>OU696532.1:88013353-88349272 GCA_916048285.2 Bellardia pandia | reverse complement strand
ATGTATATGTATATGTATATGTATATGTATATGTATATGTATATGTATATGTATATGTATATGTATATGTATATGTATATGTATATGTATATGTATATGTATATGTATATGTATATGTATATGTATATGTATATGTATATGTATATGTATATGTATATGTATATGTATATGTATATGTATATGTATATGTATATGTATATGTATATGTATATGTATATGTATATGTATATGTATATGTATATGTATATGTATATGTATATGTATATGTATATGTATATGTATATGTATATGTATATGTATATGTATATGTATATGTATATGTATATGTATATGTATATGTATATGTATATGTATATGTATATGTATATGTATATGTATATGTATATGTATATGTATATGTATATGTATATGTATATGTATATGTATATGTATATGTATATGTATATGTATATGTATATGTATATGTATATGTATATGTATATGTATATGTATATGTATATGTATATGTATATGTATATGTATATGTATATGTATATGTATATGTATATGTATATGTATATGTATATGTATATGTATATGTATATGTATATGGATATGTATATGTATATGGATATGTATATGTATATGTATATGTATATGTATATGTATATGTATATGTATATGTATATGTATATGTATATGGATATGTATATGTATATGTATATGTATATGTATATGTATATGTATATGTATATGTATATGTATATGTATATGTATATGTATATGTATATGTATATGTATATGTATATGTATATGTATATGTATATGTATATGTATATGTATATGTATATGTATATGTATATGTATATGTATATGTATATGTATATGTATATGTATATGTATATGTATATGTATATGTATATGTATATGTATATGTATATGTATATGTATATGTATATGTATATGTATATGTATATGTATATGTATATGTATATGTATATGTATATGTATATGTATATGTATATGTATATGTATATGTTTTTTTTTTTTTTTTTTTTTTTAATGGACGTAGTGATAGCGCACTATCATCTAGTGGTCCTACACAGGAACCACCACCCCGGGACCGCTCCCGCATTACTTCGAGGTGGAGTTCGTTTACTGCTAAGCAGTTGTCATCCTTGTCCTAATCCCCCGTCCAACATACATTTGTATGAGATTAGGGGTTCGGCACATGTGTTTGTTGGCATTTAGATTTCTCCATCATTATTTCTTGCATGAAATGGGAGTATTTGCACCAGTTCTCCTTTTTGACTAACATTGAGTTAACCAATTGCTCCATGGTCGTATTCTCAGATATGTCCTGTAATACGTTTCGCCTGTTGTTCCAGAAGTTACATTTTATGAGTGTATGCTCAACGTTATCCTCATATTCATTGCACATTTCGCATATTGCTGTTTGTTTTATATGGAATCTTTGTAAATAGCTGCCAAAGTTACCATGTCCGCTAAAAATCTGGGTCAGAAAAAAGTTAAGTTCTCCATGCTTTCGGTTTATCCACGTTTTAACATTGGGAAAAAGAATGTAAGTCCATCTTCCTTTTGTTGATTCATCCCATAGTGTTTGCCATGTTTGAAGTAGCCTTTCTCTTGCAGCTTTTTTTATACGTTGTTTTTCGCTCATATGGTTATGTGTTATAGACAACCGTTCATCATATATTTCCTTTCTTTCGTTTAGTTGTAAGTCAATCGATGGCACACCAGCAAGAACGGACACAGCAGCAGTAGATATTGTGCGGTATGCAGATGTTATTCGTAGTGTACATGTTCTGTGTACTTTTTCTAGTACGTTTTTAAGCTTTTTATTATTCGAGACAGCCGTACTGAATACGGGTGCTGCATATAGTACTTGCGAGTACGCTACTGTAGCTATAAGTCGTCTGGTAGATTGTCCTGGACCTTTTATATTTGGCATTATTCTAGCCAATTTCGATGCTGTTCCTAAGGCTTTCTCAGATATCATCCCTATATGTGGCTCAAAAGATAGTTTGCTATCTAAAACTACACCTAGGTATTTCAAAGTCTTACCTATAGTAATCTGGTATCCGTCCACTCTCAATTTTGGGAATACAAAGGCTCTTCGTTTGGTCACCAAAATCGCTTCGGTCTTGTTCGCTGCAAGTGTTAAGTTCTTTTTTCTTAGCCATATATTGACCCTCCCTAGACAGTCGTTTGTTACTATTTCTGTCAATGGTGCAGAGGGTTGATCCACAACTAGGGCTACATCATCTGCATATCCAACAAATTTTGAACCGTCTGGTAAATTCAGTTTTAATAGTTCGTCGTACATTAGATTCCATAGAAAGGGACCCAGTATAGAGCCTTGAGGAACGCCGGCTGACACTTCATATTGTTTTACTCCATCCTCTGTTTCATATTCAAGTATTCTATCTTCCAGGTAGCTATCAACCATTTTAATTAGATATCCTGAGAAGTTTCGTTCTCGCATTGTTTGACGTATTACATTCCAGTTTGCAGAGTTAAAAGCGTTTTTAATGTCCAGAGTAACAATGGAACAAAATCGCATGTTTTCAAAAGCTATCTTTGCTGTATTAACTACTTCCCTGATGGCACCTATAGTTGATTTGCCTTTCACAAAACCAAACTGCATGTGTGAGAAGCCTCCCTTTACGCTTATTTCTATTTCAAGTCTATTTAGAATTAATTTCTCCAAAAGCTTTCCACAAGTGTCCAGTAGGCACAAGGGTCTGTATGAGGATGGGTTCTCCAAAGGTTTGTTGCCTTTGCGCAGCAATACAAGAAACTGTTTTTTCCACTGCTTTGGAAAGACTCCTTTTTTTAGGCAAATGTTGAATGTATCCGTAAATACATCTGGCCAATGCTCACAGACTAAGGCAATGATTTCGTTCGGAATCCCATCAGGCCCTGGTGCCTTCTTTTTCTTCAGAGTACGGCATGTGTCAATTACTTCATTGTGAGAGAAGGTATCGCATTCATTTGCTCCTTGTAAAGGGGGTAAGTTGCTCCTGGTTCTTTCCGTTTCGGGGAAAAGTGTATTCACTATAGTGTATGCCCAATTAGGATTTGTAATTCCTGGTATTTTACATCGGTTTCCTAGTTTTTTCATTATTATCCGATATGGAAGGCCCCATGGATCATTATTTATTTCCTCACATAGTGATTCCCATGCCTTGTTGCTCCTGGTTCTTTCCGTTTCGGGGAAAAGTGTATTCACTATAGTGTATGCCCAATTAGGATTTGTAATTCCTGGTATTTTACATCGGTTTCCTAGTTTTTTCATTATTATCCGATATGGAAGGCCCCATGGATCATTATTTATTTCCTCACATAGTGATTCCCATGCCTTTCTTTTTGAGTTTTTGATTGCTACTCTAACACTTTTCCTAGCTCTTCTATATAGCTCCATTGCAATAAGGTCACCTTTCCTACGTGTAGCTATACGTTTAGTTTTGAGGCATTCTGCTCTTAAACGAGCAATATCTTGATTCCACCAGTAGGCATGTTTTCTAGATCGACCGAGTATTTTAGTTTTGTTCATTCCAACGTTACAGATCTCTGTGAGGATGTCTATAAGCCGTCGAGCAGCGATATCTGCGTTCAAATTGTTGCAAAGTTGTGTTCCGGATTTAATCTCCATAAGCTTTTCTATGCAGGTCTCTTTATTTATCTTTCGTGTATTCCATCTAATTCGTGTCGGGTTCGCTGTTACATTGGTGTATGAGAGGCCCACCTGCATCTGAATATATTGGTGGTCACTTAGTGTTTCGTCTTCCAGGACTTCCCATTGTGGTGTTTTGCATGCTATAGACGGTGATGCAAATGTTATATCTATAATTGAACTTGAGTCTGTTCTCCTGAAAGTTGGAGATCTTCCCCTGTTCAGGACAATCAGACCCAGAGATGCAATCATTTCACTCACAGCTATTCCTCTTTTATCTGTTCTACCTGAGTGCCATTCAGACGACTTACTATTAAAATCTCCCCCTATCAGTACTGGGGTATTTCCGGTTTTAATATTTCGTTCGAGTATATCCATTTTGTTCTGGAATTCTGTTATTTCTATGCTCGGTGAATAGTAGCAACTATATATTCGTATCTTGTTGGTGTGTATAACTACGAAATGTTCATTGTTTTCTTCAATTTTTTCTATTGTAAGCAATTGGTTACGTATGTACACAGATGCTTTGCCTAGAACAACTGCCTGTACCAATATAGTGGTTTACATTCTGCCGGCCAGCCTCTTGACAGATTACACATCGTGGCTCGTTTTTACATGTATTAGCCTTATGTCCATCTATACCGCATCTCCTACATGTTTGACTACGGTCTTTTCCTTGGCAAGACCGAGCAATATGTCCTTGTTGTAAGCACCTGAAACACCGCTTGATAATATTCTTTCGTCTTACTCGACATAATACGAGTCCTACTTTAATTTTACTCCTACTAATTATTGTAGTTGCAACGTTTCCTGGTACTTCTACAAGTGCTTGTTTCGTACCACCATAGTAGTCTCGTATATTGCGTACTTTTATTTTCGTGCTATCTGTTTCACTGGATACTTGAAGAATAGCATCAATTATCTCACTTTTCTCTGTGGATTCTTCCATGTCCCTTATATCAAGAAGAAATTTATCCACCATTGTTTGGATTTGAACATTGTCCCCGAGGGATCCCTTTATGGCGCCTTCCAGTTTCTTCGCCTGCCCTTCTCCTTTTATCATCTCTATTAAGACATTCCCCTCTTTGGTTCTTCGGATCTTCTTTATACCTATGCCAATTTCTTCCGGCTTTATATTTGTCTTCATTTTCTTCATTATATCAGCATAGCTTGTACCATCCGCCTTGATTGTTATGGTCTCACCTTTATTTCTAGTTACGTCTTTACTATTTCCCTTTTTGGTACTTCGGTTATTTTTCCTTCCTTCTACTAGGGTCCACTGGTTGTCGTTATCTGTATCACAATCTTTATCCTCTGGTTGTGATGTGCGAACCTTCTTAGGTGGCTTGGATTTCACTGGTGAGAAGGAGGCTGGTCTCTTCGTGCTTTCTTTGGGGGTCTCTTTCTCCGTTTGTGTATATTTGTTGCATGTCGTTACCTCTGTTTTATCGTGTGGTGTATCCAGAATATCATTCAGAGCGATCGCTTCTCTATACTCCCGAAGCTGCTGATACAAGGCAACAGCCAGTTGAAGATTGTCTCTTACAGTCTTGTGAATGTTCCTAGCATCGCAGACTACAGTGTTCATTGCACTCAGTTTATTGCCAAGTTCGACGAACGCCATTTCCTCCTCTCTCTTAAGATGGTCAATGTGTCTATCTTCTCCATTTGCGCTTCTTGCGGTGATTGATTGGTAAACATTATTCCTAGGTGGTGATCTTTGTATCTTCCCACTATTTCGGAAAGGGTTTTCTGCTCCTATGTTGATCATATCTTTGTTATTATTATTATTATTATTATTATTTTTGGTACTCATGTCTTCACTGGGTCCCAACTCAAAACCGTTATCCAAGTTCGATGTATAGTTACGTTATTTGGTCCCATGGTTATCTTTGCAAGCAGGGAGGCCATGCGAGGGTTGACACAACGTTCTTATGAGACACTGTGTTCAGAGCCAGACCCGTATTAATCAGGACAGCGTCAACTGAACCTACACCACCAACTTAATGGCGACGAAAACTTGGAGCGTGTTTCGAGACTTGCCGGGTTTTAGCGGGACGGAGGCAGCTGCAATATTAGCCCAGGAGCCATTTCTGTGGGGTTTCACTCCAACATACTTAAGTCCTGGAATACTACAGTCGTCAGGCCCAGGGTTCATCTTTATCACATTTATGTTTTCCAGTATGCCATAATTAAGATCTTACTGGCCTCGATCTTAATGCCCTAGCGACGGGCCGATGTAAAATCTGCCGCCTCTCCTAAGGTCCGACGCAGACTTGGTAGCCGCCCGATGTGCATTGGCTGAGTTTATGATTAGGGAAACCACGAAGGCATCACTCTTCTGATTGCACCTCTTCTGAGGGCATCCCTTGTGGTAGGATACTTAATTTAGGGCGGTATCCATTCGCCCTGTCACAGGACTTCACTGGGCATTAGTACCATTTTAGTACGCCCTCCATACCTGCCAAAACTAGGGTCCGCGGGGTCGTTAATCCCGTTATTCTCTCCTGAGAACACCCTTGCGGCATGTATATGTATATGTATATGTATATGTATATGTATATGTATATGTATATGTATATGTATATGTATATGTATATGTATATGTATATGTATATGTATATGTATATGTATATGTATATGTATATGTATATGTATATGTATATGTATATGTATATGTATATGTATATGTATATGTATATGTATATGTATATGTATATGTATATGTATATGTATATGTATATGTATATGTATATGTATATGTATATGTATATGTATATGTATATGTATATGTATATGTATATGTATATGTATATGTATATGTATATGTATATGTCTATGTATATGTATATGTATATGTATATGTATATGTATATGTATATGTATATGTATATGTATATGTATATGTATATGTATATGTATATGTATATGTATATGTATATGTATATGTATATGTATATGTATATGTATATGTATATGTATATGTATATGTATATGTATATGTATATGTATATGTATATGTATATGTATATGTATATGTATATGTATATGTATATGTATATGTATATGTATATGTATATGTATATGTATATGTATATGTATATGTATATGTATATGTATATGTATATGTATATGTATATGTATATGTATATGTATATGTATATGTATATGTATATGTATATGTATATGTATATGTATATGTATATGTATATGTATATGTATATGTATATGTATATGTATATGTATATGTATATGTATATGTATATGTATATGTATATGTATATGTATATGTATATGTATATGTATATGTATATGTATATGTATATGTATATGTATATGTATATGTATATGTATATGTATATGTATATGTATATGTATATGTATTTGTATATGTATATGTATATGTATATGTATATGTATATGTATATGTATATGTATATGTATATGTATATGTATATGTATATGTATATGTATATGTATATGTATATGTATATGTATATGTATATGTATATGTATATGTATATGTATATGTATATGTATATGTATATGTATATGTATATGTATATGTATATGTATATGTATATGTATATGTATATGTATATGTATATGTATATGTATATGTATATGTATATGTATATGTATATGTATATGTATATGTATATGTATATGTATATGTATATGTATATGTATATGTATATGTATATGTATATGTATATGTATATGTATATGTATATGTATATGTATATGTATATGTATATGTATATGTATATGTATATGTATATGTATATGTATATGTATATGTATATGTATATGTATATGTATATGTATATGTATATGTATATGTATATGTATATGTATATGTATATGTATATGTATATGTATATGTATATGTATATGTATATGTATGTGTATATGTATATGCATATGTATATGTATATGTATATGTATATGTATATGTATATGTATATGTATATGTATATGTATATGTATATGTATATGTATATGTATATGTATATGTATATGTATATGTATATGTATATGTATATGTATATGTATATGTATATGTATATGTATATGTATATGTATATGTATATGTATATGTATATGTATATGTATATGTATATGTATATGTATATGTATATGTATATGTATATGTATATGTATATGTATATGTATATGTATATGTATATGTATATGTATATGTATATGTATATGTATATGTATATGTATATGTATATGTATATGTATATGTATATGTATATGTATATGTATATGTATATGTATATGTATATGTATATGTATATGTATATGTATATGTATATGTATATGTATATGTATATGTATATGTATATGTATATGTATATGTATATGTATATGTATATGTATATGTATATGTATATGTATATGTATATGTATATGTATATGTATATGTATATGTATATGTATATGTATATGTATATGTATATGTATATGTATATGTATATGTATATGTATATGTATATGTATATGTATATGTATATGTATATGTATATGTATATGTATATGTATATGTATATGTATATGTATATGTATATGTATATGTATATGTATATGTATATGTATATGTATATGTATATGTATATGTATATGTATATGTATATGTATATGTATATGTATATGTATATGTATATGTATATGTATATGTATATGTATATGTATATGTATATGTATATGTATATGTATATGTATATGTATATGTATATGTATATGTATATGTATATGTATATGTATATGTATATGTATATGTATATGTATATGTATATGTATATGTATATGTATATGTATATGTATATGTATATGTATATGTATATGTATATGTATATGTATATGTATATGTATATGTATATGTATATGTATATGTATATGTATATGTATATGTATATGTATATGTATATGTATATGTATATGTATATGTATATGTATATGTATATGTATATGTATATGTATATGTATATGTATATGTATATGTATATGTATATGTATATGTATATGTATATGTATATGTATATGTATATGTATATGTATATGTATATGTATATGTATATGTATATGTATATGTATATGTATATGTATATGTATATGTATATGTATATGTATATGTATATGTATATGTATATGTATATGTATATGTATATGTATATGTATATGTATATGTATATGTATATGTATATGTATATGTATATGTATATGTATATGTATATGTATATGTATATGTATATGTATATGTATATGTATATGTATATGTATATGTATATGTATATGTATATGTATATGTATATGTATATGTATATGTATATGTATATGTATATGTATATGTATATGTATATGTATATGTATATGTATATGTATATGTATATGTATATGTATATGTATATGTATATGTATATGTATATGTATATGTATATGTATATGTATATGTATATGTATATGTATATGTATATGTATATGTATATGTATATGTATATGTATATGTATATGTATATGTATATGTATATGTATATGTATATGTATATGTATATGTATATGTATATGTATATGTATATGTATATGTATATGTATATGTATATGTATATGTATATGTATATGTATATGTATATGTATATGTATATGTATTTGTATATGTATATGTATATGTATATGTATATGTATATGTATATGTATATGTATATGTATATGTATATGTATATGTATATGTATATGTATATGTATATGTATATGTATATGTATATGTATATGTATATGTATATGTATATGTATATGTATATGTATATGTATATGTATATGTATATGTATATGTATATGTATATGTATATGTATATGTATATGTATATGTATATGTATATGTATATGTATATGTATATGTATATGTATATGTATATGTATATGTATATGTATATGTATATGTATATGTATATGTATATGTATATGTATATGTATATGTATATGTATATGTATATGTATATGTATATGTATATGTATATGTATATGTATATGTATATGTATATGTATATGTATATGTATATGTATATGTATATGTATATGTATATGTATATGTATATGTATATGTATATGTATATGTATATGTATATGTATATGTATATGTATATGTATATGTATATGTATATGTATATGTATATGTATATGTATATGTATATGTATATGTATATGTATATGTATATGTATATGTATATGTATATGTATATGTATATGTATATGTATATGTATATGTATATGTATATGTATATGTATATGTATATGTATATGTATATGTATATGTATATGTATATGTATATGTATATGTATATGTATATGTATATGTATATGTATATGTATATGTATATGTATATGTATATGTATATGTATATGTATATGTATATGTATATGTATATGTATATGTATATGTATATGTATATGTATATGTATATGTATATGTATATGTATATGTATATGTATATGTATATGTATATGTATATGTATATGTATATGTATATGTATATGTATATGTATATGTATATGTATATGTATATGTATATGTATATGTATATGTATATGTATATGTATATGTATATGTATATGTATATGTATATGTATATGTATATGTATATGTATATGTATATGTATATGTATATGTATATGTATATGTATATGTATATGTATATGTATATGTATATGTATATGTATATGTATATGTATATGTATATGTATATGTATATGTATATGTATATGTATATGTATATGTATATGTATATGTATATGTATATGTATATGTATATGTATATGTATATGTATATGTATATGTATATGTATATGTATATGTATATGTATATGTATATGTATATGTATATGTATATGTATATGTATATGTATATGTATATGTATATGTATATGTATATGTATATGTATATGTATATGTATATGTATATGTATATGTATATGTATATGTATATGTATATGTATATGTATATGTATATGTATATGTATATGTATATGTATATGTATATGTATATGTTTCTGTGGCTATAGTGGCATCTCTCTTATGTTGAAAGGGCAGTGTCTAATAATGATAATGCAGGGTTTTATGCGTTGTAAAATTTAGGTACGCTTTAAGACAACGATGATTATGTAGGAGGGGGGGTAGAAATTATGGACAATTTATAAAGTGTACTGAAAGTAATATGGCACGCTGAATTAGCGCATTTCTTCCAGAATGCCATAGGTATAAAAGCCAAATTTTCTCTGAAATAGAGGCCATTTTTTGTAAAAATTTTAAAAAGATTACTTCGGCGAAAAGTAAAAACACAAACTTCTTTAAGACTTTCATTGGAGAAGGATATTATTATAAAAAAAGGATCCTTTCCTTTTTGTACAATTGGTCGAATTGGTGCCAAGCAGAAAGTGAATCTGCTATGCTGTTGCTAATAGTGATTCATCTATCTTCAATTGGATTTTACCTGATGTCTGCAGGGAACACTCTGGGAAAATCATCCAGCTAAATTTTGTGAAGGAGCAACAACGCAGCAAATTTCCTTGACTGATGGGTTGTAATAAGCTAATAAAAGTGCAGTGAAAGTTTAAAGATAATTTAATAATTTAATTTAATTTGATAGGCTTTAGTTAAACCAGATTTGAGGTTTACTTATCCATACCATACAAAAGTCGAAATCAATTCCAGGAAATTTCTTTACATGCAAAAATTAATTTTTTTTTAATCGGTTAACAGAAACTCGATTATGCTTAAATTCTTAGTTTTGATTCAAATTATTAAAAAAAAAGAAATTATGTAGTTAAGCTATTTTTGTTTCCTTTAAATTTTATTATTGTTTTTAACTTAATTATACGGGTATTATTATAAAAGTCTAGATAAAATGTGCAATTAAAACTGAATAACAAGTGTTGATACAGTAAACAAAATAAAACAAACAAAAGAACAAGAGAAACATAAAACATTTTTGGACAAAATGTTCACTGATCCATAAAAGAGATTAATTAAATACCGAAAGTGTGCTTTGAAAAAAAGTCTATCAATTGTTAATGTTAATTATATATCAATAATTTCAACAAAAAAAAAAACTATAAACCCATTTTAGTCAAGCAAGGAGCCGCTGAAAGATCTTTCCGGATTCCCATAATCAAGTAAGTCTCAATGAATATCATTATTTTTAATATGTTATTGGTATATTTTAATTAAGTAAGGAAATGATCATATATTCAAGGTCAATGTAAATAAAAAAAAAACAAATGTTAATAACATTTTGCTGTTAACATCGTAATATGTTATTAATTTAACTTTAAATTCCCCAAAACTTTATGGAAACAAAATTAAAAATAGATTGAATGTATGATATTTCTAGTAACATTTAAACAATTGAAGATTTAGTAATTTTTATTTACTATTTTAAATATCTTATTCGTCCTATGTTAACAAGATGTTGATCTAGCATAGTAGTTAGAGGCTACTTCGTTGAGCGGTGAGTTCGAATCCCAGTAAAGACATAAAATTTATTTTATTTTTTTGTTTCGTTTATTACCTTTTTTTCTTTTGTTTTTTTTATGAGTTTAATTCAAACATTTTAATTGCACAATTTATATTTTTTTCGAAAGTTTATTTAAATCAACTTTTTGTTTTTTTTTTGGCTCATCTTTTATTTTTTTATTCTTCTTTTTTTTATAATGTTACAAATCTTTAGTAGTAAAGTTATACTAAATATTTATATACTGTTAAGTTGAAATTTGAATTTAGATATGTTAATTAATTTTTTTTTAATAAATTTGTATTATTCACAATGAAGTTCTAAAAGAATTTTGAGTTCTGATTTTTGAACGTGCTAAGGTGAGTTATATGTTAGGGATCATGTTAGCCAATTTATTTCCGTGCGTTTCGCAATATGATCATGGTTGGGAGGGGTATTAAGCGTTCCAATATCTTTGCTTATCTGTCGAGCTTAACTCTTGCTTATTTAGAAAAAAATGTTTTACCTTCTGTGCTATTTTCTACTATTCTTCTTATTTTCAACTGCAGCATGCAAATTAAAATAATGTTAGCTGTAGCTGGTTAAAATTGAGTTTAGCAAAAATAAAGACCTACACCGTTAGCCGACGAGACAGGAGCCTGAAACATTTATTGCATGCTCGCTAAACTTTTAAAACTTACACCATCTAGTTACAAATCAAGGTTATTCGCTACAATTTAAGAAGCTGTACATCGTTAGCCACGTGCAAAAAAAGTGACGGATTTCATCACACTTTGATGCACCCCAAGGAACAACGTATTAGAAATTACATGTTCCGACGAGCCACACGGTCACAACAACAACAAAAACGATTACCATCAACTCAACCATCTACAAGCAGCAATCAGCCAATCAACCCACAACATCTTCCAACAACAAAGCTCTGCTTGAGGCAATTCGATCCTTGGCAAATGTGTTGTGTACCACAAATACTCCAGACGTTGCCTGAAGTCAAGGCCGGCGCCATGTCCAAACGAACTTTGGACACTTAAATAATAAACAAACAAAAAATTTAACTTATAGAAATTTATTATTTAAAGAAAAATTATTAGCAATTAAATATGTATAAAAAGAGAAGTTGACAACACTCATTTTTAGTACATACTTTGTATTCAGCCGTTTTTTTTTTGTTGTCACAACCGAAGTGTTCACTTCTCCTTTTTTTGTACTACTTATCCTTTTGCCTTTAACTTAAACACACCCATAAAATTAAAATTATTTCCATTTTTTTTAACGTACACATACCAATACTTAAAATCTTGAATTTTGAGTTTACACAAATTGAATTGCATTTAAGAATTATATACCACAATTTATATTTAAACCACAATCAAGGTGGTGTTAAATAAAATATTAAGAAAAAAAGGAAAGTCGAAATTTCAACCTTTTTTTTTTCTTTAAAAGGAAATAACCCAATAAGGTGAGCATCCCAGTTCCTAATTAACTTAAATAAAAGAAAATAACTCTTCTTTATTTCACTTAACCCCGAATTATAAATACCAACATCCCGAGTATGTATTTATAATTATATCTCTTTAAAGATTGGCCCCCTTTCAATTATAGTATCCAATCTCCCGGAGATTTATTATGATCTCAAAATGTACAAATAAAACAAATTTTTATATAAATATTGAATTTAAAACCTATTTTATTAAAATTTATCTTAGCGCTTTTAGCTTAATTAAAATTTAGCGCTTTTTGAGGCACTGTTTTGCGCGTTTTACTTCTGAAAAGTTGGCATCACTGGATTTACACATTTGTTGTCAGAGATGCCAACTTTTAAGACTCAAAACGCGTAAAAATTTTTGAAAAAAGGGCTAAATTGAAAAAAATCCGTTTAAAGCCGCATCCTGACACTTCGTCAGGTATTTTGTAGTTTGAACAACATTTACTATTTTTTAGTCTACATTTACAGCCTGTTTATAGAACGCGATTCGCCCACCTCGCGACTCGACGACCGGTGAACGAGTGAGAAATAAATAGCGTTTATAGAACACGAGTCGATTTTGTCGTGCCACTTACGTTAATTCGCGCATATGTCAAAGTTGTTTGAAACCCTACTATTGCCAACGTGTTAAAAAATATTTTTTGTTTATATTTCTTCATACAAAATTTAGTATTAAATGTTAAATATTAAGATGGCAACCCTACTTTTATGAAAAATATCAAATAAACATAAACAAACAAAAAAGTAAAACAAAATTTAACGAATTTTTAAAATTTTTTGATAAAAAAAGAATTATAAAACGTTTTCTATTACAAAACA
This sequence comes from Bellardia pandia, assembly GCA_916048285.2. Classification (NCBI taxonomy): domain Eukaryota; kingdom Metazoa; phylum Arthropoda; class Insecta; order Diptera; family Calliphoridae; genus Bellardia; species Bellardia pandia. The sequence goes on along the minus strand of OU696532.1, from coordinate 88,334,781 downwards.
AGGAGCCTTCCCTAACTTTTTAAACAAATAAGTGTAAATTGATTGTATTAAAATTTTGTCTTTACTTTCAGATGTATTTTTTAAACAAACATTTATTTTAATTGCCACAGTCTCCCAAGTAAATTTCATAGTAGATTTGCTGCTACCAAACTGAGGAGCTCCTGTGGCCAAGTGTAGAAACTCCACCATGCAATCCACCAATTACCAAAACTGTATTGCTGTAGTTTTTTTAATGCTGAAAATTTAACAAGTCGAAATAAACTAAAAAAAACATTTATGATATCAATGTGTACTTACTTTTTTTTGTTGAAATATCCATTTCGTGTTTGCCTTTTTCAATGAAATTGTGATTAAATTTTACGCGCGAACACAATTCTATATTCGTCCAATTTTGACACTTCGGCGACTCTAACCGTCTTGTATATACCAAATAAATTGACAGCAGTTACGTTTTTTAACAAACTTGTCAACAGTCGTGTTCTATGACCCAAAATAACAAAACCGCTCACATTTCAGCGGTTTTTATCAGCGAGTCGCGTTCTATAAACAGGCTGTTAATGTGTATTAAACTGTTATACATATTTAATGACATTTTGTTTCTAATTTTATTTTTGAATAAATTCATGACACTAAAACTCCTCTCAACTTCTTAGTTTGAGGACGGATATGTCAATATGTGTTTGTTTAATGGTGTTTTCTTTTCTGAAATAAAATGTTACACCTTTATTATGTACATTTTTATAATGTTTACCCCACATTTTAAAGATGTCGCATTTTTAATGGTCAGAATAGAACATTGATGCCCAGTAGTGGCTGATATCAGCAAATTGAGCTCACACGTATACTTACGCTCTTTTGTTTAATCGTCAATCAACCAATATGAAATCAGCATGTTGAGTGGGAGAGACAAAATACACTTGCAGAACTGCTGTGTCTTATCCATGATTCAAGATAAAAGAAAACGAATACCTATTACTAAAATATTTTTGGAACAAACAATGGAAATCAAAAAGGAAAATATTGCTATATATTAATGATGTCACCCGAGAAGTATTTTATGTTACAAAATGCTTTTGATGACATGCAATGTCTTTTGTCATAAGACATTTAAAAAACTGAGACATATAAGTTAAAAAAACATTTTGAAGATGTTCACAAAGATATGAATAATTTGCAGGGGGAAGAAAAAGAAAAACAATTTAAAATTTATAAAAAAAATTGTATTCAAAAGTTGAAGGAATGGGTAATTAATTCATTAATTTTACTTTTTCCCTTATGTTAAACAAAGAAACAGAAAAAAATGACAACACCCGCCACACATGTACTTTCGTTGCAATCTCGCTGACGACTAAATAAAATTATTAGCAAATTGTTTTCTTCCAGTGTTATTTTGTCACTCTCACCAATACTAACTACTACATTGGGCATCACTGGAATAGAACATAAAATTACAACAGTGAACACTTTTTTTCATGTACAGCTGCTTTTGATTTTTTTTTTTTTGTTAAAAAAGAAGAAGCAGATAGCTCCCTGGTAAGATAGCTTGAAATAAGACAATGAATATTTATCAAAAAGACCAATGGCACATTCCCGACTAACACGCAAATTCTTTTTAAACTATAAAAATTATATATATTATATATACATTACATATATACATAAGAAGTAGGAGATATTGTCCTATGAAATTTGACATACATCAACTTCAGAGTATTCATAATTACGTTCTCTACAAAGCCTTTCACTTTTCCATAATCATATAAAATATTTTATCATCATCAGATGATGAAGATGAATTCAACAAGTCATCCAAAATTTTTTCAGCACATAAAAAAGTAGTAATATTTTCCATTTTGTATATTTTTGTTTTGTTTCTTAACACAAATACATATTCATAAACAAAACAAGTGTCAGCTGCAGCGATGTCAACTTAGCCCTTTTCGGGCTAGATTTAGCAGGATTTTAGTCATTCAAAACGCGAAAAAAGAAAATTGGCCCTAAACTAAAAAACGCGTAATTCGGAAAAAATTCAGAAATTGACCACGCCTACTTTTTTTTAAATTTATATTTTTATGTGTGAGTGTGTGTATGTACTTTATAGAATCGTAAATGATCATGTGATGATCTTCGGCAAAGTTGTTGTGCATGAGCCCGGGAAGGTTTGTAAGTTGGTACAACCACGCCCACTCTAACGCCTACTTTTTTTATTTAATTCTAAATGGGTTTCTACAGATTTACTTCAAATTGTATATACATCTTACTGTAGGCGAGGTAGAAATACAAATTTTATGTGCCGCTGGAGCGATCTGCCTGAAATTTTCACATCACACCACTAAGTATTTATAGAATACTTCTTTTTTCCGACCACGCCTACTTTAACGCTTTCTTTTTTAAATTGTGTAATTGATTCTACTATGATTTTAACATATTCACTTTAAATTGAATATCTTACTCTAGGCGAGATCAAAAATTAAGATTCATACTCCACGCCTCCTTTCACGTCCCATCTCTAGCGATCTTTTTTGACCGCCTACTTTTTTTTTAAATTGATGCCGTAGCAACACATCAATGAGAAATCATGGATTAAATCAACCAATTCAATAACGTGAAAATCTAAATCAACGCGTAAAAAGAAGAGCTTCAAGTGTTGATTTGAATCGAGTAGCGTTTCATTACGATTGCAATTTTGACTACAGCTCGTATCCTTCCATTCAAATTGGCCCAATTTAGATTGTGTGCAACCATTGCGGTGCATTAAAGTTCACCGGAGAATCGCCTGGGTTGTGCTGGCTCAGTGGTAAGGTCAAATTACCACCATTGCCTTCACCATTGGTACAACCACACCTACTCTAACGCCCACTTTTTTAATTGATTAATTGCCTCTGCATGGGTTTTTACAGATTTACTTCATACAGATTGTACCCACATCTTACTGAAGGCGAGGTAAAAATAAAAAAATTAATATTTGTAGGGTTTTTTTAATCTGCGGGCGTAGGGGCGTGGCAAAATCCAATTTTCATATTGCATCACCAATGACATACGAGCATACATACATATATTTTGCTTTTTTATTTTATTTTATTTTTCTCAAAGCTGTTGTCATGTTTTTCAAAACGAGATATCAAACTCTTAAATACGATCCAATATCAAAATTTTAAAACTTTCGAAATGTTGCATTCAAAAATCCGAGTTTTCGATTTACTTACAAAATATTTACATCATTCGATAACAGAAGATATTCCGCGCTTACTAAGGTGCAACATTATACAATAAGTTAAAAATAATATTATATCATCAATCGATGATAAAAAACTTTATGTACCCTTACATTTACCTACATTTTGTGCACATTTGTGAGTTTTTTTCAAACGCTGATAAAAAATAACGGTACATTCAAACAAATTGCTCGAAGCGCTTGATCGGACTCTACGTGATTTTCAAATGAATATTCAAGCCGTTGTCGACAAGGTTTTCCCAAGTCTAACAATCTTCTACAAAAAATCGGATTGGCTGTGGGAACGTGCAATTTTGGCTCCAACAAATTACGATGTCAACAAGCTAAATGAGCAAATTCAATTAAAACTGCCCGGCAAATTAATCAAATACAAATCGATCGATACAGTAATGTATGAAGAACAAGCCGTCAATTATCCCACTGAATTTTTAAATTCATTGGAACTACCCGGAATGCCAGCGCATGTGCTAACATTAAACGTTGGATCACCGGTAATTCTTATTCGAAACTTAAACGCACCAAAGTTATGCAACGGAACCACATTGACCATCAAAATCTGCTCACCAAATTTAATCGAGGAACAATCATCGGTGGCAGATTCAAAGGCGAAGATGTACTTATTCCACGAATTCGGATGATTTCCTACGATTTACCATTTCAATTCAAGCGGCTCCAATTCCCTTTGCGTCTTACCTGTACTATTGCCATCAATAAAGCAAGAGTCACATCATTAACTATTGCTGGCTTAATTTTGGAAAATTTATTTTTTCCACACAGCACGCCAAAAAACAAAAAACATTGTATATCCGCTGGCCCCAAGAAATATAATTTCCAATTTGCCTTAAATAAATGCGTTTCTTTTTTGATTGAGCCCATACCTAGACCATATGTAAGTTATTCTGTAACAAATCTTTATGATAGATATTCCATAAATTTATTTAAAGGCCGTACATTTCTTTAAAATCTTAATTTAAATCGTGTGGTAATACAACACTAATGTTTGCTAGGGCCAGCAACGCGGACCGGGTCAGCTAGTATTTAATAATTACTTCATTTCATAGTAGGTACATTATATATAACGCTACTTAAAGCTCTACTTATACCAATGTACATTATATATATATATATATATACACACATACAAAATAACAAATTCACTTAATGTTATTTAACAGCCAATTCTGCTGTTTGAGCTGTTGTTACGAACATCGCTGTTCTACAACACCCCTTCTCGATGGATTAATGACAGCTTCTCAATGAGGTATGCAAATTTTTGCATTGGTAATGGCTTTGTGAGAATATCTGCTTCTTCTTCATTACTGCTTACATAATCGATTTCAACTACACCTTCTTCAAACTTTTGCCTTATAAAGTGGTGCTTTACATCAATGTGTTTTAGGCACAATAAAACAGTGCGTATTTAAGTGCCATTTATTTTTAAAGTGCATTTAAGTACAAAATTTTGTTTTTCACTGACAACTTAAATGCTACTTAAATGGCCAACGATGTTCATTTAAGTGCAACTTAAGTTTTAAACATTGAACATATGGTTTTGACATTTGTTTTTGTTTTTTTTTTTTCTTTTCAATCATGCTGCTGTATTTTTTAACAGCGTCCAACAAGAAGTCAAAAGTTGGGACTTCTTTTATCCATATTTATGCCACCAAATTTAATATATAAAACACACAAAACAATAAAACACACAAAACAATACAACAAGTAAACACAAAAACCGAAACACAAAATTGTTGGCAAATTTTATTAAAAAAATCAGCTGTTTTCTGAAATATATCGATAATTTTGTTGACATTTCAAAGTGCTACCATATTTTTACCACAAAATCATAACAGCAATTAAGTATGACTGAAAAAATGAATCTGTATTTAAATGCAACTTAAGTTTTTATGAAAATTAACTAAAACTACACTTAAATACGCACTGTTTTATTGGGCCTTAGTCTCTTATTTTCCATGTTATGAGCTAATTCAATAGCACTTTGATTATCTTCAAAAATTGTTAATTTGTTTGCATCAATTAAGAGATCTGACAATAAACCGCGCAACCAAACACCTTCTTGCACCGCCAAGGACAACGCCACATACTCTGCTTCGGTTGTTGAACATGCGATTACTTGTTGTTTCTTTGATGTCCATGTAACAGTATTACCAAAAACTTTAAACAAATATCCACTTGTTGATTTCCTATTTCGTTCATCAGCGGCATAGTCAGCATCAACAAAGCCAACTAATGGATGTTCACTTACATTTTTCTTATATAATAATTCCATATTTAAACTTGATTTTAAATACCTCACCAACCGTTTTACACCCTGCCAATTCACAATAGTTGGAGATTCTTGGTATCGGCTTAATTCAGATATGGCATAGCATATATCGGGTCTGCTGCATAGCATTATGTACATGATTCTTCCAATCACTTCTCGGTATGGTGTATTTACATTTTCTTCATTTTTAATATTTTCAAATTGCATTGACTTATTCATTGGCGTGGAGACGGAGTTGCACTGTTCCATATTCATAAATCGAAGTACTTCCTTGATGGCTTTCTTTTGTGACATTGATATTACATTGGATTTTTCATCATAGTTTATCTCTTTTCCAAGAAACTGTTCAAACCGATCAGATACAACCATTTCAAACATTTTTGAAAGTTTATTTTTCACATCATTCAATTGCATCTCGTTCTCACCGACTAGCAGTAAGTCATCGACGCACAGTGGCGTCATTGTTTTTTCGTTGCATAAATCATATCTTTTGAACCGAATAAGATAATTGAACAGTTTAAACAGCATATGATAGACAACTGTTCAGCCTATGAAATGAGCGTTTGTAAAGGGTGCTACGCTTTGTAGGGGCCTATTTATGGGTTATCAAAGTTAAAATTAGTAGAAAAATCAATTCAATTCTTCATCATTGTTCCCTTGAATTTCATTATCGTTGCATGTACCACCATCATCAACAGCATCAGCTCTACCAACCGCATCACCTTCACTATCAGCATCACCTTCACCACCAGCACCACTTTCATCACCAGCACCACCATCTCCAGTGATAGTCGTATCACCATCGTCGTCATCGAATCCTTCAAAGGGCTCCATTTCCAATATTGAATCGGCTTCTTCTTTCCCTTCTACAACTGGCACTTTATTACTTCTAAGTTAAGGTAAGGTAAGGTAAGTTCCCTAAATGATTTTGTTACATTAACTGCTTTTGTGACATCAATTTCTCAGTGTTATTCATAATGCCGCGACCCAGAAGATCTGATCTTTCGCACCGAACCCGTAATGCAATTACAAATCGGAATATTACCAATCGATTGAATACGGATGAACAAGAAATCGCACGAGATCAGCGCCGTGTTAGTATGGCCCGACTTCGCGTAACGCAAACACAAGAAGAAAGACAGGCGACAAATGAAACGGCTCGATTAGCAATGAGAAATCATGGATTAAATCAAGCAATTCAACAACGTGAAAATCTAAATCAACGCGTAAGAAGAAGAGCTTCAAGTGTTAATTTGAATCGAGTAGCGTTTCATTACGATTGTACTTTTGACTACAGCTCGCATCCTTCCGTTCAAATTGGCCCAATGGAGATTGTGTGCAAGCATTGCGGTGCATTAAAGTTCACCGGAGAATCGCCTGGGTTGTGCTGTCTCAGTGGCAAGGTCAAATAACCACCATTGCCTTCACCATTGGTACGACCACACCTACTCTAACGCCCACTTTTTTTAATTGATTAATTGCTTCTGCATGGGTTTTTACAGATTTACTTCATACAGATTGTATACACATCTTACTGAAGGCGAGGTAAAAATAAAAAATTAATGTTTGCATGGTTTTTCAGTCTGCGGGCGCAGGGGCGTGCCAAAATCCAATTTTCATATTGCATCACCAATGACATACGAGCATACATACATATATTTTGCTTTTTTTATTTTATTTAATTTTTTTCAAAGCCGCTGTCATGTTTTTCAAAACGAAAAATCAAACTCTTAAATCGGTTATGTAGTTCCGAAGATATTTGCAAAAAAACTTATGTTATTAACGACATCAACATTTTAAAACTTTCGAAATGTTGAATTAAAAAATCCGAGTTTTCGGTTTATTTACAAAATATTTACATCATTCGATAACAGATGATATTTCGCGCTTACTAAGGTGCAACATTATACAATAAGTTAAAAATAATATTATATCAATCGATGATAAAAAACTTTATGTACCCTTGCATTTAAGATACCAACATTTTGTGCACATTTGTGAGTTTTTTTCAAACGCTGATAAAAAATAACGGTACATTCAAACAAATTGCTCGAAGCACTTGATCGGACTCTACGTGATTTTCGAGGATACTACAAACCGATGGGAGGCGCTCTTATTCTTTTTGTTAGTGATTGTCGTCAAACTTTGCCCGTTATCAATGACCGCAGATGAGCTGAACGCATGCTTGAAAGCTTCATATCTTTGGAAGCGAGTCGAGAAAATCACGCTATCGACGAACATGCGTGTGCATTTGTTGCAAGACCCGTCTGTCCAAACATTCTCAGAACAACTTTTTGACATCGGAAATGGAAAAATTCCAATTAATCGCGCCACGAACGAGATTTCGTTCCCGCCTAACTTCTGTCGAATGCAAATGAATATTCAAGCCGTTGTCGACAAGGTTTTCCACAGTCTAACAATCTTCTACAAAAAATCGGATTGGCTGTGGGAACGTGCAATTTCGGCACCAACAAATTACGATGCCAACAAGCTCAATGAGCAAATTCAATTGAAACTGCCCGGCAAATTAATCAAATACATACAAATCGATCGATACAGTAATGGATGAAGAACAAGCCGTCAATTATCCCACTGAATTTTTAAATTCATTGGAACCACCCGGAATGCCAGCGCATGTGCTAACATTAAACGTTGGATCACCGGTAATTCTTATTCGAAACTTAAACGCACCAAAGTTATGCAACGGAACCACATTGACCATCAAAATCTGCTCACCAAATTTAATCGAGGAACAATCATCGGTGGCAGATTCAAAGGCGAAGATGTACTTATTTCACGAATTCGGATGATTTCCAACGATTTACCATTCCAATTCAAGCGGCTCCAGTTCCCTTTGCGTCTTACCTGTACTATTGCCATCAATAAAGCAAGAGTCACATCATTAACTATTGCTGGCTTAATTTTGGAAAATTTATGTTTTCCACACGGCACGCCAAAAAACAAAAAATATTGTATATTCGCTGGCCCCAAGATGAAGTAATAAATAAATATAATTTCCAATTTGCCTTAAATAAATGCGTTTCTTTTTTGATTGAGCCCATACCTAGACCATATGTAAGTTATTCTGTAACAAATCTTTATGATAGATATTCCATAAATTTATTTAAAGGCCGTTCCTTTTTCTTAAAAGCTTAATTTAAATCGTGTGGTAATACAACACTAATGTTTACTTAGGGCCAGCAACGCGGACCGGGTCAGCTAGTTATTACTAAATGCTTATTTTGTTTTCTTTGATTTTAATATTGTTCAAAGCCTTTTGATTCTAAAATTTGTAATTTAATCTAATTTAGTTTTAAGTAGAATTAAGTTATTGATTTGCAATATACTGTTTAACTTGTCTGATTCTAATACTGTAATTTATAAGATATTGTATCTTGTTGTATTAGAAATTCAAATAAATAAATAAATAATCAGATAGAATGAAGATATTCATAGAGCTTTTGGCCAAAATACAGTATCTTATTTTACCTGAACATTTGGTGTGGAGAAGCTTGTAACCTCTCATATTTAGTCCGCAAACCCGATCCTTGTGGGTCCATGGTTCTTGGACCATTAAGAACTCCTCCCCTTTCTGAGCTATTCGGAGGAGTAGTGCAGCAGAAGCTGCTTTAGAGTGGTGAAGATTGATTTGAGTCAACTTCACCATCTTCATCGTTTTAATAACAGTGACGTTGACGTCCTCCTGATCAGAGTTCAGAAGGGCGTCGTCGTCAACCACCTCGTCCAGACGTTCAAAGAAGGCACCCACTATGTCCGTGACAGAGTTGGCATCTTCAGTATCGTCGGGAATGATGGTAGTGTTACATTCCATGTCCTCATCAGACATGGGTTTAACATTACTGACAGAAGTGGCATCGTCCTTGTTGTCGCTTCGATAGACACAAAGGATGATGGTACCAAAGCCATTGTATACCTTCCCTCGTGTCTTTCTAAGCGCTTCCAAAGAGTCCTTGTTCAGGACTACGATTGTCTTTCTCGAATATCCTTCAGCCTCCGTAACCTTCACTACTTTCCAGTCACTGGTAGGCAGTTGAGGGTTACAGCACTGAATGATCTCTAAGATCTCCTCCGGTTTGGATGGCTCAGCTGGTATCGTAGCTATAGATCTAGGCCTTCGGGGTATCTCACTAATAGGTACCACCTCCAGCTTAGATCCCAGCCATACCTCCCCTAGCAATGCAATGGCAGTCTCGAGTAGCGACGCTGCGCGTTCATCTGCACTAGACATAAGTTTAATGTGACCCTGGTGCCATCCAGCATCATCACATTGAGGAGGAGTGCCTGGGTTTTCTTTGAAAACCTTCCAGAACACTCCCACCAGTTTTTGCTTAGCCATAGCCCAGTTGGATTGGGATATATATCCATCATTATTGCTTTTGTCAATGACAGCCCGCATGAGATTGTCTTTAACAATCTCACTGAAGGACTTAGTCAGAGACTTCGTCATGTGTTTGGAGCGTTTAGCTCCAGGTTGCTGGCTTTTGACTGCCGCTTCCTCCTCTGAACGTTGCCGTTTAGGCACTGCTGCATTTTCAGCAGGAGGAGGTGCGTTTTGCAGACCAGCTATGTGGGCTTTGGCCCATCTAAGGGAAGCGGTTTGCTCCGGGGTGAGGTCTTCAGGTTTTTTATGACCCAAAGATTCAATAAATCTCAAGGCGGAGCGCCTCGTGGTTGCAGCCCGTAAAGCAGGATTTTTATCCCGGGGATTATTAGGGTTGCCCCACTGACCCCATCTGCACAAGGGGCATCTGGTAAGCTATTGTTCGGGGCGACTTTGTCGCTTCCTTCACAGTAATGCCCGAAGCAGGGGGTTTCACCGCTTTTGCGGCGCGGACTTGAGCGACTTTAGAGGTGCTTGGAGAGAAATCCAGAGGCATCTCGTCGCTGACATGACAACCACGCGTCATAATGGGTTTTTTGTTACATTCCACCGACCTGGGTATGCCAGATTGGCTTCCTGCGACACCAGTAGCTTGCAGACTAGCCTGGCCCGGTGTAGTCACCTGACTAGCCTGAGTAGCAGTAGCATTCGACTCACCACAGTCTGATAACATCGCTGTGGGAATAGGGTCCCCGGAGATTATGATGCCCCGGACCGGGTACGAGGGGCATGACTTCTTTTCCTCTTCCATTTTTCTTCCATTTCGGAAGTGTGCATTTTATACCTGCCTGCCAGGTGTTGATAACTGCCGCCCTACAGGGAAATAAGATATTTATTTCATTGGAATTCTAATAATAGATCTAAAAGCTTTTCAACAACATTTTTAATATATGAATGAAGAAGTAAAAGCATTGTTCATTGATTAGGCACAAAATGATACCCTTTTTACAGTACTTCGTTTTTTACTAAAATTTGGTTACAAAAATTTAAAGGCCGCGGCAACACTGATGACAATAATATTTTACCGTTATTTATACTTTATTAATTTAAGAAGTATCATTACTGTGATAGCACAGTAGAATTGTTATATCATTATTATCAACTCTTCTTTGCCTTTGCTTTGCATATCAGTAAACAGTTAATTTTAATGCAGTTGACAAATATTTGACAACGTGATTTGTTAACTCATTAATTAATTTTTATTGTTAAATCAGTGAAACATGGGTCGTAAACGGAATATTTTAATCCGCGAATATTACATTGAGAGTGGTGGAGAAACTATATGTAAAATATGTAAGAGAGCCATCAATGCTGGAAGCTTAACCAATTTAAAAAACATTTGCAAAACTGGCATGCAGACATGTATACGGACTACGAAAAATTGAGCAAACTTTTAAACAAGGATGTAAGTAATGATGATAATCGCATTAAATTTACAGTGGAAATGTGCGAAGCACGGCCTCTGAAATTTTTGATTCTAAGACTTTCAAGACTTTAACAAATCCAATTTTTAATGGTTTAAAAATGGAACCAATAACTTCAAGAAATGCTATGGAATTTATTACCAAGAAATGTGATGAAATGAAACAGTGCATAATTAATAACTTAAAAGGAAAAATTGTTAGTTTGAAGTTGGACACGGCCACACGAAATGATCGGTGTGAAGTGAATGTTCAATTAATTGATCTGGAAGTTTTTAAGTATATTCTCAATTTCTACCTGCAGGTTTTGAGCAGTATGTTTTTTATTTAGTTCAACCACAGCCAAAGTGTAAATTACGATTTTCTTATTTACTTTAAGCAAATATATTCAATTACGTCAGACAATGGTAGAAATTTAGTAAAATGTGTGGAATTACTGTCGCAAAATGAGAATGAAGACAGTCAAGATGACGAAAGTACGTATAACAATGCGGAAAAAATTACGGAAAGAATTGTGTACGAGAATATTGTGTCAATAAAATGCGCTGCCCACACACTTCAATTGTCTGTAAATGACTTCTTATCTTACCAAAATCAAAACTTGATTGGAAAAGTTTGAGAATTATTTAAGCTGTTAAGAATTGCTTCATTTCGGTAAACTATAACTCTCAATCGCGAAATATTAATCTTATTGCTTTATATATTTCAGCTTCACAATTAAGAACTTAAAATTGCCGAAACCTCAATTGGACGTCCCAACACGTTGGAGCTCAACTTTTACAATGTTAAAGAGTGTCTTAAAATTGAAAGATTTTTGCCTAGATAACGAAGCTGTATCCAAGCAACTGAATTCTGAGGAATGGATGGAAATAGAGACTATCATATCTGTTCTGTTATTGGAAGGCTTTTATAAAGCATGGCTAGAGATGATGTTTGAGTTGGAATCTAATACGACTGAAATTAGTAAAATTCTCGTTGAATGCATCAAGTCAAGGCAGTCACAATTGAGCTTTATTTCTGGATCCAAGATTTAGAAGAGTTTTGTCGAAAGAAAAAATTGGACGCGCAAAAAACATTATCCTACAAATCCAAAATAATGAACAGGTAACTATACTAAATTTTGAAAGTTGAGATTTAGTAATACACAAGAAAATGTTTATTTATTTCTTATTTTTTATATACACTAGACTTGTCTTAATCCACTACCAACAACATCCAGTAGTGAGTCATTCCCATTTGATGAAGCAACAAACCAAAGCAGCTCCTCAAAATTACGAATTGGACTCTTAGGCATGGAGCTATCAGCTGCGTCGTCCGATGAAGACGATGGATGTTCCAAAGATTTCGTTCGCAAAGCATTCTTGGAAATTGACTCATAGAAGGAGAAGCGTATTGACGTTGATGTCGACCTTATGGAATATTGGGAAAACAAAAATTTTTTTATCCCCGTCTAAAGGACTTGGCATGTATTATTCATCAAGTACCTGCGACACAAGTTAGTGTAGAACGCGCGTTTTTAGAACTTAAGATTGTTCTCAGCGACTTGCGCTACAATTTGTCTGAACAGAACTTGGCAGCTATATTAATGGTGAAATTGAATTCTGAGTCATTGCAATGAAAGAGTGAACAATTTAATATTGAAATAAAGAAAATTAAATGTAATTTGTATTTTCAGAGCAAAATATGCAAAACACCAACTCCTTAAATTTCTAGCCAATAAACGTTTTTGTATACATATGTACTCTATTATAATTTTTTTCTTTTTGTTTTAATACAAATACAACATGTACTTATAATTCTAAAAATAAAAACTGTGTTAATATTTAATTAAAATTTTATTTAACTTTTTTAACATCTGCTTTCAATAGGAACAAAAGTCAAATTTTAACATTAATTTTTGACTTAAAATATAAAAGTCAAATTTTAACTTATATTTTTTACTTAAAAAATAAAAGTCAAATTTTAACTTATATTTTTTACTTAAAAAATAAAAGTCAAATTTTAACTTTTATTTTTGACCAAAAAAATATCGGTCAAAAAATAATTATTATAAAGTGACTTTTTGATAAAGTAAAAAACTGCCATAAAAATATTTTTTTTTTTTTTTTTTTTTTTTTTGAAAACTATAATTATTTATTGAATCTTCATATTTGAAATGACAATAAGTATTCAAATCTTAATACTAAAAAGAAAATAATAAACCCAGCCAGTGCTAGACAAACATTTTTATGACACTAAAAAAATTCACATCAACTGATCCAGTCATCTATTTTTTGCTTGAGTTAAAGCAAGGGCCATTAAAATATAAAAAATAAAAGCATACGAATATCAAAAATCCAAGACTTAATAATAAAATACCACACAAAATTTAAACTTATGTGGATCCCGAGTCACATAGATATTGAAGGGAATACATTGGCTGATGAAGCAGCTATATTTGCTAATCATGCTCCGATTCACTCATATCTGTCATCTAACAAACACGATATTAAAAAAAATCATTTTTACATTTAATAAAAATTTTGAAAACGAAGATTGGTCAAACTACCAACATATTTATAAAACATTTAACCAACTAAAAACCCCAGCAGTATACCCCAGAGAAGTAGCCAAAAAAGATCTTCGAAATTATATCAGATTAAGATTAGGACACACTAATATTACTCAGAAATACATATTTAACCCCAACCAAAACAATAACTGTCACCTATGTAATAGTAATTCTTTATTAAAAATTGACCAACTACTTATAAATTGTAGTTTTATAAAACAAGCCGAAATGTATATATTTAAAAAAATATGCCTATAGAATCTTTTAAAAACCATAAATATAAACAACATTAAAGCCGTTAACATGCTATTAAAACATTGCAATATTTACAACTCGATCTAGTTAAAACTGAATATTGGGTCATAAATATAATTTATAAATAGTAAAACAAAAATACAAAAAAAAAACTATACAAATTTATTATTGAAAATGGAGGGAAAAATTGAAAAGGAGTTAACAAAAGTAAGTACATATGTTTTTTTTATTGCAATTTGTGTAGTTATTTTTATGTTGTTCCAGTTTGACTGGTGCAAAGAAGCGGTTCTACAGTTGATCGAAATGTGGCAAGAGAAGGAATGCTTGTATAACCCGCGGAATAAGTTTTACCATATCAGCTGTTTTAAGATTTTTTTTATATAGGTTATGTCAAATGTAATTGACATACCAACATTTGAACATGTAAATTATAAACCGTATGTGAAACTCAAATTTTGACATACACATAAAAACACATGTGGATAGAAAAGTGACATTCCACATGACAAATACACACAATGTGAACACAGCTTTATTGTTGGGCCTTAACAATTATGACAGTTTTGTTATTGTTAATTTTCGTACACAAGTTCGTGAAGTTGCTAATTGTTGGGCAAAATTATTAAATGTACAAACTGTAAAAATGTTTAAAAGTCAAAAGGTATTCAAAGAAATTAGTAAAGCAAGAGGCCTTTTAGATGATGCAATTAATTGCATGCAATTTTTTCCATTCTCTTTTAAAATTGCTACGTAAAATGTTGTGCATTTATACGATGCAATTTTACGTGCAACAAATCATGCAATTTTTTGACGTTTAATTACAGATTCCTCTTTAGTTTTTCATTCGCAACAAAGAAAACAAAATTTTAAAATATATGTAAATATAATATAGAAAAATATATGTACATAAAAATGTATGTATATAAAATAATATACATACATTTACATATATAAAATATACAAAAATTTTAAAAAATATAAAAAATGGAAGATTTTAATACAGAAGAAGTAATTGAAAATGTTCTTGCGCATTAATTTTTATAACGCACACTTCAAAGTCAGAATAAGAATAAAACAAAATTAGTAAAACACAAACGATGGTAAAAGGAAATGTCAAAAAATTGCATGACAAACGAAGTCGTGCAACTTTTTCTACCTCTCTTGCTTCTCTCACCCGTTTGCCAACAAACATCAGTTGCATGCAATTAATTGCATGCAAAATTGCATCGTCTAAATGGCCTCCAACTTTTTATCTCTAGTACTTTGGTTTTTACGTATATGCTCTGTTAAAGTATACGAACCAACCTAATGAAACTACATACATGGTAAATTCTCGACTAAAACCACGCAATGTTAAATTTACCATAGTGGTATTTTTAGTACATATGTATTTGGTAACACTTGCATGGGTAATGGCTACCTATCTAATACATATTCATTGAATACATTTTTAATAAATATTTTTACGCAAACTATTAAGTGAACAATAAAATCGAATGTGCACTCGTTGAAATTGAAAATATACAGAAAAAAGAGGAAAACGATTTTCGCCACATAGTTTCCTACATATATTTTATTTTATTGACAACGAAACTGGTAGAAAAAATCAACCTTGTTAAAAAGACAACCATTTTGTGGTAAGGCATTTTGTGAAAATATTTTTTTTGTATATGCATACATATATACCAGTGGTGCATGTTTTTAATTCTTAGAAAGTTAATGTATATTTTTAACTTCCGAGTATAAACCTATTTCGAAAATTTGGTAAGGTTCAATAATTTTGTGGAATATTTCATAATTGTGAAAATAAAAAATCGATGACTTTAAAAAACACATTTATATACTATATTTTGGATTAATAATACATATTCATACTTATGTGCGTACATGTATAATAATTTCATAGTGATTTTTTATTATATTTAGTGATTATACATAGTATGTAAATCTATTAAAAATATTGTGTAAATGCGTATAATTGAATTAAAAATTTTAATATTAACTTCAGCAGTTTTAAAATATTTTTGATCTACTTATAAAATATTCATATTATGTATAATTAATTAATTTTAATTACATACATTCTACTTTTTTGTAAATTATTAGCATTAAATTAATATTTAAAGTTGCAATGAAAAAAGTCACATTTTATATCTCTTTTTAAATAATACGCCAACTATCTGCTTGAGTGTTATTCAAAATTACCAGCTGATCATATGTACTTATGTATGTATGTACATACAGTCATGTGAAAAATAATAGGGACAGTGCCCACCCAAACTTACAATTTATTTACAACCAGATAAAAAATCGAAAATTCTCACCTGGGTTCTACATTTGTAAAATGAAGTGGAAGTGAAATTTTCATTAATTTTGTGTTCTAAATTTTGTGAAAATGATTTGAAAAGTAAAATATCACTTTTATTTTCGTTCATCGTAGTTAAAAGTTTCACCTCGTTTTCTAGAACGCCGTGAAATTGTCCATGTGGAACTGAAAACGATTTAGTTTCACTTCGTAGTGGAATATAGAACATAGGCGTCTGTCTTGTTTAACCCATTCCTGCCTAATGGGTATTTAAATACCCAAGAAAGTGTTGACACTAAAAAAAATTTTGCGCGGTCCAGGTGAGAGATATCGCGGTATTTTTTTTTAAGTAAAGAAGAAAGATTTAGCAGGATTTTCCTTTATTTTGTTTTCCTTTTGTTTTTCACAGACAAAAATCGATGTTTTTTCTTTGTCGGAAAATGCTCAGGAAAAGTGCTGCTAAACATAGGAAAATGGAAAAAATTAAAAATTTCAACTTATATCCGATAGCTTAACTTGTCCACTTGTCCATTGCATGAAAAAAAATCCGGAAGTGATATGTCTACACACCTGGCCTTCAGATACGGTCAAATGAAAATGGGTATTTAAATACCCGACAGTCCATGGTGTGTACTAAAAATGCCTATTTTTTTCTATATAAAAAAAAATTGTTTGCAATGAATAAAAAGCATTTTTAAATCGAGTACTTTGTACTTTTATTCAGAAAACATGATACTTAAATGTTTAAATCACTTAGCCTTATTAATCTTTTTCTGATCTGGTGCAACAGCATTGTAATAATCCAAGAAGCAAGGAGCAGGATGAAAATTCACCTTGCACTTCAAACAGCCATACTCAGGAACCAAATTACCGCATTCGTGATCGAATGAGCTATCGTATCACAAACTTATTTCGATAGCGAAATTATGATAAAATGTACTAAATTTCTTGCTCGATATCAAATGCCATAATCTCAAATAAGAAAATTACGATCAATTTTACTCGATATCGAATGCGGTAATTTGGCCCCATTTTTCCCACCGCATTGCGGACAACGATGACGAGTATTGAGTTTTCCTATAAAATGATCCATGCGGTCGTAACGCATTTACAGTTGTGCCCCAGAAGCCGACTTTCTACCAGGATGATGATAGTTCGACCTGATCATAATGGATTCGCACACCTCCACTCGGAAGTCGAATTGTGGCATTGCTGGCTTGTTTTCATACTTCCGGCAAAATCAATGTAGTTTCCACGCGTTGACCACTTTTTTCCCCGGATCCGAATTCTGTAATTATTCATTGCGTTGTCAAAAAGGTCAACCCCGCCCATGCGCTGATTTTGTTGGTTGACCAAATGGGGCTGCTCAATTGCAACCATTTTTCATTGCTTTCTATCATACCGTTTTGCGCGAACCATTGGTGTATGGCTAAGGAAATTTGATAGTAAGGTAACGACCTGAAAAATAAGAGTTAATTAAGACCATATTAATGATGGAGGTAAAGCGAAGAATGAACCTATTAACATAATAGATTGTTGTGAATAACTTACCGCATTATCATTCCAACGCACCGCGAGTATAGAATTATTCTTATCGAAACGAAAGACAGACGTCCCGCGAAGCTTCTTTTTCATTTCCTTGATGACCATTAAGTCGGCATGATTGGTCCGATTATCACGAACAGTTCCTAAAGCAAAATATCCATCGTTTGACAAACGAGTCATTAGTTTGTGACTTGTAAAAAAATTGTCAAATGTAACCGTGTGCTTGGCGCGATCTTCCACATGTGACAGCAGCGATAGGACTACCCTTTCACCCAACCCGAAACCTGGGTCCACCTGTTCTGATGCACCAGCATATGGAAGAAGCTGATACAAATAGCCTTCAACCGAAGCCAAACACCTATACTTGTATCCAAAACGAATTGGTTTACCCTTGATAAACATTATGCACGAAAGCCGGCCGTAGTATGCAATCATTTGTTCATCAATCGAAAGGTGGTGAGAGAATACACCGAATTGAAGAAATTTATGTATACTTACAATTGTTTATCGGCATAAATTGTTTATAGGTAAATATAACGGTTTTTCCTTTTGTCAACAAAATAGTGTTGGGTGTTTTTTTTTTGGCAGATATGGTAAAGTGAAAGTAAATCACACCAATGCCTGTCGGGTATTTAAATACCCATCTCATATCTCAGGTCGGAGCTGAGGTAAAAAATTTTTTTTTTTCCTATCAACTTCTATGGTCTTCCGGGCACATATTTCCAAATTTCATCAAAATCGTACGAGCCGATCTATGGGCAGGCAGTAATGGGTTAAACGATTTATTCTTTCTTAAACGGTAGAAGAAAGATTAATAACAAAATTTTTGCTATTCCCATAATATATTTTGATTTTTTTGTGATTTTCAGCCATGTCACAGAGTTTAATTCCGTTCGGAAGTGGAATTAATCAGGTATGCGATGGCAAACGATAACGATAACAAGTGAGTTTTAGAAGTTAATTTTTTCGTAATATTTCTGTATTAAAACAGTTTTATCCCACAAAATATAAAGATAATTTGCTATTAATGAGAATCTTAAAACAAAAATTTTAAAAATTTAATTAGAAATACTTTAAAATGGACTTCAAAAACTCACTCGTTATCGTTATTGTTTTCCATCACATACCTGAATTCCGTACTTTGCTTCTATAGAAAAAGTAAAACGAAAAATATTTTCGGAATGAAACCTGAAAATGCTTAAAATTACAATTCCACATAGCAAATTAAAAGCAGTTTCATTCCGAAAAAGTGTTTCGTTTTACGGAATTAATTCCACTTCCGGAATTAAACTCTGTGACATGGCTGTTTGTATGAATTCATATAGTTTAACGTGTGAAAAATAGGGATACTTCATGAAATTTTAAAGCTACATATAACTAACTTAAGTAAAACTAAATAGATATTTATTCTGAATATTGTTGCATTAAGCCTTAGAACTTTGTTGCGGATCATTTGTTATCCAGAACAGTAGCACATCTTCTAGGCATTGAGTCGACTAAATTTTGACGAGCATGTAGCGGTATTGCATTCCACACATCCTTTATAAGATTCCAAAGCTCGTAAAAATTTGATGGACACTTTCTTTTAACTTATTTCTACAAATTTTCTATTGGGTTCAAATCAGGGGACTGTGCTGGCCATTTTTAAACATTGATTTTGTTGTCCTGGAACCATTTCTTTGTGTACTTTGCCGTATGCTGTGGGTCATTATCCTGCTGGAAGATCCATTTGAGTGGCATATTTTCTTCTGCATACGGTAGCATTGTATTTTTCAAAATTTCAGTGTAATCAGTCGATTTCATTACATTCTGGATACGATATAAAGGACGCACACCATAATAAGAGAATGACGCCCATACTATGATGCTACCACTACCATTTTTGAGCATCTTTAAAGTATATTTTGGATTGAATTCTTGATGGATAGCACTTCTTACATGGTGGACACCTCAATCAGAAAAAAACAAGTTTACTTTTGTTTCATCGGACCACAGAATGTTACCTCATTTTTATTTAGGCCATTTGATATGATTTTTAGCAAACTCTAATCTTTGTTTTATATTCTTTTTGGATAACAATGACACTTTTCTTGCACTACGGGCTCTACATTCCTCACCGATGAGTGTTTTTCGAATAGATGATGTGTCAACGCCAATGTTTAAATCATTTTTTATTCGTTTAAATGTGATAAATGGATTTTTTTTACGTATCGAATGTACTTCTCTATATAGTAGGTGTAATTTTTGGTTTTCTACCACGGGTTTCATATTTGGGAATCAATTTAATAGCATTTTCAACCATCGTTTTTGAAATACCGAGCATTTGTGAAATTTTTCTGTACGAATGTCCGCGTTTACTTAGATTTTTATAATTATTTCGAGTAGCGTGGTCGCAATGCATACTTCTACCCAATTTAGCAATTAATGTGAAACTATGAATTTGTTCATTCACTTACAAAAAAAGTTTTTTTTTTTTTAATTTTTATTTTTGCTTTTTTACCACAACGAGAAACTGTCTCTATTATTTTTCACAGCAGAAATAGCGCACTTTACAAATAAAATAAGTTGTTATCAAAACGAAAAAAAAACAAATTGTAACGGGATTTCTTAATTTCGTTTACAATCATTGCAAAACAACTCTCTTTTATCTTTTATACGGAAGCAATTAACACGGCGAATACAACTTTTTTTTTTTTTATTTTTTTATTTATTTATTTATTTAGTAGTATTTTCAATACTTTTTTCCTCACAAAAATAAATTACAATTATATTGCTATGAAATCATTTTTTATAAAATTCACAATTTTCCTGTTGAAAACGCATATACTTCTCTCATTCTTCATATCATTTGGTAGCATGTTATATAGTTTAAGGCCCTTGTAAAATAAAGTGCCCTGTCCAGCTGCTGTTGATACCCTGTCCCTATTATTTTTCACATGGCTGTATGTACATACATACGTATATTGTGGAGACTCAAGCACAAGTTTTTAGTTAAAATAGTCCAAATTTAATCATAATGGTGAAATTCGTTTTAATAAAATTGAACATACTTACATACATATGAAGAAGAATCGTCTACGCAAAATACGACGTAACTCATAAATAAATATCTGTTAAAATAATTATTGAATCTCAAATTATATCATATACCTATGTACAGTGGGGAGCAGAGGTCAGTACATGTTTGTATTTTCTGCATTGTAAAGATCATAAACATGGTAATAATGGAGCGAGTTTTAAATTTCTTTTTCTATTTTAATTCTTATTTAGTTCTTTACATAATTCTTAATAAGAGAAATAAAAGCCCAATAAAACAAGATTGTAATTTAAATAACAACAAAACAACTTGTATGTACTCAGTTTTGCTCACACTTGTTATCAACCAAATAATTGAAACATTTATTAATTTACCGTTATTTGAAATTAAGTTTTGAAATTTGTTGCGCCCCGGCTTCGCTCGGTATTTACTATTGATTTGTATTTCATAGAATAATATGTATTCACAACCTGCCTGCTCTTATTTATTTGCAAATTTGTACAGCATACTTTAGGGGACTTTTTTTTTCAAATGTTGAATTTTTCAGGAAAAAAATCATAACTGGAGAATGGCTAGACCGATTTTGGATTTCAAAATCAACTAACCATCATCACTCCTCCCTGTACCTTCCCTAAAAATTTTATGGCAATCGGTCGAGCCGTTCTCGAGTTATGGAGTGACAATCAAAATGTACACTTATTTTTATATATATAGATTTAGTTTTAAATCATAATTGAATAACTCCGTGTACCAAAAACGTCGTTTTTTTTTTAATTTAAAAAAGTAAAAGTTAATATTTTTTGAAAAATGAAAAAACTATCGATAGCCGTGGAAAATTTGATAATAAATAAAACAAAGGATGACTCCTCGTCACGTATGATAGCAAAAGAGCTTAATATAAGCCAATCAGTAGTTGTTAGAGTGTTAAAACGGCGAAATGTAGCTTGTTAAAATAATGCGAACAATTATAATTGCCAATGGCAACTCTATATACTTATTTTGACACTTGTCAATTGTAACCGTGTACAATTGCAATTTTGTATCTATAACTTCCGTTCAATAAACTTCTCTTGTGTTTTCTAAGCTTACATTATATACACGCGTTTTTATTATCTGCACCTAACCAACTACTTTCAATAGGTTATGGGCCTATATGTCGCCATTAAATTCCACTAAAGGATTTTATAAAACTTTTTTAATTGTGCTCAACTGAATAAATTAAAAATATTAATTTAGCCAACACCTATGCTGATAGTGTTAATTGTATTATTTGTATTGGCTGAGTCGGTGCACGGATTGCCAAAATAAATTGTGTTTGCTGATATTTATTGAACAACCCTGCAAATAACGCGACTAGTCCATACATGCATGTAAAGACTAGTCCAAAGAGGAGTAGGAGTACTCCAAAACTACTCCAAATATATTGAATAAAGGTGGTCCATTTAACATTGCGATGTCCTAGGACTGGACCATATGACCCATCGGAGTAGTCCCAAAACTACTCCATGGAGTACTCACGAGGGTTAGTTTTAAACAACAACAACAACTCAATATGCAATCGTGTTAACACGAAACCATGTCGTTTAACTACAAACTCTTGTTTAACTATGACATGGTCCATGACTGCATTACATTGGACCATGTTGTGAGTAGTCCATATCATCTAAAATGGATCTCGTAGTCCAATATTATTTGCAGGGAAATATAAAACAATTACACGTGCGTTGTGTGATGAATGTGTTAGCTGTTTGCTGTGCTAACTTGAGTTGAGCTGATAATTATAAACCCTGGAAACAATGTCATCATCAAATATGTTCCCGTTCGAGAAACTTCGTGGCCGTGAAAACTTTGACGTTTGGAAGCGACACGCGAAATCATATTTGGTCATAAAAAGTTGTTGGAAGCCTATAGAAAAGGCGTGGACCGCTACGCCCACAGAAAGAAAATTGGAGGCGGATGAACGTGCGCTGGCGGAATTAACGCTAATGATAGAGCTAAGTAATTTTGCGCATATAGCAACTGCTAAATCAGCTAATGAAGCTTGGAAAGCTTTACTGGCAGCCTATGAGGATAAGGGTGTGACGCGTAAGGTTGCATTGTTAAAACAATTAGTCCAATTAAAGCTTTCGGACTGTGAATCAATGCCTGACTACGTTAATCGAATGGTTATGACGTCACTTAAAGTGCAAAGTGCCGGGTTAAATATCGACGATGAATTGACGGCCTCGTTAATGCTGGCTGGCTTACCAGATGAATTTCGAGCCCTAGTTTTAGCAGTGGAGAATTCCACTACTGAACTCATCGTTGATTCAGTAAAAACATTATTATTACAAGATGCTAAATTTGATGTGAAAGATGAAGGCAATGCCTTGTATATGAAAAATAATTCGTCGAAACATTTTAAAAAGAAATTTTATTGCCACTCCTGCAAACAGCCGGGGCATATTAGTAAAAATTGTCGCAATAAAAATAGTAAAGAAAAAAACGAAAATGCAAAAGATAAAAATAAAAAAGAGTACAATGCGTTATATGCATCGTTGCTAGCAAATAAAAACAGTGTCACCGATTGGTTCATAGACTCGGGCGCGACATCACACATGACAAAAGACTCTAACATTTTGTTTAATAAAAAAATAGTTTCAAACAAAGAAATAATTGTCGCGAACAATAACAAAATATCGGTTAAATGCGCGGGTGATGTAAAAATGTCGGTAAAAACTAAACCAAACGATAAAAGCATAAATACGATAGTTAAAAACGTGGAATATGTACCTGAGCTTTGTACTAACCTTCTTTCTGTGCGACAAATGACAAAAAATGGCAATAAAGTGGTTTTTGAAAATGACATCTGTTTAATATATAATGAAAATAATGAGATATTAGCGAGTGCATGTGTAGTTGATGATCTATACCGTTTAAATTGTAATTCTACTGAAATGCCTGAGTGTCAAGAACGTGTATTCGCCGCCATGAACAGTGAACTTTGGCATCGTAGACTTGGTCACATATGCCATGAAAATTTATGTGCAGTGAAAAACGCTTGCGACGGTATAGACTTTAATGAAACAAACAAGACTAAATGCGTAACCTGTGTAAAAGGCAAGCAAACCAGATCATCATTTAAAGAAGCTGGAAAACGCGCGGAATCAGTTCTCGACTTAATTCACTCAGATGTCATTGGACCAATGATTATTAAATCTTTTTCGGGCGCGCGATTTATATTAACATTTGTTGACGATTGTTCGCGTAAGGTATTTGTTGTGCCTATAGAAAAAAGTCAGAGGTATTACACGAATTTTAAAACCCTTGTTGAAAAGCAATGTGGTCGCAAAATTAAAGTGCTACGTACCGATAACGGAACTGAATACGTAAATAAAGAATTCGAGCAATATATAAATAAAAATGGCATCTTACATCAAAAAACGTGTCCATATACACCGCAACAAAACGGTGTTGCAGAGCGGATGAACCGCACTTTAGCAGACAGAGTGCGTTGTATGGTTATCGATTCGGGGCTGAGTGAAAAATTCTGGGCAGAAGCAATTGTGACCGCAGCGTATTTATTAAACCGTATGCCGACTAGAAACAATGTACGCAGCCCTGAAGAAATTTGGACTAACAAAAAGCCAAATCTGAAGCACATTCGTATATTCGGCTGTAATGCAATGGCTCATGTGCCAAAAGAAAAACGGTCAAAATTTGCCCCGAAATCGATTGAATGCATACTGGTTGGGTACTGTGGACAGGCAAAAGGCTACAGATTGCTAAACCCTCAAACTAACAAAATAATAGTTAGTCGCGACGTAATATTCTTCGAAGCAGAAGACAAGGCAAATTTTTTTTTTTTTTTTTTTTTTTTTTTTTTTTTTTTTTTTTTTGCTTTTAATTATTTATTGAATCTTCATATATGAAATAACAATAAGTATTCAAATCTTAATACTAAAAAGAAAATAATATGCCCAGCCAGTGCTAGACAAAAATTTGTATGATACTAAAAAAATTTCACATCAACTGATCCAGTCATCTGTTTTGCGCTTGAGTTAAAGCAAGGGTATCCCTCCTTCTCAACCGATTGTGGCCACTAAAGTTAAGGATGTCTCTTGCAAGTGGGTTTGGATGGTGTTCAAGTTTGCTGACATACTTTGACGCATATTTTGTAAATTCGACTTTTACTACTGGCACGCCTAGATCTTTGTGGATTCGAGAATTTTTAACATACCATGGTGCTGCAGTAATTATACGTAGAATTTTATTTTGACCCCTTTGAATTTTTTCAATGTTGGATGCTGAGGCAGTACCCCATAATTGAATTCCATAACACCAGATTGGCTTTAGAATTGCATTGTACAACAAAAGTTTGCAATCCAATTTCAATGTAGAGTTTCTGGCGATTAACCAATTAAGTTGCACTGCTTTTAATCTCATTTGTGTAAGTTTCGCTTCAATATGAGACTTCCAAGTTAAACGGCGGTCGAGGTGAATGCCGGGGTATTTGACTTCATTATGTTGAGGAATAATTTTATTATTTATTCTGATGAACGAGCAGGTATCTTTTCGCAATGTGAAAGTTATATGAATACATTTCTGTTCGTTAACCCTGATTTTCCAAAGCTCTAGCCAATTCTCTAGCTCAAATATAAAGTAGGACCCAGTATGCTACCCTGTGGCACACCTGATTCAATTGGCTCTTATCACGTTTACCAATCTGTGTGTTTGTTCGATGGTGCTTTGTTTAGCCCTGAAGCCGAATTGATGATTAGGAATACATTCAGTGCCATTCAGAATTGGAGTCAACTTAGTCATTAACAATTTTTTAAACAGTTTTGAAATTGTCGGCAGTAGACTAATTGGCCTATATGACTTTGGTGTGGTCCTTCCCTGGCTTAGGAATCATAGTGATCATAGACACCTTCCAATCTGCAGGATAGTATTCTAGGCGTAAAATAGCGTTGAAGATAAAGAGGATAATTCTTCTTGCTACACGAGGTAACTCCACAAGCATTTTATTGCTGATTTTATCCATACCTGGAGCCTTTCTAAGGTTCAGAGTACCAATAGCGTTTTGGACATCACGAAAGTTTAGTCTTAGAGGTAGAGGAGGCCTTATAACAAGTGGTGGCAAATCAGATTCGTTATTATTTGAGTTGTTTATAGTAAACACATTTCTCAAATGGTTAACAAATAATGTCCCTTTCTCGGAATCATTTCTAGCCCAGTCACCAGTCGGATTTCGCAAAGGAGGTTTTCCTCTTACTGGTCTTTTTAAACCTCTTGCCGCCCTCCATAACGAGTAGTCAGATTGTGGGGTACTATCAAGACCTTCCAAGTAAGATCTAAGTGAGGCCGTTCTTTGGGTTTCTAAGAAATGTCTTAGTATATCTCTGCATTCCCGTAGCCTAGCTTTCAGTTCAGGAGACCTGTGAATTTGCCACTCTCTTCTCATTCTTCTTTTTTCTGATAGGAGATGTTCGAGTTCAGAGAAATAAGTTCTGTTTGTCCTATTTCTACATTCAACGTGATAAGTGGAAGCGTGATGCACAGCTCGTCGAAGGTCCTCGGTAAAGTTGCCAATCGACTCATCAATATCGTCGGTTGTTCTCAACACAACATATTCCGTGCAATGAGAACTTAAATACTTATTGTATTTTATCCAACTTACTCGGGTCTTAGTCATGTTCATAAATGGAGAACCACACACTTGAGGGAAATGCATTGAAATGATAGTAGGAGAGTGATCTGAGGACAAGTCCAGTGAAGGATCCACTTGCATCCATTCTACAGGGATATTTTTCACTACCCCAAAGTCAATAACATCGGGAATCTTCCGTCGGTCCGTCGGCCAATAGGTGGGATGTCCACTTGAGAGTACATCTAAGCCCATTTTAGCAATGGTGTTGAAGAGTACGCGACCCTTTGGGGTTACCAGACGTGAACCCCAAAATGTGTGTTTGGCGTTAAAGTCGCCAGCAACTAAAAATCTAGCTCCAAGGGATTTAAAGAAGTTATGGTATTGGTGTTCTTTTATTGAAAATCGAGGCGGAGAATAAATCGATGATAAAACAAATTTGTATTGACAGAATTCAATGCAAATGTTTGTTGCTTGGAGGTAATCCTCACTTATGTTATTCATTAGATAATGCTTTATTCTGTTCTTTATAAGAATTGCCGAACCTCCACAAGCTCTTCCGCGGGGGTCTTTAGTATCGTAGAACTCGTAGACAAGGCAAATGAAACAAAAGAACCACAATTAAATATTCCATCATTTATCGCAGATGTCTCTGAAGAGGATGACGTCGAAAGTAGCAGCATTAACAATTCTGAGGGGGAAGCTGAAGAAGAATCGTCAATTGCAAATGAGTCCGCTGATGCCACGAACGGTCCTCCCGACGAAATCCATGATGACAAATTGACACCTGCTAGAATTACAACAGTTATAGAGGGTGAACTTCGGCGACCACGTATATTAACAAACAACCTTGATGACGAGTTGGACGATACAGTTTAATTTGCCGATGCCATGAACGTTCCCGATGATGTAAATGATGAAACATTCACACTCGACGAAGATGTCACAGTCGCGGAAGGCGAAATTCGGCGGTCAGAACGAATTAAAAACAAACAAAGACCAGGCTACAATTTCTGTGCAATCGAGTATGTTTCAAATGATCCAGCCACAGTAAAAGAGGCGGATGCCTGCCATTGGAAAGCTGCTATGAAGGAGGAATATGACTCGTTGATGCTTAACGAAACGTGGACGCTATCAAAGCTGCCAGCCGGAAAGAAGGGCATATCCTCAAAGTGGGTCTTTAAAACCAAAGTGAACGCTGATGGTGTTGCTGTTCGTCATAAGGCCCGTCTTGTAGCGAAGGGGTTTAGTCAGCTGAAGGGTATCGACTACAACGAAACCTATGCACCGGTTGTCAGATACGCAAAATACGACTTGCTGATACACCAAATGGATGCAGTGACAGCATTTCTAAATGCTAAGCTGCAAGAAGAAATCTACATGACACAACCAATTGGATTCGACGATGGTTCCGGCTTGGTATGCAAATTAAAGAGATCCCTGTACGGCCTCAAGCAATCTAGTCGAATGTGGAATGAAGAACTAAACAACAAACTGCTGAACTTTGGCCTAGAGCGCAGCAATGTCGACCAATGCATTTATTACCAAGCAAATAGTAAGAAAATGTTTATGTTGGCAATCTATGTCGATGACGTATTAATATTTGCAAACGACATAAAGACGATAACAGACCTTTAAGCCGCACTATCTGCAAAATTCAAGATGAAAGACATGGGTCAAGCTTCATCAATCTTGGGAATGCGAATCAGAAAAGACGAGAAGGCGCGGACTATCAAAATCGATCAGAGCCAATATATTGCTGAAGTGCTTGCAAGATTTGGTATGGATCAATGCAATGGAATCTCCACACCAATTGACCTAAACCAAAAGCTGACTGCGGATATGTGTCCATCAAACGACGCCGACAAGATGTTCATGAAGGATGTCCCTTACATGCAAGCTGTGGGCTGTCTATTGTTCGCTGCCCAAATAACCAGACCAGATATCTGTTTTGCCGTCAATATGCTGAGCAGATTCTCAGAAAATCCTGGAAAGGCACACTGGAACGCTGTTAAACGTGTGATGAGATATTTGCAGGGTACGATCAACAAAGGTCTTACATACACTGGTAGGTTAGCAGGCGGCCGTGTAAAACGGCCCACTTAGGTCCATATCATTGGTCCCATTGTGATACACTGGTAAGTGCAGTGAAATCACTGGGTATTGCGATGCTGACTGGGTCAGCGACATTGATAGCAGACGATCTACAACAGGATACGTCTTCACTCATCAAGGTGCGGCTATTTCCTGGGGAACACGACGCCAACGAACTATTGCTCTATCAACCAAGGAAGCGGAGTTTATGGCCATAGTCGCAGCTATTCAAGAATCAATATGGTTAAAGCGACTCGAAAAGGAATTGATTGTTAATGCCACCTATCCTTTAATACTCTTTTGCGATAACAAAAGCGCAATACATGTTGCAACAAACAATTCTTATTAGTCTCGCACAAAACACGTAGATATTAAATCCAAATTTATATCTGAAGCTATCAAAATTAATCAAATTGTATTAAAATATATTGAAACTAACAATATGTTAGTTGACATATTAACAAAAGGCGTAGTGGCCCTTAAACAAATAAAATTTTTAAATGAATTCAGATTAAATTAAATTAAAAATATCCATAAATTTAACTATTGATAGTTAAAAACTTTAAATGAATTTGAAATAACTTAAATGTAAATATGAATTAATTTAATTACTGATGTTTAAAGATCAAATAATATTAAAGTTTATCCAATAATTTTATTGCATATCAAATGTCAAAACAATTATATAGAATACTTGTTCAGGGGAGATGTTAAAATAGTGCGAACAATTATAATTGTCAATTGTAACCGTGTACAATTGTAATTCTGTATCTATAACTTCCGTTCAATAAACTTTTTATTATCTGCACCTAACCAACTACTTTCAATATAGCTTCTAAAGACAGGCTTTCAGTCGCCAACGATTATTATCTGATGGAGACGCACGCCCTATAATGAGAAAAATGAGAGCAGACACGCTTCCTGAGCAATAAATAAAAATGTTAGCCGATGTACAGCAAGAAGAGCGCTACACAATATTGAATACATCTCAGCTGTAAAAACCCTAAACCAGCACTGTCAGATAAAAATGTTTCAGCACGTTTACAATTCGACAGACTACACAAAGATTGGACTGTTGATGACTAGAAACGCGTAATATGGTCAGATAAATTTAAGTTTAACCGATATCAATCTGACGGTAAAAAGTATTATTGGCGTCGACAGCGGGAGAGTATACAACGACACCATGTTAAACAGATTGTAAAGCATCATCATGGTTTGGGGTTACTTTACATTGTGGCATGTTGGTAGATTACAAAAAATTTATGAAATCATGAGAAAAGAAGACTATTTAAAAATATTGCAGATTCAACATCCCGATTGAGTAAGAAGTTGTGTTTCAACAGGATGGAGACCCAAAACACACCTCGAAAATCGTTAAGGAATGGTTGAATGGGCAAACATTTCAATTGATGCAGTGGCCTCCGCAAAGTCCCGACCTCAATCCAATTGAAAATTTGTGGTAAATTGTGAAAAGACGGTTGGGACAGTATCGAACAGCTCCGTCGAATTTCGCTGAGTTGTGGCAACGTGTGGAGCTGGAGTGGCAGAGAATTCCACATGAAATTATCCAAAAGTTGGTTGAAAGTATGCCCAATCGCATAAATAGTTTATTAAAAAAATAAAGGGCTGTGGACTAAGTACTAAAAATTTAAAAGTTTTTTTGTTTCCTGAAAGTGCAAAACTGAGTACATAAGATTTAATTTTATTTAATTTAGTTTGTTCCCTGAATACGTAGTTTTTTTGTTTTGTTTTAAGATCATTATTGTAATCCACTAATTAATAAATAAAATAAAAAAGTAATAATTTAAATCGCTTTGTTATTACCATTTTTATGCACCTGCAAATGCAGAAAATAAGAACATGTACTCACCTCTGCTCCCCACTGTATGCACCTAAAGGGATCTAAATTTTAATTTTTTTATAAATATATTATTTTTTTGCAGAAAACTATATACAGTCGCACAGTAAAGTATACATACCCCCTTGAAAAGCGGGGCTTTGGGTTATCTATGAACAATAAAGTTCATTTCAAACAAATTCAATCGAACAACAAACAATCACCCCTATTGTGAATAAAAATTCCACGTGAAATTTGTTCACTTTTCACATTTTTCCTATTTAAGTTCAATGTTAAAAAAATAAAAGGGAACAAATTTCATGTGGAATTTTTATTCACTACAGGCGTGAATAAATTTGGACCAAAATTTTTTTTCCACACAATCATCCCTATCGTGAATAAACATTCCACATGAAATTTATTCCATTTTATTTTTTTTGACATTGAATTTTAATAGGAAAAATGTGAAAAGTGAACAAATTTCATGTGGAATTTTTATTCACGATAGGGGTGATTATTTATTAACAAAAATATATAAAATTAATTTTTCAAACACAGAAAAGTCTACATACTGTTATGTGGAAAAGTAAATAATACTATGTTTCCACGGTACAAGCTTCGCTCTCTATTCATGCTTCACACCCCAATCATGTGCGAAACAACTTGCTTCACCATACAAAATTTTAAGAGCGAATCAAGTAGATTCATATTGAATCAACTTGCGAAGCACGAAAAATTGCACTCTTCTCTAATTTTTATCGCAAGTTTATCTGCACTAGCTGTGAAAATTTAATATTATTGTAAACAAAGCAAATTATTTTCTTGTTGCTGGAAGTAAAGAAAGTAAATACGTACGAATGTATGTTTTTTTTTTTTCAAATAAGCTAACTAATTTCCACTCACTTTTGTGTTTATTAAAAACAACTGTCAAATCGAATCAAGTTTTTTGGTCATGTAAACAGCATGATTCATAAACATGATTCAGAGAGCGAAGCAGGTGATTCAAGTCGTCGTGGAAACATAGTATAAAATGCTCCGTACTTAAACAGTGCTACCACACACTTTTCAGTATCTTCACGAGATCCTACTGTTATTTAGAAAAAAGTTTAATTGTTTTTAATTTTGCAGTTAATTTTGTTATTTAACGAAAATGAGTAAAGAAGTTTGTGTAAAAGTGCGTGAGCTTATTGTAAAGTTCCATAAAGAAAAAAATCTTTAATAGAGTTTGAAAAACTAGTTGGGCATCCAAAATCAAGCATTCAGACAATAATTCAGAAATATAATGAAACAAAAAGTGTAGAAAACAAACCAAGAAGTGGTCGCCCACCTAAACTGACTCCACGTGCAAAGCGGCAAATTTTGTTGAATGTTCAAGAAATGCCTAAAATTACGGCAGTAGAAATTGCAAAGACTTTAGAACGCCAGCATATTGATTCAGTGCATCCAGAAATGGTGAGAAACGAATTAAAAAGCAATGGATTTCACAGCCGTGTGCCCCGACAGAAGCCGCTTATTAGTAAAATAAATATGCAAAAACGTGTCGAATTTGCTAAAAAAAAAATACATTGATGCAGATGAGGGTTTCTGGGCTAATATTTTATTTAGCGACGAAAGCAAGTTCAACTTGTTTGGTTATGACGGAAAACAAAAATATCGCGTCGAAATAACGAAGCATTATTGCCTACAAACTTGCTTCCTACAGTGAAACACGGTGGTGGCTTCATTATGGTATGTGGTTGGCGGCTGGGGTGGGTAATTTAGTATTTATCGATATACTTAAATATTCTAAAGATAATCTGAGGCAATCCGCGAATAAATTGGGTCTTGCAGAAGGTTGGTACAAGGTGGCGCAAAAGTAAACTTTCGATGTTTTTTGGCTGTAATTAAAAAAAAAATGAAAAACTTTGATTCTTCTTGTGGATTATTTATATTTGGTCTGAAACAGAGGTAAATTATTATGTGATTTTAAATAAGAGACAACTTTTAGTTTTGTATTCTTATCAAATAATAATTTGTCTTGTTTCTTTTATTTTATTTTTTATGATTTCAAAATCGAAAGTATTATAATTAATAATTATTTTTAGGTCTAAAGTATTTTTAATATAAAGTATTTCTTAAGTATAAATTATGTTCATATATTGCCTACAGGTCTTTTAATTTTTTTTACATCAAGTCGAGAATATGATGCCATGTAAATGGCCCCCGCCACAGTTGATTGTCATTTGAGCCCTTTTTATGGCATTTCCCATCACTTTGGCCAAAACTTCCGGCGATAGGTCCTCACATTCTTGACGGGTATTGTCTTTAAGAGCTGCAAGAGTCTGAGGCTTGTTGACATAAACCCGCGACTTCAAAAAGCCCCACAAAAATAAGTCTGGAGCGGTCAAATTAGGCGATCTTGCTGGCCAGTGCAAATCGCCAAAAACGGGAGATTAGGCGCCCGGGAAATGCATCCTTCAGCATATCGGTTGTGCCACGTGCAGTGTGTACCGTTGCACCGTCGTGTTGGAACCACATGTTTTCCAATTCCATTTCATCAAGTTGCAGCAAAAAGAACTCGTTGATAATAGCTCTGTAGCGCTCACCTTTCACAGTAACCGTTTGGCCCGCGACGTCTTCGAAGAAAAAAGGTCCGATGACTCCTCCAGCGAAAACAGCACACCATACAGTGACTTTGAGCGGGTGTAATGGCTCTTCGTGGTCTACACGCGGATTTTCAGTGCCCCAGAAGCGTAAATTTTGCTTATTTACGTACCCGCTATGATGGAAATGGGCCTTATCACTCATGATTATTTTTGATGAAAAAACCGACCGATTATTGGTCAAATAAATAGTCAGCGTTCTGGAGCAGTGTAGCGTAACATTGTTTATTAACGTGTATTTCGCATGTGTTCACCTACACAAATGTCAAAACAGAACTGACATTAGGGGCCAATCGCAAAATTTATAGCATTTTCTGATAGGAAGATTACTTTTGCGACACCTTGTACTTTCAGCAAGACAACGACCCAAAGCATACCGCTGGTGTTGTTAAAGAATGACCACAATGACCAGTCACCGGATTTAATTCCTATAGAGAATTTATGGGATGAATTACACCGCCAAGTTAGAAAAAGGACGATTAAAAATAAACAGGATCTTAAAAATGCTCTACTTCAAGAATGGAATTTAATTTAAAATAATTACATACAAGTATTAGCAAATTCTATGAAAAATAGATTAAATGCTGTTCTACAAAGCCCAAATCATTTTTATACCCTTCACCTTCATGAGAAGGGTATATATAAGTTTGTCATTCCGTGTGAAATTTCCACAATATAATTTTCCGACCCTATAAAGTATATATATTCTGGATCCTTATAGCTAGCGGAGTCGATTAAGCCATGTCCGTCTGTCTGTCTGTCTGGATGTTGAAATCAGTTTTTTGATGTCCCCAGATATATTCGGGATCCAAATCTTTAATAATTCTGTCAGACATGCTTTCGAGAAGTTTGCTATTTAAAATCAGCAAAATCGGTTTAGGCCAACCAAGGAGTTATGAACCAATATGTGAGACCAATACGTTGTTTGTATGATAAAAAAAAGAAAGTGTGCGGAAAATAGTAAGAATCGGTCCATGATTTCTCATAGCCCCCATACAAATATATATATTCCCGAAATGTGGCTTAATGATAAATAAATGTCTATAAAATTGGAATATCAAGACAAAATTCAGCAAAAATAAGTTTTATACAAAAAATCGCAAAACGAAATTTTTTTTTAGTTCGGTCCATGTTTGGCCATAGACCCCATATAAAGTCTACTTCCAAAATTCACTTAAATACGTATAAAACAGATATCAATAATGTTAAACGGCTAAAATTTGACATAAATACTCTTTATAGGCAAATAAATTGTTGTACTAAATTTTATGGTGGTCGGCCCAGAATTGGTATAGCCCCATACAAAAATCTTCCCGAAATATTGCTCAATTATACATAAATGCCTATAAAATTGGAATATCAAGACAAAATTCAGCAAAAATAAGTTTTATGCAAAAAGAAATCGCAAAACGACATTTTTTTAGTTCGGTCCATGTTTGACCATAGATGGTCAATTTTATGGTGGTGGTCGGCCCAGAACTGGTCATAGCTCTTATACAAGGACCACATCTGAAAAAGACATTTATCCCTATATATATTGTATAAATATCGGTACCGACTCAAAACTTTGCACATATCATTTACATATATACAAAAATCATTCCACAACATTTTGTTAATTTCGATCTATTTTTAACAGTATGCCCCATATAAAGCCCTCTTCCAAAAATCACTTTAATACTCATAAATCTCTTATAAATAAGGGTACCAATCCAAAATTTTACACGGATCATTTACATACATGCCTAAATCTAACTGCTGGATTTTGAGAATATCGGTCCATATTTGACTATATCCCCCACATAAGGTCCACTACCGAAATCTACGTTAATACTAATATATATCTTAAATATACCGTTATTATGTTGAAATTCGACGTGAAATATCCTCATATGCATGAAAATAACTGTTCCAAAATTTAAGAAGATCGGCCCATAATTTGTCATAGCTGCCATATAGAACCATTTCCAAAAAACAAATAAATTCGGGTCAAAAAATATTCTTTTCGGATTTAACCCATATTCGGTCCATATTTTATAATCATGATATATATCGTTGGAAAGGTTGGAATACCTTTTATTTAATGTATTACAAATTATCAGACACCAAGTAGTTCCCGAGATATAGGCGTATATATTTTAAATTTTCTTGCCCGCCCCCTCGAAAATAGGCGTGACCGCCAACAAATTTTTTTTTGCTGGCATCTAATCTAAAAGCCCTATTTGATTTTTTTTTTTGGAACAAAATCACTAAAACCGAATTGTACCCCTTTTTTATACTCTGTTAAATTACATTATTATGAACATCAGAAAAACTCTATAAGTTATGGTAAAATTGGTAATTAAATCAATTAAAAATAGTGAAAATTAGACAAAATTTGAAAATATTTAACATAAATTATGTTGGTCGTAAAATTGTCTTTCAAACAATATATCAAATACATACTAATATATAAAATTTGCACTAAGACTGAATAGAAAACACAGAATAAGGATATTCTAGTCCTATAACCAGTGAGTGTAGTTTTTGTATTTCTTATTACGTTTAGGTGGAGGGTATTTAATATTCGGCACAGCCGAATATAGCACTCTTACTTGTTTTATTTAAAGTATGTAGACTTTTCTGTGTTTGAAAAATGAATTTATATTTTTGTTAATAAATATTGTGTGGAAAAAAATTTTTGCCCAAAATTTATTGTTTGTTGTTCGAATGAATTTGTTTGAAATTAACTTTATTGCTAAATTGTTCATAGATAACCCAAAACCCTGTTTTTGAAGGGGGTATGCATACTTTACTGTGTGACTGTATGTCAGTGGTCCTCACTAGTATTGTTCAGAATACGAAGATTTTCGGCTATTTACATGTACACAACACGATCGCAAACAATACTCACAACAAGAGCGTAAAAATACTAATATTTCATTCAGTTGTTAGTCAACATTCAACAAAGCAGGTCTATGCCGCATGTTTGTTCTTTTTTCAGCTTTTATTTATTTATTTTTCAGTACAAGAGCGTAGAAACATACAAATATTTCATTCACTTGTATGACAGCATTGAACAAAGTACGACTGTTGCGCATGTTTTTTATTTTTCAGCTAATTTTTGTTGTTGTTTTCACCCATACATATGTAATTACCTAATCCTCTCTTTTTGAGGACCACTGCTGTATGTGTATAAATTGCTTTCAATGTTAAACCTACGATGTGTTTTTTTTTATTTATTATTTGATATCGAGTAAAATTGATCGTAATTTTCTTATTTGAGATACGATATCGAGTAAGAAATTTAGTACATTTTATCATAATTTCGATATCGAAATCATTTTTCGATACGATAGCTCATTCGATCACGAATGCGGTAATTTGGGCCCTGGTTTTAGCTTTTTAAAAATATATAGAGTTGTAAACCAGTACAAACAACATTAAATAATCTTTCCAATGGGGAATACAATAGTTATATAAAACTTAATAATAAGTATTAATATACATATATCCTATTGGAAAGATATTTTAATGTCGTACTGGTTAACAACTCTATACAACTAAAGGGTGTCCCAATTAGAACGCAATTTTTAAATTTTAAATAAAACAGATATTTAAAAAAAAATCGTGAAACTTTATTATATCGTAAAGTAGACAGAATGAGGTTATGTATGGAACAAGATATCGTGCAGATGGCAGCCGCGGCTTTGCTGGCACACAAGTGATCTTTTAATGAAATTTTCAATTACCTTTTTGCATAAATGCTGCAAAATCATCTTCAGTGACGAGGTCCATTTCCATCCGATTTGTTCACTGGGCTTCTCATTTTCAATATCGCATCACTATATTTGAAATCCACATAAACTTGACCTCGCGTTGTCTATACTGAATCTTATCCGGATTAAACTTAATATTATTCTATAGAGCCCTAGTCATTACCATACTCAAGATCCTGTCGTGCTCCTCGCTCTCGGCACAGATAGCAACATCGTCAAAATAAATAAAAACTCCCTGTATATCCCCGAAGACTCTTATTATTTCCTGTTGAAGCATTTCCGGTGCACAATTAAGCCCAAAAGGCACACGCAAAAATTTAAATCCCCCAAACGGAGTCAAAAATGTCGTTAGGTCCGAACTTTTTCTATTTAATTCCATATGTCAGAACCCGCTCTTCAAGTCCAATACCGAAAAAATTCGTTTACCCGCCATCCCGATGTAAGATCGTCTATTGTTGGAATCAAAAAATGTTCGCGCTGAATACACTCATTAAGTGGTTTGGGATCCAGACAAATCCGAAGGTCCCCACTAGGCTTCTCTACCAACTGTAAATTATTGACCCAGTCAGTCGGGTAATCGACAGGTAAGATAATTCCCTCCCCAATTAGCCTATCAAGTTTCAGGGGGTTACTAAATTTCCTAGGACTTTTTCCATTTCTTTAAAGGACAATTCGAAGCTTCATTACAGGAAGCGAATTCGCTTTTAGGTAAATTTAAACTGGGGGGTTACTCTCTATTGCGATGCGAAAGCAAATGCGATGCGATAACCGTACAATTTGTATGCTTATCGCATCGCATTTGCTTTCGCATCGCAATAGAGAGTAACCCCCAGTTTAAATTTACCTAAAAGCGAATTCGGTATTCGCTTCCTGTAATGAAGCTTCGAATTGTCCTTTAAAGAAATGGAAAAAGTCCTAGGAAATTTACCAAGCCCCCGAAAAACATCACTATATTTAGCCATGAATGCTGCTTTCAATTCCGTGCCAATGGTACTCACGTCCATCCGTTTAATCAATCCAAATTCCTTGCATGCCCCAAGCCTGAGTATCGGTTCACATTTGTCATCACCAACTACAAATTCCACTGACTTTTCCTTTGTAGATACTAAATATACGCAGTTACACATGTACCAAACATTTTTATTCTATTCTCATTATAATCAAACACAGGAAATTAATTTTTTTGATTACAAAGTTTGATACCTAAATTTCTAACTAAACCTAGTGGAAGGCAATTAACATCCGCCCCTGTGCCCAACTTGAATTCGATAACCTGGTCTCCTAACAAGTACTTCTTGGTCCAACGTTTACTCAAAGTTGTTACAAAACTTAACGCTTAGTAAACTACTCCTAACAAGTACTTCTTGGTCCAACGTTTACTCAAAGTTGTTACAGAACTTAACGCTTAGTAAACTACTTACAGTTTCTACTTTACCATATGTTTTACCTTGAGTATCATCCCAATTAAGGCTCGCTACTTTCTGCTTGTTGGTACCAACGTCTTTTCCGCCCTGTATTGTATAGGTGCCTTATCCCGGGGTTTACGGCACATTCGCTGGAAGTGTACCTTTTTTGAACAGGATCTACATACCACATTCTTCGCCTTACACTCATTTACGTGGCCTATCCATGGCCCTCCACAGTTGAAACAGAATCGATTAATCTCCCCTCCTTTTGACTCAGGCTTTTGATCTGCTCTCACGATATTTACCGCTAATTGTTTCGCGTCAAGTATGCCTTTGTTGACATTTGCTGACTCATACGTTTTTCATAATTCTATAACACGTGACAGCTGTTCGTCACGTCCACCCAATAGCTTCAATTGTAATTTCTTATAACACGCCAACAATTCCCAGCATACCATTCTAGGAGCGCTCCGAAAAAGGAGCCAGAAAAGAGTCCAACAAAAGAGCATTTTGGGAGCGCTCCGAAAAAAGGAGTCAGAAAAGAGTCCAAGAGACAATAAGGCTAATTAGGTCGCGACGAAAACTAAGTAAAGATTTCGTCCTTCGCATATCAAATAAGGGCCAAGTGGACCTAGAAATAGAGCAGGTGATTTCGTTCGTCCACCTTACCTGAGCAAGTCTGAACATCTCATCTTGAATCAGTGATTTCAGACTTTTCATGTTAATGCCAATGAAGGAGTCAATCTCCTCATCCGCCAGCATTGTACCTTTCTTGGCTAAATCGTCAGCAATATAGTTACCCTGTATCGAGCTGTGTCCAGGGACCCATATCAGCGCTATCCTAGAATGTTCCGCTATCTCATTCAGAGATATCCGGCATTCTGCGGTTAACCTCGATGTCGCATAGACACCTGCTATGTTACTTACGGCGGCTTTGCTGTCGGTAAATATGCATATATCTCTAGATACTTGATAATACTTCAGCCAGTTTGCAGCTCGCTTAATGGCAGAAATCTCTGCTTGAAGGACAGAGCAGAAATCAGGAAGCCTAAAAGAGGATCTGATTCAAAATTCTTCGATGTAGAATCCACCTCCAACTCTATTTCCCCTTTTGGAACCGTCGGTAAAAATCCTTATTGCTTCATTGGGGGTATAGGGCCCGTCTACCCATGTGGTCCTATTCGAGATGCATGTGGAGAATAGCAGATCGAAAGATGGTTTCGGTATGCAGTATGAGCGTTCTATGAGCGTTCTCACAATGTCTCGTTATAGTAGAGTGACCATGGTCTCTTTGAGTCCATGAGTAACCATCCTTAAGCCTCACAGCAGAATTTAGAGCCAGTTGAGTTGCCATTAAATCCACTGGTAGCCAGTTCAGCATAGTAAACAGTGCCTTTGTTGGCGTTGTTCTTATCGCGCCAGTTATCAGGATGGCACAATTCCTTAGTACACGTTCGACCGCATGTCTGTGTGAGGAATTCCCAAGTGCATGCCACCATACCAATACCCCATAGAAAAGAATGGGCCTTATAACAGCATTTACGATCCAATTGATGTCTCTAGAGTTAATCCCCCAGTTGGTACCAATTGCCTTTTTGCATGAGTATATAGCTACATAGGCCTTATTAATCCTGTTCTGTATATTCAACGTCCAGGATAATTTTCTATCTAGAATGATGCCAAGGTATTTGGCACTTTCCGCAATCTTTAGTCTTCTAATACCATTCAATTTCGGTGGAATAAAGTTATCAATCTTATACCTCTTTGTGAAAAGTACCAGTTCCGTTTTAAGAGGGTTCACACTTAGCCCGCATGGTATGCTCCATCTGTTCAGTACACTAAGTGCTGACTCCATACATCTAGATATTGTGTCAAGATATTTACCGGATATTAAAA
This sequence comes from Bellardia pandia, assembly GCA_916048285.2. Lineage (NCBI taxonomy): Eukaryota > Metazoa > Arthropoda > Insecta > Diptera > Calliphoridae > Bellardia > Bellardia pandia. The sequence goes on along the minus strand of OU696532.1, from coordinate 88,294,484 downwards.
CCGCAACATCGTCCGCATATGCGACTGTCTTTATTCTCCTACCGTCCATCTCAACCAGCAGGGAATTTATAGCCAAGTTCCACAACAGAGGTGATAGGTCTCCTCCTTGAGTCGTGCCGCGATTGGCCACACTGTTTACAGTAGAACTACCAAGCGTGGCACATATGACCCTATTACCAAGTAGTCTACGTATAAATTGACAAGTACTAGATTCAGCACCCAATCTCTCCAATTCAGAAAGAATAGATGATGGTCTTACGTTATTGAAGGCTCCTTCTATATCAAGAAAGGCAACCAAAGAGTACTCTTTATATCCTAGTGACTCCTCAATGGAGCCCACCAGTGAGTGTAGAGCAGTTTCCACAGACTTACCTTTGGTGTAGGCATGTTGATTCGGCGAGATTAGCTCCGTAGTCATTCTCAGGTGGATGTCAATGACCCTTTCCAGAGTCTTGAGCAGGAAAGACGATAAACTAATTGTTCTATAGTCCTTAGGTTTAGTGTGTGTCGTTTTACCTCCTTTGGGTATAAACACAACCTTACATCTAGTCCACATTGACGGTAAATAGGTTCTGGTAATACATTCATTGTATATATTGATGAGCCAAGGGATCACAATATCCTCATCTTTCTGAAGATCTGCTGGAATAATGCCATCTGGTCCTGGTGATTTAAAAGGACCAAAACTACTAATCGCCCATCGTATCCTTTCGCGATTAATCGGAATGGAGTTGCATTGAGGGCCACTGTTATAACTGAGAGCTGCCGGATTAAGGTCATTGAACGAAACACAGCCTGGAAAATGAGTATCAAGTAATACATCACGAGTTTCTTTACTATTCTGGGTCCAGTTACCACACGGTTTCTGAATATAGCTTGGCATAACCGGTGAGGTTGATAAGATTTTACGAAGTCTGTTTGTCTCAGATGAGCCTTCCACCATCGCAGAAGTCCCTCCACGCTTTCCTTTTCGCATTTCTTATTAGGTTCTTAAAGTGATTTAATGAAGTTTTGTAGGCTGCCCAAGTGCCCATACGTTTCGCCTCATTAAACAATTTACGACATGTACCTCTTGCATGCGCTATCTCAGGATTCTACCAAGGAGGCTTATTTTTCCCTCTGGATATAGTAGGCCTACAGGCCATATTCGTAGCAAAGCTAAATGACTCAGTCAGCACGTTCACGGCGTTCTCGATATCATTAACGCTTTCAATGGTCGTAGGATTGGACAGCGATTGTGCAAGAACATTATGTTGCAATGCCCAATCAGTTCTTCTACGATTCTGAATTATATTCCCGATTGGGACCTGTACATCAGTAACATTGAAATCAATGTATAGATGATCCAATAAAGAACAGTCTTTAGATACAGTCCAATTAGAGATCATGCTACTATATGAAGCACTCACAAGTGTCAAGTCAAGAACCTCTCTTCTATTTGCTACAATAAAAGTCGGTTCTGAACCTCTATTTACTACTTCTAAACTACTTTTGAGTATAAAGTTGAAAAGATTCTCACCTCTACAGTTGGTATCGCTACTACCCCATACTATGTGGTGCGAGTTAGCATCTGTGCAGATTATAACTGGTATCCTGGATTCATTCGCCTTCCGTACCGCACTTCTTAGCTTCTCATTTGGAGGATTATCCCCCTGGTCGTGAGCCATGTAGCTAGAAATCAGCCAAATAGTGCCACCATCCCTAGTTTCCCAGGAGGCTGTAACTGTATCTTCATCACTGTAATCAGATAGAATGAAGATATTCATAGAGCTTTTGGCCAAAATACAGGATCTTATTTTACCTGAACAATTGGTGTGGAGAAGCTTGTAACCTCTCATATTTAGTCCGCAAACCCGATCGTTGTGGATCCATGGTTCTTGGACCATTAAGAACTCCTCCCCTTTCTGAGCTATTCGGAGGAGTAGTGTAGCAGAAGCTGCTTTAAAGTGGTGAAGATTGATTTGAGTCAACTTCACCATCTTCCGTTTTAATAACAGTGACGTTGACGTCCTCCTGATCAGAGCTCAGAAGGGCGTCCTCGTCAACCACCTCGTCCAGACGTTCAAAGAAGGCACCCACTATGTCTGTGACTGAGTTGGCATCTTCAGTTTCATCGGGAATGATGGTAGTGTTACATTCCATGTCCTCATCAGACATGGGTTTAACATTACTGACAGAAGTGGCATCGTCCTTGTTGTCGCTTCGATAGACACGAAGGATGCTGGTACCAAAGCCATAGTACACCTTCCCTCGTGTCTTTCTAAGCGCTTCCAAAGAGTCCTTGTTCAGGACTACGATTGCCTTTCTCGAAGATCCTTCAGCCTCCGTAACCTTCACTACTTTCCAGTCACTGGTAGGCAGTTGAGGGTTACAGCACTGAATGATCTCTAAGATCTCCTCCGGTTTGGATGGCTCAGCTGGTATCGTAGCTATAGATCTAGGCCTTCGGGGTATCTCACTAATAGGTACCACCTCCAGCTTAGATCCCGGCCATACCTCCCCTAGCAATGCAATGGCAGTCTCGAGTAGCGACGCTGAGCGTTCATCTGCACAAGACATAAGTTTAATGTGACACTGGTACCAACCAGCATCATCACATTGAGGAGGAGTGCCTGGGTTTTCTTTGAAAACTCTCCAGAACACTCCCACCAGTTTTTGCTTAGCCATAGCCCAGTTGAATTGGGATATGGATCCATCATTATTGCTTTTGTCAATGACAGCCCGCATGAGATTGTCTTTAACAATCTCACTGAAGGACTTAGTCAGAGACTTCGGCATGTGTTTGGAGCGTTTAGCTTCAGGTTGCTGGCTTTCTCCTCTGAACGTTGCCGTTTAGGCACTGCTGCATTTTCAGCAGGAGGAGGTGCGTTTTGCAGACCAGCTATGTGGGCTTTGGCCCATCTAAGGGAAGCGGTTTGCTCCGGAGTGAGGTCTTCAGGTTTTTTATGACCCAAAGATTCAATAAATCTCAAGGCGGAGCGGAGCGTCTCGTGGTTGCAGCCCGTCGAGCAGGATTTTTATGCCGGGGATTATGAGGGTTGCCGGGGTTGGCAGAGGGTGGTCCGGCGTCAGGACAGGTGGGTTTCATCACTGTCCCCGTCTGCACAAGGGGCATCTGGGAAGCTATTGTTCGGGGCGACTTTGTCGCTTCCTTCACAGTAGTGCCCGAAGCAGGGGGTTTCACCGCTTTTGCGGCGCGGACTTGAGCGACTTTAGAGGTGCTTGGAGAGAAATCCAGAGGCATCTCGTCGCTGACATGACAACCACGCGTCATAATGGGTTTTTTGTTACATTCCACCGACCTGGGTATGCCAGATTGGCTTCCTGCGATACCAGTAGCTTGCAGACTAGCCTGGGCCGGTGTAGTCACCTGACTAGCCTGAGTAGCAGTAGCATTCGACTCACCACAGCCTGATACGCTGTGGGAATAGGGTCCCCGGAGATTATGAAGCCTCGGACCGGGTACGAGGGGCATGACTTCTGGTGAATTTCGGACGGACTAAGTGACCTGAGTTCAGGGTCAATCGGACCTATGTTCCATCAACCATCCCTCTATTGAGGGGAAATAACGTTGATGGAACAACTGATAGCCGCCCCACAGGGAACAGACGCTACCAGCCAAGTGGGGAGGGTAGTTCTTAGTATCGTGCTCCATGTGTGCCCTACTGGAATGGGTGACCCTACCAGGAATAGCCAACTCAAGTTAAACTGTTCCCTCCAGCATGGCCAACACATATCATTGCACTTAAGCCTCTGCATCACGACAAGATGACTACCATCGCAGAGGAGTCCGCTTATAAAAATTATATAAAATAATAAATGTTATATTTTCCCCAATATGTTTTCCTATAAACTTACTTGTATGTTTTTATATTTCTTTTTTACTTATTTTGTATAAATACATAACGGAATAAGCTGAAATTTTTTTTAATGACTTAACTGAGTTGAATACTTTATGAGTATGTGAGTATTTTTCTTAAAATGTAAATCTAAAGACCGTTGTTTATGAATCAAACATATTGGGAATGGTATAAGCTCGAAGTCGGCGTAGTACTCATACTTATATCCACCCGCATTTATAAGTCAACGTTGTTGTGAGTTTGATTAACTCAGAGTAGTTAAATTTCAATGATGTAAAACCACTTATACATAAAATGTTATGAGTAGTTGTGAATCGTAAAAAACTATTCATTGCCGATCTCTGGTCGGCACGCATTATGATTCAGAAATTCCACTTAATTATGTGTGTACCAAAGCGTTGTTCTCCTGTTATTTGTGCTTTGAACAAAAAAAAAACATAGCTGTACCACACAAGAATGATAAAAAACAAGATTACACAGAGCCCAAGAAAAACCTCATAAAAGACTCTTTTTCTGACATTCAGGTATGGGATAGAAAACGATAACGAGTGAGTTTTTGAAGTCCATTTTAAAGTATTTCTAATTAAATTTTTAAAATTTTTGTTTTAAGATTCTCTTTAAAGCAAATTATCTTTATATTTTGTGGGATAAAACTTTTTTAATACAGAAATATTACGAAAAAATTAACTTCTAAAACTCACTCGTTATCGTTATCGTTTTCCATCACATACCTGATTATCTAAGAGCTCTTTAAGAGCCCAAAAAACCCCTCATAAAAGACTCTTTTCTGACATTATCTAAGAGCTCTTTCTGACGGACCATTTTCGAATGTAATGACCCTCTTTTCTGAAGGTTTTCGGAGCAATTATGATTGTTTTTTGGGCTCATAAAGAGCGTTAACGCTCCGAAAAAGATGTCAGAAGAGACTCTTTTCGGACTCATATGGCTTGCTGGGTTATACGGTCTCGTAACATTCGCTCCTCGTATGATTTACCACATTCGCACTTGAAGTCACAATGTTGGATCTGACTGCGCAATTCAGTCTTAAACTCCACAAACAGCTGTTTTTCCTTTTGTGAGACCATATTGAATTTGTACGATTCCATGGCGATATTTCTTTGCGGTAAACAATGGGCATCAAATTTTTGTAGCACCTCTTCTAATGACCGTTGAGTTGTGTCCGGTCCATCTATTTCCGAGCCCAGTAACGACTTTTCCGTCCCGTCATTTGGAAACAGTGTGTTGTAGATGTTGGCCCCACCTGTACCAACCAACCATAAGAAATTTGCAATTTTCTTATTTTCAGCTTTTCCGGATTTTCCTGTGGCGATCATGTATACGAGGAAAACTCTCTTCCAATTAGGACACTCATTGGCCAAGTTCGAGCAGTCCAGTTCTGGTGGTAAACGGTCGTTTCCTGCCATTTCACACACACCACTTTTTACTATATCCAGGAACTTATCGGCTGGCAGAGATCGATTATACAGGAAAAATTTGCACGTGAATTTTAATGATGGTTGCACTTGATAGTTTATGTGCAACATGACAGTATCCCACTTCATACACCATGTAACAAGATGTCTGTTTTCTATATATAGTAGCCACTTGTTAAATAAAAATAAAAGACGCTCGTTAACAGTTACTGGTTATAGGACTAGAATATCCTTATTCTGTGTTTTCTATTCAGTCTTAGTGCAAATTTTATTAGTTTGAAAGACAATTTTACGACCAACATAATTTATGTTAAATATTTTGAAATTTTATCTAATTTTCACTATTTTTAATTGATTTAATTACCAATTTTTACCATAATTTACAGAGTTTGTCTGATGTTCATAATAATCTTGAGTGTAACTTAACAAACAGAGTATAAAAAAGGGGTACAATTCGGTTTTAGTGATTTTGCTCAAAAAAAACTTCATCAAATAGGGCTTTTAGGGGAGATGCCAGCAAAAAAAAAATTGCTGGTGGTCACGCCTATTTTCAAGGGGGCGGGGCCGTAAAGTTGAAAATATATAGGCCTATATCTCGGGAACTACTGGGTGCTTGATAATTTGTAATACATTAAATAAGAGGTATTAAAAATACCTTTCCAACGATATATATGTATCATGATTATAAAATATGGACCGAATATGGGTTAAATCCGAAAATCCGTCACTAGAATAATCCATTTTTTTTTTTTAATTTTTGTTAAAATGTCGTAAATTTCTTTTCAATTGTTGAATTGTTTATTTAATTTTTCAGCTGTTTGTATTTTGACATTTTATATCTAGGTTTAACCAAAGACTATAAATATATAAAGATGTTGCACGCAGTGTATTTGAAATTGACAAAATTTTGTGCTTCCTCGTGATGCGGGAGGGAAGACAAAAGGGAAAGAACCACAAAGAAAGAGCGTAACAATCTGTCGTTCTCTTGTTGAGTATAAGATCTTTTAATTCTCACTTATCATTGTTTGTGTGCATGTGTATGCATGTGTGTGTTGTACATTGCATTAAAAATATAAATATAAAATAAAAACCTAACAAAAGAATTTTTGTTTCTTACAATTTTTGTGCAAATAACTTTCGTCAATAATGTGACCGATTGTGTAATTGTATTTTTTAGACTATTCAATTATGTATGTTTGTATCTACTTACCATATATAATTTTTTTTTAAATATTTTATTCTATCATCATCAATTAAAATTTTTTGTTTAATAATTACATTATTTGAGATTTTACTTAAAGGTATTACAACAAATATAAACTTATGTTTTTAAAAATAAATATACTAATTAAAAAATGTATATTTCCAGTGATAAGAAAAAAAGATAGGAAAAACCTAGTCATATATAATTTTATAGACAGTTCAATTATGAACTTCTGTCTCTATTTTTGTATAGAATGAAGTTGTAATAACACGAATGTTTTTTTTAGTATATATTAAATTTATTTATCAGTGTTTCAAAATTTTAACTTTTTCTATATGTACTTGATAATTTGTATTTGTATGTTTCCCATGTGGAATGCTTCCGTAGTAAAATAAGAACTAGTAATTAAGAATTCTCATTCTGTGTTTATAACATTCGTTATTCTCATCAAACCGTAAGGAATAAATTGTATTTTTGGTGCAACTTACGCATTGCTCGGAATCATTTGTATAATTTTTTGCATGAACAAACATTTCTGAAGGATATGACAAAATTTGCGCTGGTTTCTTAAATCTAAACGACATTTAACGCAAGATATTCGTTGAGCTACATATGTATGTATGTAACCAACAAAATATCGACTTGATATTAATTCTATTGGAACATTGTTGGATGTAAAACAATCGGCGTCTTCATTAAAATATTCTATATTTTATATACTATACTAATATGATATACTTCCAGTCCTTATAGTATCTTCTAAAATTGTTTGAAACTCTATAGGTAAAAACATTGCATAATCGTTTGCACAATTTGATGAGGTGCTAAACTGAGTCATTTTTAAGGATAATAACTTAGCTACTGCCAAATTAAATTCATGAACCGATGAATTTTTTTTTAGTGCACCTTTGGCACGTATATATGAAAACAACTTTTTTAAAGGATCTTGGTTAAAATGGCTCGTTAAAATGCAAAGTAAATTTGAATTTAATTAATGCATGTAATAATTAAGTTATTATTTTCATTATTTGCTAGTTTTATTTCTCTATAAATATGTAATTCTAAAAATTTATATAATAAAGGTTTTTAATTTCGGTGCGAATCAATATAGTTTCATTTCTACAACAATAAAACACGTATTCTTACCCTACAATAACACAAACGGTAACATTGATTTTTCCACAGGTTATTTGCACATACATTTTGTGAAAACAAGACTTCTTTTAGTTTGTATGTTTTTTGATTCGGCAATATATGTATGTACATTGTACATACATATGTATGTATATCAGTGGTACTCAAAAATGAAGATGTTTTGGTGAGAGAATTTTCCCAGCAAACATATTGTCAAACGCTTAAAATAAGAAAAAAATAAAGAGTTTTAGCCAGATATAAACACCTTAAGAAAAAATATCAGGGACCATAAATAACAATTATCAATATCAAAAACAATTTAAAAACAGTTATTTTCAGAAAAAACAAAAATAAGTCCATCTAAAACAGTTTTTTTATTTTTGTGCTCAATTGTAATTGAATCGCGTGTGTTTGCTATGCTTCGTCCAACAAGAAGCAACAACAATGCTTAATAAATTTCTGGAAAAAAATGACGATAACCATCCGCATGCGTTCTCATCGCTTGCTCAACGACGACTGAATGAATGTTTTGAAAAGAGCATAACAAATGTGTGTAAAATTCTCTCATTAGTCATACACAAGGGGATTTTCGCAAAATCCCATCAATAAATTAGCGGTGGCAGAACAATGTATGGCAGTGCAACATCTTTATATATTTATAGTCTTTGGTTTAACTCACCAATGATGCTCAGCTAAACCTAGATTATATATCAAATAAATAATAACTGAGAAACACAATTTTTAGTTTAATCTAGGTTTAAGCGAAAAATGTAGATCATCTTTATCCCAGAAACTAGCTCTAACACTGACATTATACCCATATTGATATCAAACCTTTTTTTTATTTCTTTCTTATTTTTCAAGATTTGTTTATAAATACATCAAGGTTTTAATTGTTGATAACAATGTACTTTTTTATATGATATGATATCATATTAAGTTAATTCCATACAACTTAAAATTACAAAAGTTTTTGAATTGAACAAAAATGTTTTATTTACCCTAGCCCTTTTCTGCTATATGGATAAACAATTTACAAGAATAATTGGTAGTATTTAGTTGAACTGTTTATATTTTAATTTTGATATTTTCTTTTAGTTAGGCTTAAGTTCATTAAATTTAATTTTCATTAAATTATTTTTACTGAAGAAGGAATTGTTTAACAACTTGAAAAAAAATTTTTATTTTTGATAATTTTTCTTGACTAGGATTCGAACCTGGGTTGTTGGTTGAATTTACATATGTTTCGAGAACACCACTTTCTCTCATCAGAATTCTTTGCGTTCTGACCCTTGCACCACTACGGTGCTTGCTAGTCAACAGACAACATCAATCCTTTAACCAGTGACTGGTGGTTCGAAGTTTTCTGTAATTATCGTTTTTATTAATTTCTATTTTTAGTTGTTGTTTTTCCTTTTCTTTAGTTTTTCCTTTCGTATTCATGTCGAGACTTCGTTTTGAAAACCTGAATACATTTATTTTTATTATGTTTGTTGTGCACTTTCGTACACATGTAAACATTACGGCTTGTGCCTTAGCTATAGAATAATTAGTAGTATTTAGTTGAACTGTTAATATTTTAATTAATTTGTTTTTGTGACCAATGTTTATAGTTATTATAATTGTTAAGGAGTTTCCTTCAGGCTAATTTGGTCAAATGTTTGTTTCCAAACGTAAATAAAAAACTTGTTCGATTCTTATTTTTATTTTATTTTATTTTCCCAACGTTTCGTTAGTTTTATTCTAACTTCTTCAGGGGTCTCGTTCTAAATAATCTAGTGACAAAATTTATTGGTTTATTACATAGCTTTAATTTATAGACTAAGTTTTACTTACAGCTTTAATGTTTATTATTATTGTATATTAATTTTTATTATTAATTAGTTACTTATAACTAAAAAACGGGACATCACGAACAGAATTTTGGTATAAATAATCAAATAATTAATAAAAATATAATTTACAATACACGAACACAAAACTTAAGTCAAGTTTAACTTAAAGCTAATATCACAGAACTGATTTAATTATTAATTGCAGAGGAGTATTGAAGTTTCGTGTTGTCTTTGTCTTCTTTCGTATTCATTGTTGTTCTTATTTTTTGTTGTATGCGTAAACTCTCCAGTGTATACCTTTTATTTTCCTTCCTTTCTATATCTAATATTTTAACATTCTCAAAATCTGCCACATGATTACACTCTTTTACGTGCTGTGAAAGTGCCGTCGATATTTTTCCATTTCTTATATCTGTTTTATGTTCGTTGATTCTCGTACCCAGCATTCTTTTTGTTGTACCAATATACACCAAATTGCACATCTCCCCCTCGTTTCCTTCACATTTTATTTCGTAAACAACATTGTCTGTTTTCAATTTGTCCATCTTTGGTTTGTTATTCGTAAATAGCTTTCGCAATGTGCTGTTTGATTTGTATGCAATTGTTGCCTTGTCATCTGTTATTATTTTCTTTAATGTTTTCGTCTCTGTGAGTTTTGGGAAGAACAACAATGAATACGAAAGAAGACAAAGACAACACGAAACTTCAATACTCCTCTGCAATTAATAATTAAATCAGTTCTGTGATATTAGCTTTAAGTTAAACTTGACTTAAGTTTTGTGTTCGTGTATTGTAAATTATATTTTTATTAATTATTTGATTATTTATACCAAAATTCTGTTCGTGATGTCCCGTTTTTTAGTTATAAGTAACTAATTAATAATAAAAATTAATATACAATAATAATAAACATTAAAGCTGTAAGTAAAACTTAGTCTATAAATTAAAGCTATGTAATAAACCAATAAATTTTGTCACTAGATTATTTAGAACGAGACCCCTGAAGAAGTTAGAATAAAACTAACGAAACGTTGGGAAAATAAAATAAAATAAAAATAAGAATCGAACAAGTTTTTTATTTACGTTTGGAAACAAACATTTGACCAAATTAGCCTGAAGGAAACTCCTTAACAATTATGTTAATATTTTAATTTTGATATTTTCTTTTAGTTAGGCTTAAGTTCATTAAATTTAATTTTCATTAAATTATTTTTACTGAAGAAGGAATTGTTTAACAACTTGAAAAAAATTTTTATTTTTGATAATTTTTCTTGACTAGGATTCGAACCTGGGTTGTTGGTTGAATTTACATATGTTTCGAGAAACACCACTTTCTCTCATCAGAATTCTTTGCGTTCTGACCCTTGCACCACTACGGTGCCTGCTAGTCAACAGACAACATCAATCCTTTAACTTAATTTAATGAACTTAAGCCTAACTAAAAGAAAATATCAATTTACAAAAATCTAATAATAAATTATTAATAATATTATATTTCTGGGATTACACAAATAATTTTGATTCTATTACATACTTACAAAATACTTCAATATACGTCATTTCATTGGAATGTGCTATACAAAATTTTTTGTTTTTAATTGAAAACCGTGTCTGTAAAGAAACCGACAATAAATCAATAATTTTACCATGTTCTCAAAAATTTCGATGAAGTCATAATATCGAAATGATATATGTAATGCCAAAAATCATTCCACTACTTTGGTTTATAATGCTTGCCACAATACCACATTTTTGACAACCTCTGAACCCCAATCTACATACAAGTATGTATTTGCAAATATGTAGTTTAGTTAATAAACGGACGATTAATAAATAAGATATTTTTAGATTATATAAATATGAAATTTAAATTATAACAAATTGTGTTTGTTGTATGTTTTCTTTTTAGTTTATTTTATATAACTAAATTGGTGGATATTTCAATATGGATAAATTTAATCCGATGAAGATTCGGTCCGATGCGACTGTGGGCGGAAAGTACAGATTAAGTCGAAAAATAGGTAATTAATATTAAAATATTTGCTAATAAAAAATACTTAGATTCTTTTTATTTTAGGAAGTGGCTCATTCGGAGATATTTACCTTGGTATAAGTATTCAGAGTGGAGAAGAAGTAGCAATTAAAATGGAAAGCACTTCAGCTCGCCATCCCCAGCTCCAATACGAAGCGAAATTGTATCGTATTCTTAATGGTGGTGTAGGAATACCCAGAATTCGTCATCATGGCAAAGAAAAAAACTTTAATATTCTTGTAATGGATCTTCTTGGGCCTTCTTTGGAAGACTTGTTCAATTTTTGCACTCGCCACTTTACTATTAAAACTGTATTAATGTTGGTTGATCAGATGATTGGACGTTTAGAATATATTCATATGAAGTGTTTTATACATCGGGATATTAAGCCAGATAACTTTCTAATGGGAATTGGGCGTCATTGTAACAAGTTATTTTTAATTGACTTTGGTTTGGCTAAAAAATTTCGAGATCCTACAAGCCGACTTCACATTCAATACCGTGAAGACAAAAATTTGACAGGCACAGCTCGTTATGCATCTATCAATGCTCATCTAGGTATTGAACAATCTCGGAGAGATGATATGGAATCATTGGGATATGTTATGATGTATTTTAATCGCGGTGTTTTACCCTGGCAAGGAATGAAAGCCAACAACAAAAACCAAAAATATGAAAAAATTTCGGAAAAAAAGATGTCTACTCCCATAGAAGTTTTATGTAAAGGATTCCCAGCTGAATTTTCAATGTATTTGAATTATTGTCGTAGTTTACGATTTGATGAGCAGCCAGATTATATGTATCTTCGACAACTTTTTCGGTGAGTAAAATTAATATATTTTTCTTAAAAGTAAGCTTATCAAAACTTAATATATATGTATGTACAGAGGTGGCCATATAATTAGAAACTATGCTTTGATATAATAAGATCGCTGTGAAGTTTCGACTGTAAATTGCTTTTACCGTTATGCAATGACTAAACAATCAACATTGTTGTTCATGCACAACTCGTTGAGTTCTAAGTTCAATTAAGAAAATATAAAAATATTATGTTCACATTGTTTTTTTTTTCCTGGCCACCTAATTAGAAACGCGCATTTTTTCTTCAACTTTTAAACTTCTCTAAATATAAGTGACATATAATTTAATAAATATAAGTGCGTATAATTTGTTTAACAATAGATTAACTTGTAATAATTTTGATACGGTTTAGTTTCGAAAATGGGCAAAAAGAAGTCATGTACTCCAGAAATAACACGGTTAATTGTGCAGTGTTACCAAAATGAAAAACTTTCAATGTCGGGGGTTATTATAAGTTTGACTTGTACATATATACATATATTAGTACATATATATAAGTTTATCATTCCGTGTGTAACTCTGAGGAATATTCATCCGAGACCAACAAAGTATATATATTATTGATCCTTATGGAAGTATAAATCACTTGACTATGTCCGTCTGTCTGCCTGTGTAAAATACTCTGACGTCCAAAATACATTATAATTCTCCTAAGCAGTTTGGTATAGAAAATCAGCAAAATCGGAATAGTTAAAACAGAGTTATGGACCAAAATGTGAGACAACCTCCATAAAAATTTTATATTTTCAAACATTTTTCATCTAATTTTTTTAAAATATTGCAGCTATTGCCATGAAATTGCATACAAATATCTTTCCGAAATATGGTTTAATTATACATAATTGCTTATAAAATTGGAATATTAATACAAAATTCGGCAGAAGCCATGAAACTTGCTTCAAAAAGAAATCGTAAAACGAAATTTTGTTTAGTTCGGTCCATGTTTGACCATAAACCCCATATAAAATCCACTTCCAAAAATCACTTACGTATAAAACTGGTACAAATATGCATAGTTACCAGGTTAAAATTTCACACTCTAATTGATCGCGTAGCTCCTTTACTTCATCCATTTTTGATAAAAGATCTGGAATATTTTTTAATCCGAACTTTTCCTGGATTCTTATTCTCATTTCTTTAATGGTGATATTAGGATTTTCTTCTATCGACTCTTCAATTTGCTGTAGTTGAGCCTGATTTAATTTAGTTTTGCTAAACTGTTGTAATAAATTTTATAATGGTCGGTCCATAATTGGTCATAGCTCCCCTATAAGGACCACATCCGAAAAAGTCATTAATCTTTATATATGTATATCATATAAATATCTGTACCGATTCAAAACTTTACATATATCATTTAAATACACACAAAAATCATTCCACAAAATTTCGTGAATTTCGGTCCATATTTGACGTATCCTCCATATAAAGCCCGAAAATAACTTCAATACATACTCATTAATCTCTTATAAATAATGGTACCGATCTAAAATTTTACGCGGATCATTTACATATATGCCAAAATTAAACTGCTGGATTTTGAGAATATTGATCCATATTTGACTATGTCGCCCATATAAGGTCCACTTCCGAAATTCACTTTAATACTAAAATTTATCTCTGGAGCGACGAATCTAAGTTTAACTAGTTTCAATCTGATGGGAAGTCGTATGTTAGACGTCCTCCAAATAAAGCCTTAGATCCCAGGTACACTGTTAAAACAGTGAAACACGGTGGCGGGTCTATTATGGCCTGTGGTGCCTTTTCTTGGCGTGATGGGGGTCTAATTACACGAGTTCAGGGAATAATGGATCAGCATCAATATAGTATTGATATTGCTTTGAGAATATGCCCATCAAATACAGACTTCACTGTTAGTGAAGTTGTATTGATGTTCTTGATTGGCCGCCCCAAAGTCCTGGTCTTAACCTAATTGAGACTTATGGGCAATTGTAAAAAGAAACCTAAAAGACAAAAATCCACGAAATAATGATGAATTGATTTAGTTACAGCCCAATCATGAATAAAAAATCCGCGGGAGATTTTTCCCTTTTTATTTTTTTAACATTGAATTTAAATAGGAAAAATGGGAAAAGGGAAAAAAACTCCCGCGGAATTTTTATTCATGATTTTGCTGTTAGTGCATTTAGTTTAAGTTAATTTCCCTTAAAAATAGTATTGATGCTGTAAATTCTTTTTATTTTAAACTTAATAATAATTTGCTACTTTAATTGATTTAATTGATGCTTGAAAAAATTTAACTTTTTGTTAAACTTTCATTATATATAAATTGTAATTTATTGAGCTTGAGGTCAGATTTTCAAAATTATTTTCATTGTGTAGCATCTTCTTCAAGCTTTTCCATATATTTTTATTAAAAATTAATAATTAAATTTACCTTTTAATTAGGTAAAAACTAAATTAATATACGAGGTCTGATCAAAAAATAACTGTTATTTTAAAATTTCGTGAGTTACGTATGGTCGATTTTCGCATTTTTTTTCTGTTATGTTGGTACACATGTATGTTATATATATTGGTAATATCAGCCATTTTGGATTGTCAGTTTGTTTTTGACAGATAAAAAGGTTAGTCGGTTAGTTTTGGTGTACTCTTCGATTTTTTACTATTCGAAAAATGGATCAATGAAACTATTAAGTTTTGTGTAAAAAATGAAATTAAATGCGCAAGGACATTTGAAATGTTCACTGTGGCGTTTGGCGAGTCTACTATGAGCAGAACACAAGTTCAATTGTGGTTTAAGGTAGGCTGAGAATATGTCAATGACGATGCTCTTCCTGGTCGCCTCAGCACGTCAACAACCGATGAAAACATTGAAGCAGTGAAGAAAATGATTTTGGATAATCGTCGAATTACTATCAGAGAGGTTGCAGATGATGTTGGCTCATACCAAGCAATCTTTGCGGATGTTTTAGGCATAAAACGTGCGGCAGCGAAGATTGTTCCAAAATTGCTAAATTTTGAGCAAAAACAACGTCGCATGGACATCGCTCAGGAGCTGTTGAACATCGTCAACGACGATCCAAATTTCCTCAAAAAGGTCATAACTGGTGACGAATCATGGGTGTATGGCAATGACATTGATACCAAAGCCCAATCATCCCAATGGAAACGTCCAGAAGAGCCAAGACCGAAAAAAGCACGTCAATTTCGGTCAAATGTGAAGGTTTTGCTCACTGTTTTCTTCGACTGCAATGGCGTGGTGCATCATGAATTCTTGCCACAAGGTCGTACGGTCAATAAAGAATACTAGCTTGAAGTTATGCGCCGTTTGCGCGAAGCAATTCGTCAGAAACACACAGAATTGTGGAAAAACCAATCATGGATTTTGCACCATGTAAACGCACCAGCTCACACATCGATGCGTGAGCTTTAGGCCAAAAACAAAACTGTTATCATGCCTCAACCACCGTATTCACCGGAATTGGCATCCGCTGACTTTTTCCTCTTCCCAAAACTGAAGACATCGATGAAAGGAAAGCGTTTTGCTGCGATTTAGGAGATAAAAGAAAAATTTAAACAGGAGCTGTTGGCGATACCAAAAAGCGCATTTCAGAAGTGTTTCGAGGATTGGAAAAAACGCTGGCATAAATGTATTATATCTGATTACTTTAAAGGGGACAAGATAGTTATTGATGAATAAATAAATACTTTTTGAAAAAATTTAAAATAATGGTTATTTTTTTATCAGACTCGTACACCTGGGTTCTACATTTGTAAAATGAAGCGGAAGTGAAATTTTCATTTTATGTTTTAAATTTTATGAAAATGATTTCAGAAGTAAAATATAATTTCCAGTTTGGTTCATCGTAGAATAAAGTTTTACTTGTGTTCTAGAACGCAGTGAAATTGTCTATGTGGAAGTAAAAACGATTTCAGTTTCACTTCGTAGTGGAATATAGAACCTACGCGATAAAAACAAATATGATTGAACGATTCTGATTCTGTTAATATTTTGTTGAGGTTGTGTTCTGCGTAGAATTTGAGATTTCCTGTATTATTTTCTCCGGGAAACGGGAATAAATATTCACCCATATCGTGAATAAAAATTCCACATGAAATTTGTTCCCTTTTCACACTTTTCCTATTAAAATTCAATGTTAAAATAATAAAAGGGAACAAATTTTATGTGGAATTTTTATTCACGAAGGGGTGATTATCATTTCCCAGA
Organism: Bellardia pandia; assembly: GCA_916048285.2. Lineage (NCBI taxonomy): Eukaryota > Metazoa > Arthropoda > Insecta > Diptera > Calliphoridae > Bellardia > Bellardia pandia. Next base: position 88,277,933 of record OU696532.1, on the reverse strand, counting down.
ATTTACCTTATGTACATACAGTGGATCAATTAAGTTTAGACACACCATGACTTTCACAAGAGATCTCTAACTTTGCTCCTTCTTAACTTAAAAAAATAATTCTGTAGTGCGATTCAGTAAGCTTTTTTAACGACAATTAGGTTAGGTTATATGGGTAGCCGTTTTCTGAAACAGCTCACTTGGGTCCATTATATTGGTCCCATTGTGATACCCATTGGTGGGCAACCTCTCAGTTTCAGACCGCATCGGTTGCTTCCCTGTCAAACCATCCAGACTTCTTAGCAAAGGTGCCGATGCATTTTGGATTTATCCTGGATAGTGCACCCAAACATGAAAGAGAGGGTGCCCCGAGTATACGTTCCCTCTTCATCGATAGGGCCGGGCATTCGCAAAGGAAGTGGATGACCGTCTCCTCCTCCTCCTCGTTATGACAGCTTCTACAAAAGTCGTTATGTTGTAGACCAAGTCTTCTGGCGTGTGTCCCAAAAGTACAGTGACCTGTAAGTAGAGAGACAATAAGCCTAATTAGGTCGCGACGAGAACTAAGTAAAGATTTCGTCCTTCCCATATCAAATAAGGGCCAAGTGGACCTAGAGATAGAGCAGGTGATTTCGTTCGTCCACCTTACCTGAGCAAGTCTGAACATCTCATCTTGAATCAGTGATTTCAGACTTTTCATGTTAATGCCAGTTCCTTGGCTAAATCGTCAGCAATATAGTTACCCTGTATCGAGCTGTGTCCAGGGACCCATATCAGCGCTGTCCTAGAATGTTCCGCTATCTCGTTCAGAGATATCCGGCATTCTGCGGTTAACCTCGATGTCGAATAGACACCTGCTATGTTACTTACGGCGGCTTTGCTATCAGTAAATATGCATATATCTCCAGATACTTGATAATACTTCAGCCAGTTTGCAGCTCGCTTAATGGCAGAGATCTCTGCTTGAAGGACAGAGCAGAAATCAGGAAGCCTAAAAGAGGATCTGATTCCAAATTCTTCAATGTAGAATCCACCTCCAACTCTGTTTCCCCTTTTGGAACCGTCAGTAAAAATCCTTATTGCTTCATTGGGGGTATAGAGCCCGTCTGTCCATGTGGTCCTATTCAGGATGCATATGGAGAATAGCAGATCGAAAGATGGTTTCGGTATGCAATAGTCAACATTCCTATGAGCGTTTTCACAATGTCTTGTTATTGTAGAGTGACCATGGTCTCTTTGAGTCCATGAGTAACCATCCTTAAGCCTCACAGCCGAATTTAGAGCCAGTTGAGTTGCCATTAAATCCACTGGTAGCCAGTTCAGCATAGTAAGCAGTGCCTTTGTTGGCGTTGTTCTTACCGCGCCAGTTATCAGTATGGCACAATTCCTTAGTACACGTTCGACCGCATGTCTGTGTGAGGAATTCCCAAGTGCATGCCACCATACCAATACCCCATAGAAAAGAATGGGCCTTACAACAGCATTTACAATCCAATTGATGTCTTTAGGGTTAATCCCCCAGTTGGTACCAATTGCCTTTTTGCATGAGTATATAGCCACGTAGGCCTTATTAATCCTGTTCTGTATATTCAACGTCCAAGATAATTTTCTATCTAGAATGATGCCAAGGTATTTGGCACTTTCCGCAATCTTTAGTCTGATACCATTCAATTTCGGTGGAATAAAGTTATCAATCTTATATCTCCTTGTGAAAAGTACCAGTTCCGTTTTAAGAGGGTTCACACTTAGCCCACATGATACGCTCCATCTGTTCAGTACACTAAGTGCTGACTCCATACATCTAGATATTGTATCAAGATATTTGCCGGATATTAAAACCGCAACATCGTCCGCATATGCGACTGTCTTTATTCTCCTGCCATCCATCTCAACCAGCAGGGAATTTATAGCCAAGTTCCACAATAGAGGTGATAGGACTCCTCCTTGAGGCGTGCCACGATTTGCCATTCTGTTTACAGTAGAACTACCAAGCGTGGCACATATGACCCTATTACCAAGTAGTCTACGTATAAATTGACAAGTACTAGATTCAGCACCCAATCTCTCCAATTCAGAAAGAATAGATGATGGTCTGACGTTATTGAAAGCCCCTTCTATATCAAGAAAGGCAACTAAAGAGTACTCTTTATGTCCTAGTGACTCCTCAATGGAGCCCACCAGTGAGTGTAGAGCGGTTTCCACAGACTTACCCTTGGTGTAGGCATGCTGATTCGGCGAGATTAGTTCCGTAGGAAGAGTCATTCTCAGGTGGATGTCAATGACCCTTTCCAGAGTCTTGAGCAGGAAAGACGATAAACTAATTGGTCTATAGTCCTTAGGTTTAGTGTGTGTCGTTTTACCTCCTTTGGGTATAAACACAACCTTACATCTAGTCCACATTGACGGTAAATAGGTTCTGGTAATACATTCATTGTATATATTGATGAGCCAAGGGATCACAATATCCTCATTTTTCTGAAGATCTGCTGGAATAATGCCATCTGGTCCTGGTGACTTAAAAGGACCAAAACTACTAATCGCCCATCGTATCCTTTCACGATTAATCGGAATGGAGTTGCATTGAGGGCCACTGTTAAAACTGGGAGCTGCAGGATTAAGGTCATTGACCGGAACACAGCCTGGAAAATGAGTATCAAGTAATACATCAAGAGTTTCCTTACTATTCAGGGTCCAGTTGCCACACGGTTTCTGAATGTAGCTTGGCACAACCGGTGAGGTTGATAAGATTTTACGAAGTCTGTTTGTCTCAGATGAGCCTTCCACTCCATCGCAGAAGTCCCTCCAAGCTTTCCTTTTCGCATTTCTTATTAGGTTCTTAAAGCGATTTAATGAAGTTTTGTAGGCTGCCCAGGTGCCCATACGTTTCGCCTCATTAAACAATTTACGACATGTGCTTCTTGCATGCGCTATCTCAGGATTCCACCAAGGAGGTTTATTCCTCCCCTTGGATATAGTAGGCCTACAGGCCATATTTGTAGCAAAGCTAAATGACTCAGTCAGCACGTTTACGGCGTTCTCGATATCATTGACGCTTTCAATGGTCGTAGGATTAGGCAGTGATTGTGCAAGAACATCATGTTGTAATGCCCAATCAGTTCTTCTACGATTTTGAATTATATTCCCGATTGGGACCTGTACATCAGTAACATTGAAATCAATGTATAGATGATCCGATAAAGAACAGTCTCTAGAGACAGTCCAATTAGAGATCATGCTACTAAATGAAGCACTCACAAGTGTCAAGTCAAGAACCTCTCTTCTATTTGCTACAATAAAAGTCGGTTCTGAACCTCTATTTACTACTTCTAAACTACTTTCGAGTATAAAGTTGAAAAGATTCTCACCTCTACAGTTGGTATCGCTACTACCCCATACTATGTGGTGCGAGTTAGCATCCGTGCAGATTATGACTGGTATCCTGGATTCATTCGCCTTCCGTACCGCACTTCTAAGCTTCTCGTTTGGAGGATTATCCCCCTGGTCGTGAGCCATATAGCTGGAAATCAGCCAAATAGTGCCACCATCCCTAGTTTCCCAGGAGGCTGTAACTGTATCTTCGTCACTGTAATCAGATAGGATGAAGATATTCATAGAGCTTTTGGCTAAAATACAACGACAATTGTTTCTTTTAAAAATTTTAACCACAAAATTAACCATTCTGCTATTCACTAACAGCCTTATGCAAAAAAATTTAAAACAGGCTGATAAACCTCTTTTAAGAAAAATTCCTTAAAGTATCATGCAAAAACAACTTTTAGGTTAACATAGTCTGTTAAAGCAATGATAACATCAAATAATTTAAAGCAGCTACATACCTACTTTAAACTGCAGTTAAAATATTTTATTGTTTTAACAAATAAAGTTTTGTGAATTTTTGTGTAGATTTTTACATAAAAAGTGGATACAGTGATATATTTTTTAAATGAATATATTTTTTAATGGACAAATAAAGTTTTTCAAAGCATTCAATGATAATAATTGAAATTGTATGAATTTTTTACATAAAAAGGCTTAAGTCGGTTTTAGTGAGTTTTAAATTCTGATTAAAACAAAAAAAGAGTGGACGGGGCTCCAAAGTTTGTAATATGTTTAGCTATATCTTGAAAATTATTTTTTTAGACGACATCTAGAGGTCAATGTCAAGGAAATTATTTTTTGATCTGATATTTTTTAAAAAACCTAAAAAATCCGGAAAAATACATACAGTGGCTCCATCGCATAATCGGACAAGTGTTTGTATAATATTTACGTTCTCTGAACTAAAACAAATCGTAATAATTTTTATTTATTTTTTTGTTTTTATTTGCACTCTACACTCTAATCTTTCCAAATATAAAAAAATAACAATATTCTCGATGATAACTGTAAATTTACAGTTGTCGTCATTGACACTTAACGACGTCGTTTTGTATCGTTTGTTTCAAATTGGTATTCTAGTTGTCGTATTGTAGTATTGAAGATTATCGATTACTATTGACAGATATTTGGTATTCTGTAAGAAAATGTGATGACGATATTGTGTTGATGCGACTCTGTTCTTATTGTCATAATTTTTGTTAACGACTAAAGTGTTTTAAAGAAATTTTTTAAGAAATAAAAAAAATGGAAATCTGCAACAATTTGATGAACTTGTAGAAGAAATGCAAAAAAATCCTTCTCTTGCAAAAGGATTTCAGAGAGGTACATTTAATAGTAATTTCAAAGAAAAGTGGAACGAAATTACCAAAGCAATAAATTCCCTTAGCCCGTTAAGGAGAGATGGTGATGGTTTGCATAAAGTAAGGAAATCATTTAAGGAGTGTAGTGTTAAAATATAAAAAAATTGTATTTACAGGTTTGGCGAGACTTAAAATTTAAAGTCAAAAAGAAGTTGATCGCCAACAAAAACCCTTTTCGGTTGAAGTATATATGCTGGTCGTTCTTGTTTGGAGCCAGTATTTTAATATGGGTCCCATCCACACAACCAACAACACCGGGAAAATCTATTTGTTTTCAAAAAAATTTAGTTTAGCTTCATTTTTCTCCGCATTGGTCATTTCAAAATTGATTCATTGGCGACAAATTCTGCTTTCTAAGACATCCAATGTTTCAGACAGAATCTTGGAGACGACTGGCTGCGACAGTCCCAAGTTAAAGTCGTTCCCAACACTCAGTTGGTACGACCCCTGGGCTAAAAATCTTAATGTGGCTGCTAATTTTATTGTTTTTGAAACAAATGTTGATTTAATTCCACTTTTTAAATAAGGATCTATTTCTTCAACATATACAGGCATGTTCTGAAAATCACTTTTTTGTAAAGTGATTTGAAATCACTGAAAAGGTGTTCTGTGCACAAAAATTATTGAAATCTCGTGATTTAAAACCGGTCACCTAACAGCCTAATGATTTCAAATCACTTAGAGTTTTTGAAGCATTTTTCATTGAACTCTTGTAATAAAATTATCACAAACACTTAAAATCATTTGTTCTTTATTTGTTTTTGAAATAAAACTAACTATTTTACACAGAAAAAAACTTAAAATTTACAAATTTAGTCAGACGTATTTTTTGCGGACCATTTTTTAGATTTGTTTACATTTTTCGTGATTTACTTCTTAGTAGTGAGCTGATATTGTTGATCAAAATATACGTCATTTTGGTTGCCAGAGAAACAAAGTTTTAAAGTCGTGTGGAATATGACTGATTTATTAAATTAAATTATAAATAAAAATTAAAAATTTATTAAAATTGTTGAACAAAATAAAAGTAGTCAATAAATATGTATGTAGTTTCATAAATTAAATTTTAATATACAAATGTAAAAAACAAGTGAAAATTTTATTGTAATCAAAGATAATCAGTTGTTAGCTCGTGATTTAGAACAATCAAAATCACTACTAAAAACTAAAAATCTCGTGATTTTCAGAACACCAAAATATTCCTCCCGTGATTTCAAAATCGTTCGTGATTTAAAATCACCGTGATTTCAGAACATGCCTGATACTTAAAGCTGCTTTATTAAGTTTAAAGTAATTTGTAGTACTAGGTTTGTTTTATTTTGTTCATCACTCGATTCCGAATTTGATTCGCAAATAAAAAACATTTTTGCACAAAAACATGAAACAAATGAAATACATATACCACAAAAATTTAAATTTTAATCAAACTGAAAATATTTTTTTCGCATCAAATACCAAAACAAAATAAATCAACTGACAAGTATTAGAGATGTGTTTACAAAAATCGATAAACAGTCGCATTGTCGCAAGATGTTTATAGAATACCAAATTAGTGTCGATGTGATGTCGATGTCGATACGAAGTGATGTCGACTAAAAAACGATGACGATATCGACGACGACAACTGGAATAAGGGTGAATATTTACTTACCGTCTGCCACTGGTGGACCGATTTCTGTGTATCAGTGGTACTCAAAAATGAAGATGTTTTGGTGAGAGAATTTTCCCAGCAAACATATTGTCAAACGCTTAAAGCATGGTATTCTGTTCGTCATTTCGTGCGAAATTCTATCAAAAGTCCATATAAAAAAAATTGATGCGAAATAAATGCGAACTAATGCACTCTGTTCTTGTTGTGAAAAATTACGAAATGTTTCTGGCATCATGTTTTTTCAACTAAAAATGTATATGGCAACATTTTTTTTGACGCGCAAAGGGGATTGTCTGTGAAAATCTTGAGAATAAATTTTACTTAAATTCGATTTAATTTTGCTTTATTTGGGAACAATTATTATTATTATTTGCCCACAAACGGCATTATTCTTCTGCTGGTTGTTCGGGTTTTGATCGTTTGTGATGGACGGCGATGTAGATGACGATGGCGTATCTGATATGCAAGTCATTAGCGGAGGTAATGTGGACATTGGTGGTAACCAAGGTCTGTTAAAAAAAAGGAGACTGAGTGTTGAAAACGTATCAATTAACTTGAATGTATCATCGTTGGCATCAGATCCAACAAGGTTCAATAAATTTGGGATACTAGATGACCTTGATTTTCAGAGCGAAGAGGTAAATGACAATCGTGCTAAAGATGCGGCTAAAGGTACTACATCGGGCTTAAACAAAATGGCGGGTCCGAATGGAAATCAATTTTGCCCTCCCATATTTTTATACAACGTGAATATTAAAAACTTAGTAGAACAGCTGGAATTTAAAAATTCTAAAATTTTATTCAAAATCAAATATGTTAACAAACATAAAAGCAAGCTTTATCTTTCAGACGTTGCCTTACATTCTGAGATGATTTCAGTTTTGAGGGAGAAGAAAATAAATGCATACACATTTACTCCAAAGGAATTAAAACAAATTTCTTTGGTTCTTCGCGGTCTTTATCACAGTACTGGTTTGGATTAAACAAGTTTTGGATGATGTTGTCCCGGGTGTGGTCTCAAAAGTTTCAAAATTTACAACTACTTTTTCGATAAAGAATAAATACGACACTGGCCTGTTTTTAGTAACATTGGTTCCGGGAAAAAAACTAGGTGATGTGTCACACATAAAATATTTGTCAAATCAGTCCATTATTTGGGAAAAGCCCAAAAAAAAGAGCAAGAAATTCAGTGCAAAAGGTGTCAGCACTGGGGACACATATCACGAAACTGTACATCAGAATTTAATTGTGTAAAATGTGATGAAAAACATCTTCCTGGAGAATGCCCCCGCAACCAATTATCCAGCTCAGAACCGCGCTGCGTTAACTGCAAAGAAAGTGGCCACCCAGCGAATTGGAGAGGATGTCCAGTTTTTAAAAAGTATGTAACCAATAAAAGAGATCGCCAAACAAAAGCCAAAGAAGAAAAATCTATTGCTACGGATAACGTTAATAACATTTTTCATTCATCAACTACACCAGGAATTTCATATGCTAGTCATTTTCGTCCAAAAAAAAGTAACCAGAGAGAGACCTCACCTGTCGTCGAAGCTTTTCTAAAACTTTCAAAAATCTTCTTGGAACCAGAGCACCCATCCCTAGAAGATGAATTAAGTCACTTTCTTCGTGAGTTCAAAAACATGTCAAAAGACGAAGCAAAAGCTGAATTTTTGCGACTTTTAGCCAAAGTTAAATCTAACTATGGACCATAGAAACCTGAATTTTTTAACTTTTAATGTAAGATCTCTCGTTGATAGTAGTCGCCAAATTGATCTATTAAATACACTAAAATGTAACAACATTGACATTGCTTTTATACAGGAATGTCATCTGCGTAGAAACAGAAGCGTAACTCTTAGAGGATATAATTTCTTATATGACAATTCCCCAACAGGAGTGGCCATCGTTATTAAAAATTCCATTTCTTATAAACGGACTACAATTGACGGAACTGGTTTTAATGGCGCGTTCATCGAAATAGAAGTTAAAATACAAAATGTAAGGAAGAAATTTTTGGTTGGCTCGTTATACATCCCATGCAATTATGGTCCTGGCCTACGAAATGGACTTGAGAAAATTTTACATGTGGCGAATAATCTAGATGGCTTTATATTAGGAGGTGATTTGAATGCCAAATGCCAATCATGGGGAGACCTTACTGATAATGGTAACGGTAAAGCTCTTAATGACTGGTTACAGGACCATTCATACAACGTTTTTCAATTATGTGACACTCGCCCATCATTTCCTATTGGCTCCTCGTTTTTGGACCACTTTTTGATTGACGCCCGTATAATTAGCACTGATTTCCCTAACTACAATATTTCAAGTCTTCCGTCGTTCTCGGATCACTACCCGTTGAAACTACAATTTCAGTTAAATTCTTCAAACTTGGTTATGCGTAGTCCACAACTTTTTACTTCCTATAGAAACACAAATTGGGACAATTTTAAACGTGACTTGGATTTTTCAATGCGAAATATAATGCCCCCCGCTGACAGAAGTTTGCAGAACGATGAAATTAATCAGCTCATAAATGAATTTACCTCTGTCGTTAACGCAGCCCATAATACACACTCAGAAAAAATAGAACGCAAAATTGGGAAAGTTCTGTTGCCTGAAAATATAAAAAAAATGTTTAACATTAAACATCGTTGACAAAAACAACTAAAGAAAATTTATCACCGAACTGGCAACTTTTAAAAAATATTTTAAAAGAACTTGTAAACTTAGATCAGTCAAGAAAATTTAATGAAAGATTAAAAAATATAAAGCCAGGCCCTTCGGCGTTTAAGGAGGTTTATAAAATGATGAGTAGAACTGAAACGCCTTTCTGCCAACAAATTATTTACAACAATAACATCATAACAAACGATGCGGAGATTGCTGATCAGTTTCAAAGTTATTATTCCTCAGTCTGCACCGAAAATATACCTGCGAATCCTGTTGAAAACATTAGTCATCGTATTTCCTCATGTGTTAATGACTTGCCTCATCGCATCTACTCTTTTAATAGCACCTTCGGTTCGTTGGATAATGAAGATCTTAATCATTTTACGAGCCTGACAAAAGTTAGACAAATAATAAAATCCATCAACAATAAAAAATCAAGTAGTATCGATGGCATTTCCAATTTCTTGATTAAAAGGTTTTCCGACAATTGCATTAATAATGGCTATTTTCCAATTGCTTGGAAGGTAGCTAAAATCATACCTTTAAAGAAAAAGAACAACAGCTGCAAAATTGAGGACTTCCGTCCAATTTCTATGTTGTCAAACGTTGGCAAACTATTTGAGCACATACTAAAGGAAAAACTTGAGAATGAATTTGTCATCTGGCCGATTTCTTCGTTCCAATTTGGATTTAGAAAATTTCATTCTACTCAGCATGCGTTATTGAAGTTCCATAATGATGTTGTAAGCAACTTGCGGGAAAAAAGATGTACAGTGGCTATATCCCTAGATATAGAAAAAGCTTTTGATTCAGCGTGGCACAAGGGTATAATATTTAAATAAGTACAGCTTAATGTTGACCCCTATTTAATTAAAATGTTTTTGAGCTCTTTCACGGAACGGAAATTTAGCGTACAGATCAACGATATGAAATCGCTATTTGGCACTGCTAATAGTGGCGTACCTCAAGGCAGCGTATTGGCACCATTTTTATTCAACCTTTTATTCGATTTCTCACACTCCACTGAAGCATCTAAGGCAATTTTGTATGCTGATGATTGTCTGATTTTTTCACATAATGAATCTCCAGGCTGGGCGTTGAACACTGCAGCTGACCATCTACATATTATAGACGATTATTATAAAACTTGGGGTATTAAAATTAATGCCGAAAAGTCAGAGGCAATCTGCATCAGAAATGCTTCGGGAAAATGTGCCAGATTCGTAGTACCACAGAGCAAAAGGCTTGCCCTCACCTTAGATGGAATTGATATACCTTTCAAGTCCACTATTAAATACCTTGGAGTAAATTTTGACAAACTGATGAAATTTAACAAACATGGTCGTTTTTTACTTAAAAAGGCAAAACGGATTTCTGGTATGTTTCGCACTCTGCTGAATAATCAACACCTTCCTAAGAAAACAAAACTGCTTTTATACAAGGTAGCAATTAGATCATCTCTAACATACGCTTTTCCAATCTGGTTCTCTATATCTCCGATAGTGGCCAAAGAATTGGAAGTTTTTGAGCGAGATATCCTAAGAAAATGTATTGGTAAGAACTATCAAAGCCGTGCGAAACGATTTTCAAACACTTATGTGTACGAAAACGTTGCTCTTGTTCCTTTTTGCAAGTATGCTCTACGCCTACAGAGAAAATTTGTAGAGAAACTATCTTTTCACGAGAACTGCCTCATGAACGAGATAGTTGAAGATGAGAAGGACATAAGCTGGTCAACGTCTCCCTACTTGTCTCCAGTTGGTATTATGCTGGAACCTATTGACGATAACCCTTTCAACTCATCTGATTTTTATGTGAAATCCACTCCAGGCTCCCATAGGGGATAGGGAATATGAACTGTGATATTTTATTAATTATATATTTATTTTTTTTTCTCTTTGAAACGATAACTTTTATTTATGTATGTACATGTACATCTCGTTTTATATTTTTTATTAACATCTGTGATTAATACGTTCCTGTTCTGTTACATTTTTGAACAATTGTTAACTAGTATTTAAGGAATATTTTGTTTATATTGTTTTTATATTTTTTTTATTTATCAGATTATACTCTGTTTGATATCGTAAATGCCGGGAGCAAGCATTGTTCAACGATGGATATAATGTGATATGTAATTCTAAATAATATTTTAAATGTAGCAAAGTTGCTTTTCTATTTAATGTGTACTGGAACAAAACGTATATAGTTCTAAGATTTATTTACTTGTTATTTGTTATAATGTCGATTCATATACTCACTGTAAAGTTTTTGAAAAGAAGCCTCAATAAAGATTTTTACTTACTTTTCTTTACTTACTCAACAAATTTCGCAAATTTGAACAGAGTACCATGCTTTAAAAACTAAAAACTACATGAACTAATATCTAAGCCCAGCCACAACACTTGGAGCTAAATTTTCTTGCAGAATATTTAAATACGCCTATTTGTCAATTTTTAATCTATAAGGACAAGATATCCCACTACAATGCCGCATTAAACTGCCAAGGGCGTCATCAGCAATTTTCATTGTCCACGATCAATCTGTAAACATCATCTATTTAACTCACCGTTTTTTGAAAAAGAGAATTTGAGAATGTCATCCCATCTCCGGTGCTTTCAGGAGATGGGATTTTTTTTTTTTTTTGCATTTAATTATTTATTGAATCTTCATATTTGAAATGACAATAAGTATTCAAATCTTAATACTAACAAGAAAATAATAAGCCCAGCCAGTGCTAGACAAAAATTTTTATGATACTAAAAAAATTTCACATCAACTGATCCAGTCATCTGTTTTGCGCTTGAGTTAAAGCAAGGGTATCCCTCCTTCTCAACCGATTGTGGCCACTAAAGTTAAGGATGTCTCGTGCAAGTGGGTTTGGATGGTGTTCAAGTTTGCTGACATACTTTGACGCATATTTTGTAAATTCGACTTTTACTAATGGCACGCCTAGATCTTTGTGGATTCGAGAATTTTTAACATACCATGGAGCTGCAGTAATTATACGTAGAATTTTATTTTGACCCCTTTGAATTTTTTCAATGTTTGATGCTGAGGCAGTACCCCATAATTGAATTCCATAACACCAGATTGGCTTTAGAATTGCATTGTACAACAAAAGTTTGCAATCCAATTTCAATGTAGAGTTTCTGCCGATTAACCAATTAAGTTGCACTGCTTTTAATCTCATTTGTGTAAGTTTCGCTTCAATATGAGACTTCCAAGTTAAACGGCGGTCGAGGTGAATGCCGGGGTATTTGACTTCATTATGTTGAGGAATAATTTTATTATTTATTCTGATAGACGAGCAGGTATCTTTTCGCAATGTGAAAGTGATATGAATACATTTTTGTTCATTTACCCTGATTTTCCAAAGCTCTAGCCAATTCTCTAGTTTATAAACATAATTCTGCAAATTCTGTGATGCAACTTGGTGGTCCTTATGGACGCTGACAAAGGCTGTATCGTCTGCAAAAGTTGACGTGTGGATTTTGGGGTCTGACGGCATGTCGGAGGCATAAATCAAATATAAAGTAGGGCCCAGTATGCTACCCTGTGGCACACCTGATTCAATTGGTTGAGCGGTACTTAGGTTAGGTTAGGTTATATGGGTAGCCGTTTTCTGAAACAGCTCACTTGGGTCCATTATATTGGTCCCATTGTGCTTCTACAAAAGTCGTTATGTTGTAGACCAAGTCTTCTGGCGTGTGTCCCAAAAGTACAGTGACCTGTAAGTAGAGAGACAATAAGCCTAATTAGGTCGCGACGAGAACTAAGTCCTTCCCATATCAAATAAGGGCCAAGTGGACCTAGAAATAGAGCAGGTGATTTCGTTCGTCCACCTTACCTGAGCAAGTCTGAACATCTCATCTTGAATCAGTGATTTCAGACTTTTCATGTTAATGCCAGTGAAGGAGTCAATCTCCTCATCAGCCAGCATTGTACCTTCCTTGGCTAAATCGTCAGCAATATAGTTACCCTGTATCGAGCCGTGCCCAGGGACCCATATCAGCGCTATCCTAGAATGTTCCGCTATCTCGTTCAGAGATATCCGGCATTCTGCGGTTAACCTCGATGTCGAATAGACACCTGCTATGTTACTTACGGCGGCTTTGCTATCGGTAAATATGCATATATCTCCAGATACTTGATAATACTTCAGCCAGTTTGCAGCTCGCTTAATGGCAGAGATCTCTGCTTGAAGGACAGAGCAGAAATCAGGAAGCCTAAAAGAGGATCTGATTCCAAATTCTTCGATGTAGAATCCACCTCCAACTCTATTACCCCTTTTGGAACCGTCAGTAAAAATCCTTATTGCTTCATTGGGGGTATAGAGCCCGTCTGCCCATGTGGTCCCATTCGGGATGCATATGGAGAATAGCAGATCGAAAGATGGTTTCGGTATGCAGTAGTCAACATTTCTATGAGCGTTTTCACAATGTCTCGTTATAGTAGAGTGACCATGGTCTCTTTGAGTCCATGAGTAACCATCCTTAAGCCTCACAGCAGAATTTAGAGCCAGTTGAGTTGCCATTAAATCCACTGGTAGCCAGTTCAGCATAGTAAGCAGTGCCTTTGTTGGCGTTGTTCTTAGAGCGGTACTTAAAAAAATTGCCTTCTTTGATTTTAAATTTGCGACCGTATAAATAATTTTCCATGAGTTTATGGGTGTTAGCAGGCAGAGTTAATTTAATTTTGTCCATTAAACCGTCATGCCAAACTTTGTCGAACGCTTGGGACACATCAATGAAAAGGGCGGAGCAGTATTTTTTATCTTCAAACGACACTCTTATCATATTTACCAATCTGTGAGTTTGTTCGATGGTACTGTGTTTAGCTCTGAATCCGAATTGATGATTTGGAATACATTCAGTGTCATTCAGAATTGGAGTCAACTTAGTCATTAACAATTTTTCGAACAGTTTAGAAATTGTCGGCAGTAGGCTAATTGGCCTATATGACTCCACTTTGGTGTGGTCCTTCCCTGACTTAGGAATCATAGTGATCATAGACACCTTCCAATCTGCAGGATAGTATTCTAGGCGTAAAATAGCGTTGAAGATAAAGAGGATAATTCTTCTTGCTACACGAGGTAACTCCACAAGCATTTTATTTTTTTTTTAATATTCATTCCCACGACAGCCGGTTCTACGCACCGGAATGACCCGATATCACTCGGCCAAGGGCTGTCAACTCAGCAATTACTGCTGTTACAACAACAACAACAACAACAAGCATTTTATTGCTGATTTTGTCCATACCTGGAGCCTTTCTAAGGTTCAGAGTACCAATAGCGTTTTGGACATCACGAAAGTTTAGTCTTAGAGGTACAGGAGGTCTAATAACGAGTGGAGGCAAATCAGATGCATTATTTGAGTTGTTTATAGTAAACACTTTTCTCAAATGATTAACAAATAAAGTCCCCTTCTCGGAATCATTTCTAGCCCAGTCACCAGTCGGATTTCGCAGAGGAGGCTTTCCTCTAAATGGTCATTTTAAACCTCATGCCGCCTTCCATAACGAATAGTCAGATTGTGGGGTACTATCAAGACCCTCCAAGTAAGATTTAAGTGAAGCCATTCTTTGGGTTTCTAAGAAATTTCTTAGTATATCTCTGCATACTCGTAGCCTAGCTTTCAGTTCAGGAGACCTGTGAATTTGCCACTCTCTTCTAACTCTTCTTTTTTCTGACAGGAGATGATCGAGTTCAGCGAAATAAGTTCTATTTGTCCCACTTCTGCACTCAATGTTGTATGTGGAGGCTTTATGTACAGCTCTTCGTATGTCCTCAGTAAACTTGCCAATCGACCCATCAATATCCTCGGTAGTTCTCAACACTACATTTTCCGTGCAGTGGGAACTTAAATACTTTTTATACTTTATCCAACTTACTCTGGTTTTAGATATGTCCCGAAATGGAGAGCCATTCCCTTGAAGGAAACGCATTGAAATAATAGAAGGAGAGTGATCTGAAGACAAGTCTAATGAAGGCTCCACTTGTATCGATTCTACAGGCATATTTTTCACTACTCCGAAGTCAATAACATCGGGAATCTTCCGTCGGCCAGTAGGTGGGATGCCCACTTGAGAGTACATCTAATCCCATTTTGGCAATGGTGTTGAAGAGTTCACGACCCTTAATATTAGGCTCGAAATATTGTGATTTAGGTTCCTGCTCCAGACCTGGCATATTAGATTTAACCACGTTTGCGTAAGAGTTGGTCGTACAATTTGAGGAAAATTCATACTCGACGTGAAATTAGGTAGTTGATGATGATCAGGTAATTCTGCCGACTTATTTGTCCTTATGCCCTTCAAGTAAGTATAAACTGGACAACCTCTATAATTTGCGGTATGATTTCCTCCGCAGTTACTACATTGTTTTATTTTTACGTCAGTTTTGGACTTATTACATTGAGCTGTTGGATGTAGTTCCCCACACGCAACACAAACAGACGGCAATTTACAGTACGCTTTGGTGTGGCCAAATTCTTGACAATTAACACACTGGACGGGTCCAATACGCTTATGCGGTTCCTCCACGGTAATTCTACGATGCAGAAGATTAATGAGATTGTAGATTGGGACTCGTTTTTCTTTAAGACAACATCTCCAGGTTCCAATTCTACCCTGAACATGGGCTGAGGGATCTTTTCACGGTTTCTGATATTCACTACGCTCTTGATTTTGAACCCTTTGTCCATTAAACCGGTCTTTATCTCCGCAGGATCAACACATGGGTCTATACCCTTTAGAACGACTTGGAGTCCTTTTGCGCTTTTGAGCTGGTAGGTATAGAAATCCCTAGTCTCCCTCTCCAACTGGTTGGACAATTTTCGAAAATCATCTTCCCTATTCACTTGGATCTTTGTCTCGCAGATATTTCCATGTTTAATTGAGGTTACGCTAAACATGTTTTCACCTATTACCGAAACAATTCCTTGTACCAATTTACTGGAAGTCGGCTCTCTCAGATAAATTGGTGGGGGCTTAAACGCGTTCTTAGGAAGTTCTGGCTCATCCGTCTGGAGGAGAGCAAACCTATTTTGATCATTACTCACGGTCTTAGGAGCTTTTGAATTTGATGACACTTGAGCAGACGTCGGGCTCCTCTGTCGCTTGAGAACGGTGATGTACTTATCCATACCTACTTGTTTTTTGGGTTTGACTGCACTATTTGATGAAGATGATGTTTTTTCATCTGTTGAAATCACTATATTGGGCGAACAGGAACGACGCCGTTCTGCGGCTCTTGTAGTGAGAAAATTCTCCAGAGATTTTTTTATGGATTCTTCCTCAGAGACCCATTTAGTTTTTCTAGACGAGCTAAGCTCTTTCTCAGACTTACATCTGAGAGGAACACTCATACAATTTTTATGCGATTTTTAGTGTTTTTTTTTATTTCAACCTATTACACTTTTTCACCTATTACGATTTTTTCACCGAAAATTCAGCCGCACTAAAAGTAACACGTCCGAACAGTTCGATGAGACGAGATGGGATGACAAATTTTTTACACCCTGCCTTGTGTGTTTTGTTAATTTGTAGAGACTACTGTTTTTTCATAGTGAAAAATGATTAAAATTTTTATACCCTACACCACCATAGTGGGGAGGGTATACTGGATTTGTGCATATGTTTGTAACGCCCAGAAATATTGGTCCAACACCCACCTTAAAGTATACCGATCGACTCAGAATCACTTTCTGAGTCGATTTAACGATGTCCGTCCGTCCGTCTGGCTGGCTGACTGTCCATGAAAAGCTTGTGTGCAAAGTACAGGTCGCAATTTTGAAGATATTTCGTTAAAATTTGTTACGTGATATTTTTCGGCGCAAGGATGGATGGGATTGAAACTGCTGTAAATCAGCCCATTATTTCACCTGGCCCCCATACAAATGTCCTCCCGAAATTGAGGTTTACCGATCATAAATCTTTGAATTATTTAAGTATGCAAACAAATTTCACGACAAATGAGTAATAAATGAAGCTAAATCACATCTACAAATTTCGTGAAGATCGGTCCATAATTAGTCGTAGCTCCCATATAAGGCCCACTTTCGAAAATCACTTAAAAGAGCATAACTCTTTTTAAAAATGTTGGTATCCAAATAATATTGAACACAAATATGTTTCCTACATATACATATAACATGGTAGAATTTTATGACGATCGGTCCATAATTAATCGTAGCTCTCATATAAGGCCACTTCCGAAAATCACTTAAAAGAGCATAACTCTTTTAAAAATGTTGGTATCCAAATAATATTGAACACAAATATGTTTTGTGTATATACATATAATATGGTAGAATTTTATGATGATCGGTCCATAATTAGTCGTAGCTCCCATATAAGGCCCACTTCCCGAAATCACTTAAGAGCCATAAATCTCTTAAAAATGTTGTTATCCGAATAAAATTTAACAAAAATGAGTTTCTTATGTACAAATAGGATGATTTATTTTATAATAGTCAGTTCATAAATAGTCAAAACTTCCGTATAAGACCCTCTTAGTAATTCACTTTAACCTCCATAAATCATTTAAACGTATTTATATCGAAATAAAGTTTAACACACATAATATTTATATTCGCGGAAGCAATGGCACTAAATTTTTGGTTGATTGGTCCATAATAGGTATTATCTCCCAATAGCGCCCATATCTGAAAAACTGTTTTATTGATATACTGGGTGTAGGGTATTATATGGTCGGGCTTGACCGACTATACTTTCCTACTTGTTTATATTAATTATTAGAGAAGATTTCTTATTATTTTGGCTTGAGTTCATTTTTAATTAATAACTCGAAGAATACCATTGTAAAACTATATTTTTCTAGACAAATGGCACGTTGAAATGCGTTTTCTACCCTGCCAAATGCGTCATCAGCAATGTTTATTGTCCAAGATCTACTTGTAAACATCATCTATTTAACTCGCCGTTTTTTGAGAAATAGAACTCGAGAACGAAATTTACTTACTTTTACAATGTGTGTGTATTCTTCTTTATTATTATTATTACAAATTTTTGATAGTTTTGGAGCTTTGAAAACGAAAAATTCTCCGAATAAAATAAGCTGTGAGCCACTGTACATGCATGTTTCAAAAGTCTACTTAAATAAAGACTATTTTCCGATTAACATTTTTGTGAAATAAATATACAACTAAAAATTTATATTTTGATGATATTCTTAGTAAAAAATTTAAAGAATCCTTATTTTAAATTAAAGTTTTAGACCAGGAGTGCCCAAAAGTTGCTTATCTAAGAGCAAACACCAATACATTTAAATAAAAACAAATTTTTATTCAGTGTTTTTTTGTTGTAAAAGCCAATACATACAAAGAAACAACACACTTTTTTAAACGGTATCTCAGCTAGCATTTTTAATCGTAGAGAACACTTCCGATCGCGGAAGTTTGCCAAAATGCACGAACGTCGAAATGACTCGCAAAAGCACCGTTTGGAAGCGAAAAATATAAATCTACTCTAACAATCGTCTGAACGATTAAAAAAAGAGTCGCAAAATGATCGCGCTCGTCAAACAATCATCCAAATGCTACCTGGGACCATACGTTAAACAAAAACAAAATCTACATTGACGATCGCAGTCACCAATGTTTACCAGTAGAGCATACGAAAGTGTTGTTGCTTTGCGCTTGCGTGTATAGAGTGAAGTACGACAAAAAAAAAACAAATAAGGCAAAGTTGTTTGTGTATTTCGTATTGCTAGTGCTGAGTGCTGTAATGAGTATACAAAACACACAGCCTATAGCTAAGAGTTTTTACAAATACAAAACATTCCCACGACAGCCGGTTCTACGCAAAGGAATGACCCGATATCACTCGGCCAAGGGCTGTCAACTCAGCAATTACTGCTGTTACAACAACAACAACAAATACAAAAGAGCACCAAGAGTATAGGGCTTGGGCACTCCTGTTTTAGACCATCTAAAGTGTAGTAATAATAAAAATATTGTCAATATTGAATAATGATGATTAATTAAATAAATTTGACATTTTCAGAATTCTCTTTCGAACTCTTAATCATCAGTATGATTATATATACGATTGGACAATGTTGAAGCAAAAAACCCATCAAAGTCAACCCAATCCAGCACTTTTATTGGGACAAGCTGAAACCCGTAACGACAGAGAACGAGAAAGAGAGAAGGAAAAGGAGAAAGCGAGTGGAAAAACTATGCTCTCCGAATAAATGTGAAATAAATAATATTTTGGTTAACGCTAAAAATAGTTGAAATGTATGAACTCATGTAAAATTCAACATTAAAAACAAATTTTACTTTACTTTTAAAAATGTGCTGCAAAAAAATTTTGCATCATTTACTAAAAATATAATATTACGATAATTATTAATAATAATAATTTTGAATTATGTCAATAAATGCTAACTGTGTTGGAGTTAAACAATAAATAAATAAATCACAGATCAGTTTATATTTTAAAAGCTGCTGAATGTATCAACAATTACTAACATATTAAACACAAACATACATACATACAAATACATATATACTCACATTAAAGGATAAATTGAGCACAAACTAAAAAAAAACGTTAGAATTCTAATTATTTTGGATTCTTTTTATAATCCTGCTTATTTATTCAAAATTTACAGTTTATTTCATTACAAACAAATATTGGAAATATTTAATTTATTTTATGAAATATGTACATATATATCGCCACTTAAAATGCAAAATAATCTAACATCAAAAAAATCACAATCGACTTTTTTTTTATTGAATATGATGTGTTTATTCGTAAATAAAACACAATATTTTATATAAAAAATATACATTTTTCAATTGAGTAAAATTTACAACGTGATTGCAATAGAGACCAGAACCACTGTCGTCAATGATTTTATATGTAATTAGAAAGGAAAGCTAAATTAGCTTTGTGCTGTTAGCAACGTTGATAAATTGATTAACTTTTGTTCTTGCTGCTCTTCCTAGAGATCCTCCACATTTTTCTGATATGGCGTTGTCGTGAAAAGCAATGATAACTATTTTCAGTTAAATGACAAATAAGGTGTCGCGTCGACAGTCACTTGCCAACAGTAGTCCCAATTATAATTATGTGATGATGCAACATTTCATTGCATAGAGTTCATAATAGCATTTAGAAATATAATTTAAAAATTTTTGTTTTAAGATTCTCTTTAATAGTTCAATATCTTCATATTTTATGTGAAAAAAGTTTTTAAATTATATTATAAATGCTACTATGAACTTTATGCAATGAAATGTTGCATTGCATACTGCGTTTATAAAAACAGCCTATATGTAAAACAAAGCTTTCAATGTGGTTAAAAGTTGTAAAACTGAATGTAAATTAATATTTCTACTCTAAAGGTTAATAATAAATAATTTTTGCGTAATAAAATTTTCTAATTTCTTTATTTTGTTCTCGAATCTGTAGTTGTTGTTGTGTAGCAGCAGCATAAACAATTTTACAATATGGTGTGCGCGGACCAGTAGGCATTAAGATTGTAGTTTCATCCTGACCTCAGCTGTACCATAACTAATGTTTTTCTTGGCAGGATTTTCTCCGAGTCTCCTATGAGCGGTGGGCGACTTACATGTACGAAATTAATGCGGTATCCTTCAACCGCGGTATTGATGGCCGTCGCACAGTGGCGCCCGTAGAGCTAACGAGGTTGCAAAAATCACAATTTCCATGAGCGCCGACGAAGTTTTGAATAAACCCATTTTATAGGAAACTTTTCAACGATTTAAAATATGCCACTCTTAATAATATCACATTTTTAGTTTAGAAGATATAACCGTTCAAAGTTGACCGACTTTCGGGTAAAAAAAAAAAAAAAAAACAATTTTTAGTCAATTTGTTGCGATTTCAGGTGTAATATCACGAAAAATAGGTAACGAATCGCCATATTTTTTCTTTGTATTGATTGGTGTATTTATTAAATGTATAATAATAAAAAAATTACCTTTGTTTTGTGTTTCTCCTGGTAAATCACTATTTAACCCATTTCCGGCCGCGAAACATAAATGTAGACCGATTTTTTGCTTTGAAACTTAAAAAAAATTTGTTTTTGCGTACACAAAAGCTATTTTAATACAAGGTTCTTTCAATTTTATTGAATATAATGATAAAATTACTTTTGATGTTACGCTTCAAAGCACTTTGGATGTAAATGTGCATTGCATTTTTTGCACATCCATTTTATTGGCTTTCTACAGGTTTTTATTCTGCAAAGTCTAAGTTTTCCGTCTTTCTGTTCAACAACAATGTGTTTGCAATCGGCTCTTGGTAAATTCCGAGGTAAAAACTTGGAGAATTATCACAGCTTTCAGATGATAACAGAATTTCTTTTGCTATTAGAACACGAAAGTTTTTTTGTGCCATAGGTTTTTCGTTTTTCTTTTTTTAAACAAAGCAGTGTAGTTGCCATGCGTTGACAACTGATGAGCTTAAAACTGAAATAAAAAATGGCCAATATAATAAAAGCCAAGAATAAATATAGAGATATTTCTAGTATCACGATATTTTTTGAACGTGTAGCAGTGCCCTATGACACCAAAGCATTTTTTCTTGTCGGTTTTAAAACCAATTCTGACAATATTGGTTTCTATGACACCCATGATTATTTACCTTGGTGAGCTTATCATTCCAATCCAGGCTTATATTGTTTTTAAAATGAATACATCGTTTTATGTCTTTGAACATTTTACGTGGCATACTTTGTTTTACCATTGGGTTGCCCAGACATGGGTCATTAGACCAATAGTCTTCAATTGCTGGCAAAGTGTTAAATCCTGACAGTATGAGAATTCCTAAGAAACATCTAAGTCTATTTTCATTCAATGAAATGTCTATCATTTTTTGTTGTGCATAGTTATTTGATTCCTTTATGATAGAATCGAGCATTTCCTGGTCAAAAAACCTTTCAAAATACTGCAGTGGTGACAATCCTTTGATTTCGGAAAACAGCTTTGATCGAATATCCAGTAACTCATCTGAATTTGGGTGCAATACAAATTGAAATTTTTCTGATCTATCAGTCCTCTGTCTCCATTTAGTATATTTAAATGTCCGTATGAAACTGTCCGTTACTTGTAGAAAAAAAAAGAAACACATGCAAAAGATTATTTTATATGTTGAATAGCAGCCAACGTTCGCGCTTGCGAACACCAACATTTACCTCTGTCTGAATCAACTTTGTTGTTATTTTTTCTTAGTTTTTTGTTTCAATTTTAGTTTTTTCATTCTTTGCTGTAAAAACTGCATAGTTACAATTTTAATTTTTGTACAATTTATACATATAATTAGCTAATTAAAAACCCCCTAAAATATATGGTGTAGAAAAATGACGTGTGACTTATAAAATATATTATTAATAAAATTGTTAATTAATGTTTATTTAAGCTAAGAATATATACGATACGTATTCTATAAAAATTTAACCATAACAGTTTAAAAAAACAGAAAAAATTACCAATTAAAATGAGTCTATCCGTTTTTTCACTATTTTTCAACTTTGACGGAAAATAAAAAAATGTATATTTTTGTATATTTGCCATATTTGCAAAACCTGTTCTTTGATTATTTCTTTACATAATTCAAAAGGTTTTATCTGCCCTTATGTGCCCGTTTGGCTTCTAGAGGTAAAAAAGGTTAAAAAGACATGGTTGCAGAATTTGTATGGTGTCCATCCCTCATATGTTTTGACTGGCAGTAGTTTTTTTTAGTACAGTACTTTGGGTTTACCTGCACATCCAACTTTTGCACGGGTTTTGGTGCAGGTAAGTCCAATATACAGGTAGCTTAAATGCAGTTAACTGCCTCATTGTGCAGGTATCAAAACTACCGTTACATGCAGCTAAGTTAAATTTTTTTAGCTGCAAAAGGCTAAAAAAAATTACATATTTTTTATTTGAGGCAGGTAAATGCAAAAATTTTAATGAAAATAAATAAAAAATTCCTAATATCTGATGCACGTATCTTAGATGTACAGGTAAAAAATGTTCACTTAAAAAAGATTTTTGCAATAAAATTAAAAAATATTTCCAAAAAATTTACTTTTAGGCTGGTAAATCCAAAGCGCACTTAAGTAAAATGCAGGGGCCAAATTACCGCATACGTGATCGAATGAGCTATCGTATCGAAAAATGATTTCGATATCGAAATTATGATAAAATGTACTAAATTTCTTGCTCGATATCGTATGCCATAATCTCAAATAAGAAAATTACGATCAATTTTACTCGATATCGAATGCGGTAATTTGGCCCCAGGTAAACCCAAAGTACTGTAGTAAATTTTTAGGCATGGTAGCATAAGCCTATATATTGCAAAATAAGCATAATGCCTGGATTAGTCTACGACTGAAAGTTGGCGCAACAATTACTGAAACCAATAAACAATTTAAGTACTAAAAACATGGCGTTGAATAATTTAAAATTATTTGAACTGTTTAAAAAGTCAACCACACCAAAGTTTTTCGCGGAAGCTGCTTTAGAAGAACTTGATAGCTTATACGGAAATATTGAGAGAAGCGAAATTATAAAAAATAATTTTCGTCTGATATATGCAAATATTAAGACAAAATGGGTGAAATCTAATCGAACCATTCAGAACTTCAACTCCAAATACGAGGACTGGCTTAATGAAGACACCATCCTGGATATATTGGCAGTAGATAAACCCACCACATCAACCACAGGAGTAAAAGGAAGGCCAAAAAAAAGTATTGAGGAGTGTTCAATTTTCACAAGAAAGAGGAAACTTGCTGATACCACCAATGACTTAACCACGAAGCATTTATCGGACGCGCTGTCTATTAAATATACAAAGGATAGTGAAAGAGTTAGGTCGCAGATAACCAAATCTGTTGCTGATGCAAGCCCACTGCGACTAAAAAGGATTAAGAGAAATATGAGAAACTACGAGCATCTTTAACGCGACACGGCGCTGACGTTTTACCCGGATACAAGCCTATTACGCAAGCCAAAATAAATGCACGACCACTGCATACGGAGTTTACGGAAGTTTCTGCGAAAGCCAATCTGCAGGATCTCATGGGCCATACAGTAAATCGGTTGTTGGAGAGTCTTCCTGAAAATGAGGTGAAAATTCTTCCCGAGAAGTTGACATTGATCAGCAAATGGGGCTGCGATGGATCACGATAGAATCACTGGAATTGACAATCAAATCGTGAAAAGATTGGGAACGATCTTGGATGTTTTAAACTGCAAAGAAAATGTCAATTCTACAAAATATGGAGAATATGCGTCGAAAACTGCATCTCTTTTAACAGAGATGTATCCACAGAAGAAGTTGGCCCCGACCGTCCATAAAATATTGGCGCATGGCAAAGATATAATTGAGTACCAGTCTTTGTCAATTGGAGAGATTTCTGAAGAAGCACAGGAGTCTCTTAACAAATTTTATAAAAAATATATGTAGATTGCATCAAGGGTAAGGCAAAATGAGGACCTCTTCAACATGTTGGCAGCATCTTCCGATCCACTTATTTCTTCCCTGAAGTCACGAATAGAGTTAGAAAATAATTATAGTTTAGAAATGCTTAGTCTTTTAGATATACCTTCTCTTAGGAATTGTGATGAATATTTTACAGAAAATTTAAAAAAAAATATTTTTCTTTTAATTTGTTGGGTAATAATTCAAAACATAAAACCCTAAAGAAAAAAATAAAAACAATCTAAAAATGTAAAAATAATTTTTTTTAGTTACCATAAAATGATTTTTCTACTAATTTTAACTTTGATAACACAGGCACCTACAAAGCGTAGCACCCTTTCCAAACGCTCATTTCATAGGCTGAACAGTTATCTATCATATGCTGTTTAACCCTTAAATGCGCAGTGTATCTTTAAAGATACAACCAATAAAACTGTTTTTATTTCCACATTTATTAAAAAAACAAAATATTTTTTGATAATTACTACTTACAACACTTTTTTCTATCATCCTGAATTAATTTTATATAAAAAATGTAACGGTTTTGAAAATTATAGAGCCGTAGAATCAAAATTTCAAAATTTGTACTTTTAGAAATGAAGCTAAGGTTTACCCACTTTTATTTGCATTATTTTTTCACGAATTTACTCCAAAAAATTATATGTTGATAAAAATACTGTTTTCTAACTGCAGAGAAATTTTCAATACGGTCTGAATTATACTTTCGTCAAAAAATCGTATATAGTGGTTGTATCTTATAAGATACATTGCGCATTTCACACCAATTAGAAATGTTTGCTGTTATTGTTTCATTGTTCTTTCATTGTTTGGTTTCTGCGTTTCACTTTCTCTGTGGAGTGCGCAGTGTATCTTATAAGATACAACCAGTTTTTGTTACGGATTTTTTTTTTTGCCTTGCGCTTCTGTCTCTCAAAAAAAGAACTAATTACATGCATTTGTTGTTATATAAACCAACGATAAAATACATGCATTTTCCCCTTTTACGGACGTCGTTACTGTCGTCGCAGTTTAATGCTGCAGCATTTTAATTTCTCTTGATGTCAATTGGTATCTCTTCTAGTGTCACACTTCTTCTTATCCTCACATTCGTAAGTGATGTGATGATCCCGTTATTCTATTTAATGTCATACTTCTTCTTGTCCACACATTCGCAAGTGGTATGATAATCCCGTTGTTCTACTCAACCAATCAGGGAAGTGACACGTAGACTGATGCTAAGAAATGCGAAAAACATAAAGAAGGAATGAATTATCAACGTACGGTCGTTAGCGAGTAGAAGGAAAATTAAGAAGAAGTCGAAAATTTTTTGTTGAGGATATCGAGTTTTAACAACGGAGAAGTCAGTTGTAAATTAACAGCCTACAAGAAAGTGCCCAAAATAATTATAGTGCGGATATTGTCGCGAAGTCAAAAGGAAAAACTAAAAGTGCTAGTGAATTAAATTAAGTTGTATAATAAAATATAACGCGGCTTTAAGAAATTTTCTCGTTAAATAAACTGATGGAAAGCTCAAGAAAAAAAAAGAAATACGTGGCATTAGGCTTAATAAATTTATTAACACTATTTAAGTGATATTTTTTTTGAAACTGTGTTCCTAAATAACAAATCATGGAAATTCAACTCATGAAATTTGTTAATATACAAAATAAAAATAAAAAGGATATTTATTAAAATTAAGCTAAATTTTGTTTAAAAACAGTGAAAAATAAGTCTTCAATCTTAAAAATGTGTTTTATAATTATAAATAGAATTAAAAAAATTATAAGAAGTATCTGTAAATTACATTAAAAAAAAAAAGACATAAGAACATAAAACCATTTAAACCTTGGATTTTTTTTCTAAATTTCTCTTTTGTTCTTGAAAGAATATTTTTCTACAACTGGCTCATTCGATTAGTTTTAAAATGGAATACTTTTATATATATATATATTAGTTTTGAAGCTATTGTTAAATTTGTCATTCAAAATAAAACAACAAATGTGAAAGATAAAACTCAGCAACTTAACAAGCAATAAGTGCATGAAATAAAAATAAACAAGGAAGAAATACCAACAACGCCAATTAAAAATAGATATAAAGATAAAACAAACAAAACAATATCATTTGGAGTGTTAGACAAAATATACAAACCTAAATACCTATGCGAATTATTTTTTATTTGTTGTCAAATTTACAAAAGGAAAAAAAAATCATCCTTATAAAGAAAAAGTCATCCTTATAAAGAAAAAGGTAAATCAAGAAATAAAAAAATACCACAGAACAGCAAATGAGTAATTTACACAAATAAAAACATAAAAAAAATTAAACAATTAGAACTAAATTCAAAAACAAAATTACAAAACTCTGTACAAAGAAAAAATCTAAAACCCAGGTGGGAGTGCGAACAAAATTGATTCTTGAACAACAACATCAAAAACAACAACATCGAAATCAACAACGTCGAAACCAGCAACACCGAAATCAACAACGTCGAAACCAGCAACATCGAAATCAACAACGTCGAAACCAGCAACATCAAAATCAACAACATCAAGACCAACAACATCGAAGACATTGAACACATCATAAATAATTTAAGTATAGATTTTTTCCTTCCTTATAAATATTTACTTATGTTTATACCTAAGATATTTACTAAAAAATTTTTTGTATATACCTACTAACCTTTAACTTTAAGTTCTTATTCTTATTAAATTGTGAATTGAATTGAAATGATGAAACGCTAATTATTTAATTAAATGGATGCTAGGAAGAATAGGGCCATGGTAAGTAGATAAGTAGAGAAACGGTTTTATTTTAGGGACAGTTATAAATTAGGGGTAATCTTACTGTCAAGGCGTTGAACAATTGGGTGGGAGAATTGTACCCTACATGACATATCACCTCGTCATGGCTTAATTTGTAAACTATTATGTTTTGCTTTATTAATAACTTTCTATATGAGCTTTTGAATTTCTTTACATACTCTGAGGTATATTTAAGGCATGACATGAGTATGTTATATGCTTACGCTTTCGGATTACGGGTTAAGAACTATTTCTACCAAAGAGCTAGCAGGGAAAATCTCTTCATGCCACTTAACCAATATTGTCCATTTCGGTTAATCAAACTAAGACAAGGATTTTTCTTAGGAAAGTCTAGCCGAGCGTAACATATATGGCGCCCAACGTAAAGCCACCCGCAGGGTGACAATAATTTTCTTTTAAAATTAAAACCATTCAAAGCACTTTAGGGAAATGAAGAAATAGTTATATTTTTTTTTGATTCGTGATTTTGATTTTTTTTGTAAGCATTTAACTAGCTATCTGTTGCATAAGTCTTGAAGTCTGGAATCTTCTAAACTGGATTCAACT
The DNA here is from genome assembly GCA_916048285.2 of Bellardia pandia. NCBI lineage: Eukaryota > Metazoa > Arthropoda > Insecta > Diptera > Calliphoridae > Bellardia > Bellardia pandia. The sequence goes on along the minus strand of OU696532.1, from coordinate 88,250,043 downwards.
GCTATGCAAATTATGATATGCGCTACAAATTTTGTCGTTTTTTTTCACCCAAATTTTGTTCCTGATCATAAGGATTGTTGCAAGTCTGGTACTGATTCCAAGTAGAGGTCAGTAGTATTGCGGCAATAATGCTGTGCTCATGGGACATAATGTTGCACAAACCTGAATTATCTAAGTCCTTGCCTGACTATCTCTTTTAAAAATGGTAGGCATGTTGCGAGATAATCCAGGTTTGAAATCATCTAGTAACACGACATAGTTTTTTTTAATGCTTGCAGAAGGAAAATAAAATTTTGAAAATAACTGTTGAGACATCTTATCCTGTCACAGAAACAGATTTGATTAGCCAACAGAGTAAGGAGAGACATGATATTTATCATAGCCTTCGTGCACATATTTCTCAGAATTTTTTTTCACGAACAATTTGAATTTATTTCCTTACAAAACAACGCAAGCAAAGTTAACCAACGTAAAGTTAAATTCACAAACATAAAGCAGATTAAGCAAACTTAACACGTCATGAAGATACGTAAATCTGCACAAACTCGAGTAAGTCAGCACAAGGCTGCGTAACTTAAGTAAGTCAACGTAATTAACGTAAACTTACGTAAGTTATCGCCAAGCTGTGTTAGATTCGCGAAAGTTAACGCAGGTTTACGTAAAGGTCGAATGAATTTTTTTTATTGTTTTTATGGTGTCTTGCTTTGACATAAGTCTTGATTACTGGGGGAAGTTAATCCTGGTTTCAATAGCGATGCGAAACATGGCATAAGTGGGGACAATCCTGAATTTTGGGAACGGCAGTTTACCTATGATTTTTTTCCTGTTGATATATGGGATTATCACAAGTCTGGCGCGATCTGATAGAAGATCAGCACTAATGCGGTGATGGTTTCATTTTCTATGGGATGAAAATTCAATAAAAACCTCAAATTATATAAGTCCTTGCCTGACTATCACTTTTAAAAATGGTAGGCACGTTGCTAGATAACTTGAGGTCATGAAAAGTAAGGGTATTATTAAAACCGTAGAATTGCGCAGATTCCAAGATTAGTTGCAGGAAGTAGAAATTCATTTTTTTTTAAAGATTTGTGAGACATCAGCCTGTTGTAGAAGCAGGATGATCAGCCAACCGATGTTAGGGAAGAGTCAGTGTACTTAGTGTACCTTCGCCTTCTCACGTATGTACGTATCTTCTGACAGAACAACCGTTTTCTTTCATGGCCAGTTCATCTTAGCATCCATAAATTTTATGATATTTAAACAATAACAATTTTTTTTATAATCATTTAAAACCAAATTAATCAAATACATTTGATTTGATAATAATAAACCTAAAAATTTAAATACAAATTTTACAAAACAACAATTAATTACGAGCAAAGAAAATTTTTTTTACATATACACGAATGTACGAAAATATATATTATTGTCATTATTTCTATAACACTTAGTTTTTCTTTTTGAGCATTTTTTTTTCATTTTATCTTAACGAGAAAACTTTTCCCATTTTATCTAAACGGGAAACCTCCTCATTGATTATTCGTTGTTAGGACTCGAACTGTTCTTTTCTATTCTGACCTTTTTGGCTAGGAAAGCGCGTATACTGGGATCGGGCTCGTGTCAATTTTGAATCTGTAGGTGCATTATGCACAAATATAACACGCGATCAAGCACAGATAAAAGCGATACAAATAAATCGGTTACACGAAATACCAACCCAAATCTGGCAACTTCTAGTGGGAGAGGTAGGAATTCCACAGGAGCTCAGGGCAGTAAACCGATCAAAGTAGTTACGGGTCGTGGTCGAACTTCGATAGGAAATAGGTCGAGTAGCACAATTAGTCTAGGGACTTCAAAGTCTAATACCAGTACAAAGGCAATAAGGACCTCCTCTGTTCCGAGATCTCTAGAATCTAGTGATCGCTTTAACACATGCTTGCGAGACACGACTCAAGAAGGTTTAAATACCAGTTTAAATATGGCTTCACAAGACAATACTGGTCTTCCACCTCCTCAGCCGATTTCTTCCTCACCAAATAGCAACGCCATGGACACCTTGATAGCATACGTAAGGGATGCTATGAGGAACACACAAGAAGATTTTAGGAGAGAGATAGAGGACATTAGGAGAAACTTAGGTCAGTCACGCGAAAATCGAGGTACACAACAATCCCCTGGTATAAACTCCCAAGCTTCAAATGTTCATTCAAACGCCTCCTCAGCTTCCTTCTTCATAAAACTAAAAGACTGGAATGTCTCATTTAGTGGAGATGAAGATGTATCAGATTTTTTATTTAAAATTGATACACTCACCGAACGCAGTCAGTGCCCAGAAGATTACCTAATGGCAAATTTTCATATTTTCCTAAAAGGAAAAGCTGAAACCTGGTTCTGGACATACATAAAACAGAATTCTAGGGCAACCTATCCGCTTTTAAAAAGAGCCATCATTAAACAATTCGGCACTCTAGAAAGTGATTTCGACATTTTAATGAAGATTTCCGCTAGGAAACAACACCTGAAGGAAAGCTACGATGACTTTCATTCATCATTGGTTAAAATGAACCTAAAGTTAGAGAGACCCTTAGATGACGACTCCTTAATCAAAATAATAAGGAAAAATATCAGGCCCGAACTTTTAAACATGACCTTCGTGTCTAGACCCGATGATTTAGATTCGTACCGTGACTTACTTAGGGAAGCTGAAAGATCACTCATTTCAAACAATTCGCTCAGGTACCCAACTAATCGACCTCGACAGGTTGATGAGATTACGATCGAATCAGTAGGTGAATCGACAAGTTGTGATGAGGTGGATGAAGAATTCGATCCACAAATAGAAACGTTAAGACTTAATAAGCAATACGTTAAGGGAGACTATTCCAAAATTAAATGTTGGAACTGTCTGAAATTAGGACATAACTACATCTATTGTCCAGAAACCACTCGCTCACTCTTCTGTTTTAAATGCGGACAGAGAGGCATTACGACTCCGGAGTGCAACAATGCTCATCCGGGAAACAGACGTCGGAGCGAGCAAGCGATCGGGAGTGCTCGTTCCACGAGTTAGATCCCGAAATTTGCTTTGACCCTGAGAGTAAACTCTCACAGGGGGATTTTCTCTCCGGTCCTCATCCTAACCCTGACGTACAATCACATTTTCGATTACACCAAGCAACAAACAACACAGCCCTGAACTACAAGCACATCCTCGAATTGACCCAGCAACAAATAACATTGATTTTTACAACCCTGACTTACAAACCCAATCTCGAGTCTATCCGACCCCAAACCTCATTGACTCTTGTAAACCATTTAACACCAAAGTGTCTCGGCAAATCAGTAAATGCAGATCTCGTTATGCTCTTAGAAAAACTTTTAGAAATACCCTTGAAACAACTTATTTGACAAACTCTGATGATGGTAGACCCTATGCTAAAATCCAAATTTTTGACAGTGAACTAACTTGCCTCTTAGATTCTGGAGCAAACGTGACAGTTCTGGGGAAAGGAAGCTTAGAATTTGTAAAAAAAATGCAACATCGACGTGAAACCAATTAGATCCAGTATTTCAACCGCAAACGGTTCCAAAAATCAAGTTTTAGGGTATTGTTCGCTCCCTGTGAATTTTAAAGGAGTTATAAAATCGATAGTCTTTTATATAGTGCCGACTCTATCTCAAGAAGGATATCTTGGAGTCGATTTTTGGCGCGCTTACGCTATCGCCCCACAAATATTTCCCAAAATCGAGTGCATAGAGGCAGACAATAGCAAAACTGAGGCACTTTACCATGATCTAACTCCAGAGCAAAAGCTTAAACTTGAAAACGTTATTATGAACTTTCCCTCATACGAAAAATTAGGACTCGGTTGCACCCATCTGCTAGAACACGATATAAACACAGGTGATGCAACTCCGGTAAAGGCAAAACATTACCCATTGTCCCCTCCAAAGCAGGCAGAAGTATTCGAAGAACTCGATAGACTACTAAAATTAGGCGTAATAGAGGAATCGAACTCTCCCTGGTGCAGTCCTATAGTCACCGTACGTAAACCAGGCAAAATAAGAATATGTCTAGACTGTCGCAAACTTAATGAACTGACGAAAAAGGACTCTTATCCGCTCCCGCACATTAACGGACTACTGAGCCGTCTTAAAGACACACATTTTATTAGCGGGGTAGACCTAAAGGATGCGTACTTCCAAATTAAATTGTCAGAAAGTTCTAAGGAAAAGACTGCGTTTGCCGTGCCTGGTAGGGCACTTTATCAGTATAGAGTGATGCCATTCGGTGTTTGCAATGGCCCACAAACGATGAGTCGCCTGATGGATAAAACCATTCCATCCAGGTTAAGGGAAAACGTCCTTATATACCTAGACGATCTTCTCATATGTAGTCAGGATTTCGATAGCCATATGCGCGCGCGTATTGTCTGAAGTTTCACAGTGTTTAAAATCGGCCGGCCTCACAATAAATGTGAGCAAAAGCAAATTTTGTCAACGAGAGATTAAATATCTCGGATATTGGATAGGTGGTGGCATTCTCAAAGTCGATCCAGAGAAAGTAGCCTCTATGGTCAATTTTCCTGTACCCAAAACACCCCGCCAAGTTAGACGGTTCATAGGCATGGCAAATTGGTACCGTGCATTTATTAAGAATTTCTCAGATCTAGCAGGTCCACTTACTGACTGCCTACGTAAGTCCGTAAAACCGTTTCGACTTAGTCCAGAAGCTATTAGCTCCTTTAATCTATTGAAAACAGCTCTATCGAGTGCCCCCGTCTTGGCCCAACCAGACCAGATGAAATCCAAATTTGCCTTAAAGTTCCTGAAGTAGATCTTAAATCCACCGAGTTTGACAGTCCAGAGTATAAAGAACTAAGAGAGGAAATCCTCAGAAATAGTGAAATATTACCCGATATACGTTCTTCTGAAAACCTAATTTATAGACGAGTAAAATTTCGAAAAGGCGATGATAACGAAGAAAGTCTTTGGAGATTGTGGTTACCCAAAACCTTAACTGCTGACGTTATAAAATCTGCTCATAGCGAAGGCTGCCACGGAGGTTATAATAAAACACTGTACCGCATTCGACAAAAATATTTCTGGCCTCAGATGGCACGTGACGTCAAAATGTATGTCAAGAATTGCGACGAATGCAAAACGATAAAACCGTCAAATCAGACCCTACGTCCACCTATGGGAAACCAAATTATAACGACCCGTCCTTTCCAAAGATTATACTGCGATTTTTTGGGACCCTACCCATGCACCAAGTCCAGGAATTGTCAATTGGTTATAGTCATTGACCATTTTAATAAATTTTTATTCCTAAAACCGATGAGATCGGCTACAGTTAGTAACGTTATTGAATTTTTTCAGAAGGAGATCTTTTGTACTTATGGGGTACCGCAATATGTCCATAGCGACAATGCCAAACAATTCACGTCTAAGGAACTTAGGGAATTCTTTGAAGTTTACGGTATTTCTCACATAACAACCGGATTTTATTCACCTCAAGCGAACGCATCTGAGAGAGCAAACCGGGAAATTATTTCCAAAATTCGTTATTTTGTCAAAGACGAGTCCGATCACACAAACTGGGACAGGGATATTCATAAAATACTGTCAATTCTACGTAGTGATTTTCATACAGCTATCCAATGTTCGCCCTACTTTGCCATTTTTGGCCAAAATATGCTCCTACACGGCTCCTCGTACCAACTGTTAGAAAAATTTAATATCCTGTCAGATGATACGGCGGTGAAACATTCCGATAAACTTCAACATATAAGGGAAAAGATAAGCCATAACCTCGATATTGCTCATGAAAAAGCCTGCAGGACCTATAACACCAGATCCAAACCCACAAATTTTGTAGTCGGACAAGAAGTATTTCGCAAAAATCACAGCCAAAGCGATTTTAAAAAGGGTATCAATGCGAAAATGCAGAATACTAAGGAAAATTGGCAATGCATTATACGACTTAGAAGATTTAAACGGCAATTATATAGGGAAATATCACGCGTCGGATATCCGCGCATAATTATTTCGATCCAAAAGCCCAAGGGATAGAATTATGTATAGCCCGGCTTCGTGGGTCGTGCCACACGTTTCAATTTATTTCCAAATTCTCCATGAGATAATAGAAAAATCCTGCCTGTTCGATCATTTTAGCTATAACCCTGATACGAAGCAGTTTTGTTACGGATTTTTTTTTGCCTTGCGCTTCTGTCTCTCAAAAAAAGAACTAATTACATGCATTTGTTGTTATATAAACCAACGATAAAATACATGCATTTTCCCCTTTTACGGACGTCGTTACTGTCGTCGCAGTTTAATGCTGCAGCATTTTAATTTCTCTTGATGTCAATTGGTATCTCTTCTAGTGTCACACTTCTTCTTATCCTCACATTCGTAAGTGATGTGATGATCCCGTTATTCTATTTAATGTCATACTTCTTCTTGTCCACACATTCGCAAGTGGTATGATAATCCCGTTGTTCTACTCAACCAATCAGGGAAGTGACACGTAGACTGATGCTGAGAAATGCGAAAAACATAAAGAAGGAATGAATTATCAACGTACGGTCGTTAGCGAGTAGAAGGAAAATTAAGAAGAAGTCGAAAATTTTTTGTTGAGGATATCGAGTTTTAACAACGGAGAAGTCAGTTGTAAATTAACAGCCTACAAGAAAGTGCCCAAAATAATTATAGTGCGGATATTGTCGCGAAGTCAAAAGGAAAAACTAAAAGTGCTAGTGAATTAAATTAAGTTGTATAATAAAATATAACACGGCTTTAAGAAATTTTCTCGTTAAATAAACTGATGGAAAAGCTCAAGAAAAAAAAAGAAATACGTGGCATTAGGCTTAATAAATTTATTAACACTATTTAAGGGATATTTTTTTTGAAACTGTGTTCCTAAATAACAAATCATGGAAATTCAACTCATGAAATTTGTTAATATACAAAATAAAAATAAAAAGGATATTTATTAAAATTGAGCTAAATTTTGTTTAAAAACAGTGAAAAATAAGTCTTCAATCTTAAAAATGTGTTTTATAATTATAAATAGAATTAAAAAAATTATAAGAAGTATCTATAAATTACATTAAAAAAAAAAAAAGACATAAGAACATAAAACCATTTAAACCTTGGATTTTTTTTCTAAATTTCTCTTTTGTTCTTGAAAGAATATTTTTCTACAACTGGCTCATTCGATTAGTTTTAAAATGGAATACTTATATATATATATATTAGTTTCGAAGCTATTGTTAAATTTGTCATTCAAAATAAAACAACAAATGTGAAAGATAAAACTCAGCAACTTAACAAGCAATAAGTGCATGAAATAAAAATAAACAAGGAAGAAATACCAACAACGCCAATTAAAAATAGATATAAAGATAAAACAAACAAAACAATATCATTTGGAGTGTTAGACAAAATATACAAACCTAAATACCTATGCGAATTATTTTTTATTTGTTGTCAAATTTACAAAAGGAAAAAAAAAATCATCCTTATAAAGAAAAAGTCATCCTTATAAAGAAAAAGGTAAATCAAGAAATAAAAAAAATACCACAGAACAGCAAATGAGTAATTTACACAAATAAAAACAAAAAAAATTAAACAATTAGAACTAAATTCAAAAACAAAATTACAAAACTCTGTACAAAGAAAAAATCTAAAACCCAGGTGGGAGTGCGAACAAAATTGATTCTTGAACAACAACATCAAAAACAACAACATCGAAATCAACAACGTTGAAACCAGCAACACCGAAATCAACAACGTCGAAACCAGCAACATCGAAATCAACAACGTCGAAACCAGCAACATCAAAATCAACAACATCAAGACCAACAACATCGAAGACATTGAACACATCATAAATAATTTAAGTATAGATTTTTTCTTTCCTTATAAATATTTACTTATGTTTATACCTAAGATATTTACTAAAAATTTTTTTGTATATACCTACTAACCTTTAACTTTAAGTTCTTATTCTTATTAAATTGTGAATTGAATTGAAATGATGAAACGCTAATTATTTAATTAAATGGATGCTAGGAAGAATAGGGCCATGGTAAGTAGATAAGTAGAGAAACGGTTGTATTTTAGGGACAGTTATAAATTAGGGGTAATCTTACTGTCAAGGCGTTGAACAATTGGGTGGGAGAATTGTACCCTACATGACATATCACCTCGTCATGGCTTAATTTGTAAACTATTATGTTTTGCTTTATTAATTACTTTCTATATGAGCTTTTGAATTTCTTTACATACTCTGAGGTATATTTAAGGCATGACATGAGTATGTTATATGCTTACGCTTTCGGATTACGGGTTAAGAACTATTTCTACCAAAGAGCTAGCAGGGAAAATCTCTTCATGCCACTTAACCAATATTGTCCATTTCGGTTAATCAAACTAAGACAAGGATTTTTCTTAGGAAAGTCTAGCCGAGCGTAACATTTTTTCTTATTAAAATTAAAAAAAAGCAAAAAATTTAAAAAACAAAAACGAAGTTTTTAATTTTGTGCTATTTACATATATACATAGATACAAGACCGTGCGCATTTAAGGGTTAAACTGTTCAATTATCTTATTCGGTTCAAAAGATAATTTTTGCAACAAAAAAACTCAAAACACTGTGCGTCGTGAACCGTCTGAAGTGGGAACGAAATGTTTCGTTTTATTCCTTCCTTCATTTGTTAAAGAAAGTTTTACATTTTCGATTGTATACATTTTTTTCATTTAAATTTATTCAATACTAGCTGACCGCCAGTATTTAATAATGATTTGTATTTCATATAGAATGAAAAGGAGGCTTTGGTGCCAGTTCTTCAAGTTTCTTTAAAGATGTCTCTTATTAAGAACAATGAGAAGTGAAAAGGAAGAAATCAGGGGTGTCATAGAAACCAATATTGTCAGAATTGGTTTCAAAACCGACAAGAAAAAAATGCTTTGGTGTCATAGGGCACTGCTACACGTTCAATAAATATCACGAAATTGTATTTCAATTTACAACATGTTTATCAATATCCAACTTTTTTTTGTATATAAATATGGTTGGCGGAGAATTAAATTGCCAGGTTATCCCACGATCGATTCAAGTAAGTCCCAAGTCGACCTATACCTTCATATAGGAAGCTGAAACGCTTATATCTTGTAATAAAAAAAATTTCCATGTGACTAATACACAACTTCGAAAAACCGTAATGCGGTACAGTTAGACAACGCCAAGCATTAATAAATGCAAAAGTGAGACCCAAATCTCTCGAAGGCGGCGAAAAAAGGACGGCCTGATTGCCCTTAAGCGATAATGACAATGACACGCGAGTTCTTTCTCCATCCAGAGCTGAATTACCACAGATCTTAATCTATGTGAATTACGATTGAATATCCAACTTGTTTAGTCCCCGTTTACACAGTCGAACATTTGGAAGGAAAACATCTGAAATTCTCTTTTGTTTTTTCATTCGCGGTCACCTGTCGAACACATTTCATTATTATTTGCCTTTTTGATATTTCTCTTATTCGTGCTGTGTAATAATTTGTAGTAAATTCCAGGAAAGAAAATGTCAACAAAGCATGTTCACCGAGTACCGAACACAAAATTGATTCTCTCTCCTCCACCCGTAATTTTCTACCAAGCTAAATGTTTTTCTTCCAAATGTTCGACTGTGTAAACGGGGACTTAGCAACATTTGCATTTATAAACAAATGCAAATTTCGATTTGAATCGAAATTTTCTCCGTTTTAGCCTTTTCACACTTGTTAACATCTATCACCAATTTGCGAAGATGTTGAAATTTTCCCATAAGAAATGTACAGAGCTGAAAATCAACATCTTCACAAGATGTTCCTAACTCATTTTGTTCCCATTTACATCTTCCGATATTTTTAGTGTCATCACTAGCAAAACTGAAATTGAAAATTAAATTTAAGTTACATCACTAACAAATCACCTGCTTCGCCTTCTGAATCATGTATGACTAATACTATGTTTCCACGACGACTTGAATCACCTGCTTCGCTCTCTGAATCATGTTTATGAATCATGACCAAAAAACTTGATTCGATTTGACAGTTGTTTTTAATAAATAAACAGAATAAAAAAACAAAATTTACAATTTGTGGAAAATATTTTTTTTAATGGACAAAAAAACTGAGTGGAAATTACTTAGCTTATTTGAAAAAAAAACACATTCGTACGTATTTACTTTCTTTACTTCCAGCAACAAGAAAATAATTTGCTTTGTTTACAATAATATTAAATTTTTACAGCTAGTGCAGATAAACTTGCGATAAAAATTAGAGAAGAGTACAATTTTTCGTGCTTCGCAAGTTGATTCAACATGAATCTACTTGATTCGCTCTTAAAATATTGTATGGTGAAGCAAGTTGTTTTACTCATGATTGGGGTGTGAAGCATGAATAGAGAGCGAAGCATGTATCGTGGAAACGTAGTATAAGTATCGTGCTTTAGTAATAGTAGTTTGATTTTTACGGAATAGTGACGAATTTTTTGATACATTTCTCCGGTGACGCTCACATGTCCAATCAAACCAAGGTTGTTTTGGTTCAAAAACTATGTTGTTAGGTGTACATATTGCAGATTGTTTTATTTTAGCAAAAGTTTTGTGACGATGGAAGTCGGGAACCCTCGTTTCCACCCACACATATTGTTCGTAATTGGTGAGAATAAATTGAATGATTTTTTGTATATAATTTGTAATTTTGTATAATTCTTGTATGAATTAAATGTAAGTAGAATTAATTTTTCTAATTGGTAATTTTTTATAATAACAAATGAATTTCCTTTTATATTATACTAGCTGACCCGGTCCGCGTTGCTGGCCCTAAGCAAACATTAGTGTTGTATTACCACACGATTTAAATTAAGCTTTTAAAGAAATGTACGGCCTTTAAATAAATTTATGGAATATCTATCATAAAGATCTGTTACAGAATAACTTACATATGGTCTAGGTATGGGCTCAATCAAAAAAGAAACGCATTTATTTAAGGTAAATTGGAAATTATATTTATTTATTACTTCATCTTGGGGCCAGCGGATATACAATGTTTTTTGTTTTTTGGCGTGCCGTGTGGAAAACATAAATTTTCCAAAATTAAGCCAGCAATAGTTAATGATGTGACTCTTGCTTTATTGATGGCAATAGTACAGGTAAGACGCAGAGGGAATTGGAGCCGCTTGAATTGAAATGGTAAATCGTTGGAAATCATCCGAATTCGTGGAATAAGTACTTCTTCGCCTTTGAATCTGCCACCGATGATTGTTGCCTCGATTAAATTTGGTGAGCAGTTTTTGATGGTCAATGTGGTTCCGTTGCATAACTTTGGTGCGTTTAAGTTTCGAATAAGAATTACCGGTGATCCAACGTTTAATGTTAGCACATGCGCTGGCATTCCGGGTGGTTCCAATGAATTTAAAAATTCAGTGGGATAATTGACGGCTTGTTCTTCATCCATTACTGTATCGATCGATTTGTATGTATTTGATTAATTTGCCGGGCAGTTTCAATTGAATTTGCTCATTGAGCTTGTTGGCATCGTAATTTGTTGGTGCCGAAATTGCACGTTCCCACAGCCAATCCGATTTTTTGTAGAAGATTGTTAGACTGTGGAAAACCTTGTCGACAACGGCTTGAATATTCATTTGCATTCGACAGAAGTTAGGCGGGAACGAAATCTCGTTCGTGGCGCGATTAATTGGAATTTTTCCATTTCCGATGTCAAAAAGTTGTTCTGAGAATGTTTGGACAGACGGGTCTTGCAACAAATGCACACGCATGTTCGTCGATAGCGTGATTTTCTCGACTCGCTTCCAAAGATATGAAGCTTTCAAGCATGCGTTCAGCTCATCTGCGGTCATTGATAACGGGCAAAGTTTGACGACAATCACTAACAAAAAGAATAAGAGCGCCTCCCATCGGTTTGTAGTATCCTCGAAAATCACGTAGAGTCCGATCAAGTGCTTCGAGCAATTTGTTTGAATGTACCGTTATTTTTTATCAGCGTTTGAAAAAAACTCACAAATGTGCACAAAATGTTGGTATCTTAAATGCAAGGGTACATAAAGTTTTTTATCATCGATTGATATAATATTATTTTTAACTTATTGTATAATGTTGCACCTTAGTAAGCGCGAAATATCATCTGTTATCGAATGATGTAAATATTTTGTAAATAAACCGAAAACTCGGATTTTTTAATTCAACATTTCGAAAGTTTTAAAATGTTGATGTCGTTAATAACATAAGTTTTTTTGCAAATATCTTCGGAACTACATAACCGATTTAAGAGTTTGATTTTTCGTTTTGAAAAACATGACAGCGGCTTTGAAAAAAATTAAATAAAATAAAAAAAGCAAAATATATGTATGTATGCTCGTATGTCATTGGTGATGCAATATGAAAATTGGATTTTGGCACGCCCCTGCGCCCGCAGACTGAAAAACCATGCAAACATTAATTTTTTATTTTTACCTCGCCTTCAGTAAGATGTGGATACAATCTGTATGAAGTAAATCTGTAAAAACCCATGCAGAAGCAATTAATCAATTAAAAAAAGTGGGCGTTAGAGTAGGTGTGGTCGTACCAATGGTGAAGGCAATGGTGGTTATTTGACCTTGCCACTGAGACAGCACAACCCAGGCGATTCTCCGGTGAACTTTAATGCACCGCAATGCTTGCACACAATCTCCATTGGGCCAATTTGAACGGAAGGATGCGAGCTGTAGTCAAAAGTACAATCGTAATGAAACGCTACTCGATTCAAATTAACACTTGAAGCTCTTCTTCTTACGCGTTGATTTAGATTTTCACGTTGTTGAATTGCTTGATTTAATCCATGATTTCTCATTGCTAATCGAGCCGTTTCATTTGTCGCCTGTCTTTCTTCTTGTGTTTGCGTTACGCGAAGTCGGGCCATACTAACACGGCGCTGATCTCGTGCGATTTCTTGTTCATCCGTATTCAATCGATTGGTAATATTCCGATTTGTAATTGCATTACGGGTTCGGTGCGAAAGATCAGATCTTCTGGGTCGCGGCATTATGAATAACACTGAGAAATTGATGTCACAAAAGCAGTTAATGTAACAAAATCATTTAGGGAACTTACCTTTTGAAATTACTTTTAAAAAAGGTTGAAAATTTTTAAATACTACAAAAATAAATCAGGTGTCAAAAGTTTATGCACACAACGCCATCTACTGGCAATAGCAGAACCAGAATTTGTTTTTGTAAAAAAAATGAACAAACAAAGTTTTCAATAAAATTAGGTGGAAAAACAATAATTGTTGTCGTAAAAATTGTGATATACAAAAGAACGACATTTGATTTTTGGATTTTAGAAGATAATAATTAAAAGTAATGGGTGATACAATATGAAGTAAGTCTTTTAAAACCCTTGTAGAATCGATTACACAATTTTAAAGCAGGCGTGGTCGAATTCGGCTGTACACTGCGGGCGTTGCTACGGCATCAATTTAAAAAAAAGTAGGCGGTCAAAAAAGATCGCTAGAGATGGGACGTGAAAGGAGGCGTGGAGTATGAATCTTAATTTTTGATCTCGCCTAGAGTAAGATATGCAATTTAAAGTGAATATGTTAAAATCAGAGTAGAATCAATTACACAATTTAAAAAAGAAGGCGTTAAAGTAGGCGTGGTCGCAAAAAAGAAGTATTCTATATAGTGGTGTGATGTAAAAATTTCAGGCAGATCGCTCCAGCGGTCTGCTTCTCTGGCCTGAGAACAGCCTGAATTCGTGCGAATCGTTGCAATCGGTCCTGGCGTTCTTTAGTTATAAAGCTAGTAACTAACGTCATATATATAGATAAATACCTGCACTTTATAAATACAAATTCCCAAAAATTAATTGAACCCCATGTTTTAAAAATAAAGGATAATGAAATTGTATCATGAATTTGAATAAGAAAATTCCAAGTTTTTTTTTATTTATAATGAGTGAATAAACTCACAAGGAAATAATAGGAAGGTGATGGTAAGGTAATTGGTGATTTTTGGGACGATCCAACAGAAATTTTATTTCAGGTCGTCACGGTGGAATTCAACCGAATTTCAAGTTGGCATAACACCCGCCAACCTCAACTCCTAGGTAGGAGGTGCAAACAATAGGTGAGTACACGGTGCAAAAATAGAATTCCAAATACAATAGTCTTTTGTTTTTTTTTATACTAGTTCACTTTCGGGTTCCTTTCTTTTTCATATACGAATAATAATAGGCTGGCTTGAATTTTTTTTTAGTAGCGAAATACCAGGTTGGTTGGCAAGAACCACCCCCCCCAGTACGGCGAGCCCTAGCCGGCATTATGCCAGCACCGCCAAAAATCTGGCAACCACAAATTGTTATTTTTTTATGTTTCGTGAATGAAACCAATAAGATCTACACCCATTACAAATAACTTTTTATTATTTATTTCTTCTATTACTTTCATCGTCATTCCGTTACTTTTTACAATAATAAAAGTGAAAAAATAAAATCAATTTAAATTTGTAAATTGTTTACGTGAAGTTTGTAACGAGCAAAGTCGGTATGCCTCGTTTTGCTGCCACCAGAGTAGGATGAAGCAGTAGTAAAATTGTATTTATGTATTGAATTTACTTTTATGTTTTGAATTTACTTATATTATTTTTATTATTTCTATTATATTCTGAAGTTAAACTAGTATTTAGGTTTAGATTATAAGTTTGAATTTAACTGAAATTTGGTTGGCCACGCCACCTAGTTGTCAAGTGTACTAGTCTACTGCACAAAAATACAACTCGTAACCATACCAGCTGTATTTTTGACAGCACAGTATGTGTGTGTGTATGTGTAGATGACTGTGTGCACAACACAACAGTATAAAAGGGCGAACATCAACTGATGCCGGTCAGTCGGTGATAGAATCGACATGAGCTAAGAGCTGCTTGGAAAGGTGCGGTCACTTTCTAAGTAGAACTTTAATCATTAGATATCTATCAGCCCAGGGTAAGAACCACCAAAGAAGGTGCGCTCACATCTTAAGTGGTTTTTACTTCGACATAAGCAGGATAGAAGGGTGGGTACTGCCTGCTGGTTTCCCAGGCGAGTACACATCATTCTTGAAGTGCGAGTGGATACGTAAGAGGGTACGTGTGTGGTTATACCAGGTACCGACTTACCTCTCGCCTACGCTGCCGTCGACGGCTACACGTATCGACTATATAAATAGTTTAAAGTAGACAATAAAGGCTGATTATAACGTAATAAAACAATTGGTGTTTTATTCATTGGCTCGTGCACCGACCCTGGAACCCGTTGGACTACCCCAGCAGTGAGCGGTAACGTGTCGTTACAAGTTTTTAACAATATTTAATTTAAATTGAGCGAAAATCGTGTAAATTTATTTTAAAATGGGTGCCCCTATTGCGGTTCACAACTTTTTTAATAATTTGGTCGTCTTTCATAAATCGGTATTGCCATTCACAACTTAAATGTAGTTGACTTTTTGGTTGTGCGGCTGATTTTTTGGTTGTGTTTAATAGTATTGCGGTTCACCATTTTGGATGAGTTTGGTTGACAAAAACGATAAATATACACAACTGCTTATTAGCAGTTGAGTCTTTGTCGGTTATAGATTTGTGGCACCATCACACATATACAACCGTGTATATTTTTCTTGAAAGTACCTTTAACACTCACATTTATTACAACTCTGTTTTATTTAAATTTAAGTTTCAGTTGATTGTTTTTCCATGAATTGTTAACACGCCTTTTCTGAAGATTACTTAATAAGTTTGTTTTTTAGTAATAGCATTTAATATTGATTAATAAAATAAAGCCAAAGTGGTGACCCCGTGTTCTAAGAACATTTTTCAACGAAAATGATTAACGAAGATGATAAAGCCGGAGGGTCAGGTGCTGCAGTCAATGTAGGCGCTGCAGGCGTCGCACCACCAGTACCAACTGAAAGGGTGGTAAATCGTGTGTCCGTAAAAGTTCCACCGTTTTGGTCTGAACGACCTGAAATATGGTTTGCACAGGTTGAAGCGCAATTTGGAATTGCCGGAATTACCACTGATCTAATGCAATTCAATACCGTCGTGGCCGCAATCGACTCTAATGTTTTGTCACAAATTGCTGACGCAATACTTGATCCACCCAAAGATGGTAAATACGAGAATCTCAAAAATGCTATGATCGAACGTTTTTGTGACAGCGAGCAGAAAAAGACGCAAAAGTTACTCTCCGATATTGATTTAGGTGACCTGCGACCGACCCAGCTGCTCAGCGAGTTGAGTAATTTAGGCAAGGGTAAGGTAAGCGAGGATTTTTTAAAATCCTTATGGCTAAAACGTCTGCCGTCGAATGTAAGAGCGATTCTTCAGACAACAAATGTAAGTTTAATCGAACAGGCAAAACTTGCCGACAAAATCATCGAGGTGGGCGATTTTCAGCAGGTGTGTTCTGTTGCCACCGCACAACCAAGTGCCTCAATTGCGGAAATCAATCAGCGTATGGCACGTTTAGAAGATAATTTTCAACAACTTTTTAGAAACCAACGTGGTCGTTCATCCTCCAGACACTCTGTTCGCGGAAATAGTCGATCGAATACACCTAAAAACAATTCTGATCAGGATATATGTTGGTTTCACCGAAAATTTGGGGATAAATCCCGCAACTGCCGAAAACCATGTAAATTCAAATCGGATTCAAAAAACTAAATACGGCGTCTGACTCTTCACCGAATAGGTCAGACGTGCCTCACAAAAGCATATCCCGTTTAATGATTTTCGACAATAACACGAACTCCAAATTTTTAATCGACACCGGGGCGGACATTTCTGCTCTTCCACCACGTAATATTGACAAACGCAAATAACCTCATTCTACAAAATTATTCGCAGCAAATGGATCGTCAATAAAAACATATGGTGAACGGCGAATAAAATTATCATTAGGTCTACGGCGTGTGTTCGAATGGAATTTCATAATCGCGGACGTCACGGCACTAATAATTGGTATTGATTTTCTGCAAAAATTCGATTTGCTAGTGGATGTTAAACGCAAGCTACTGGTAGATCGTAAAACGTTATTAGAAGTTAAATGCGACTCTCTTCAATCGGATATTTCTTCGATTCTGTCATACGACGTAAATGGTAAATTTTCTAATCTTTTGTCTGAATATAAAGACTTGGCAACATTCAATTCTAAGCAGAACCCAGTACGTACAAATGTTACTCACCATATAGTAACAAATGGTAATCCCGTTTTTGCACGACCACGGAAATTGACGGGGGCAAAACTACAAGCAGCAAAGGCAGAGTTTCAGTATATGATCGAAAACGACATCTGCCAGCCTTCGCATAGCTGTTGGTCAAGTCCGTTACATCTGGTCAGAAAATCGAATGGGGATTGAAGACCCTGCGGGGACTACCGCGCATTGAACACGATTACAGTCCCGGATCGTTACCCAATACCATTTATACAGGACATAAGATCAATTTTGTATGGTAAGAACGTATTCTCCGTTGTCGATTTACAGCGTGCATACCACCAGACGACATTCCTAAAACCGCGATTGTGACTCCCTTCGGTCTCTTTGAATTTAAGCGAATGACGTTTGGCCTACGGAATGCTGCCCAAACGTTCCAGCGGCACATGAACGACATTTTTAGAGATTTTGACTGTGTATTTATATACATCGATGACATCCTCATTGTTTCTAAAGATGAAATTGAGCACGAGATGCATTTACGTAAAATTTTTGATCGACTCCGTCTACACAATTTGTCCGTAAATTTTTCCAAATGTCAACTTGGTCAATTTCAAGTAGATTTTTTGGGACACACGATTTCTTCAGAGGGACTTAAACCAACGCAACGGAAAGTTCAAGCCGTAAGTGACTTCGCGACACCCAAAACGGCCAACGAGTTAAAAAGGTTTCTTGGAATGATAAACTTTTATCGTTCTTTTATCCCTCATGCTGTATGTAGTCAAAAGGAACTACAGAAGCTAATTTCGGGAAATAAGAAAAACGATACCACACCAATAAATTGGACCGATGTAGCACTTAACGCATTTCAATCGTGTAAAGATGAGCTAGTAAACGCAACTTTGTTGAACCACTACGTAAATGACGCCCCATTGACAATCACGGCGGATGCGTCAAACGAAGCCGTGGGAGCTGTCGTTCATCAAATTGTTGGGACAGAAAGCCAGCCATTGGGTTTTTATTCAAAAAAGCTGACTCCAACTCAACAAAAATACAGTACGTACGACAGAGAGCTGCTTGCCATCTATCAGGGAATACAACATTTCCAACATCTACTAAAGGGAAGAGAGTTTGTAATTTTTACAGACCATAAGCCCCTGACTTACGCCTTTCTGCAAAATAAGGACAAAACATCACCTCGAAGAATCCGCCAACTGGATTACATAAGCCAATTTTCCACAGATATACGCTACTTAGAAGGCGTTAACAACAATGTAGCCGACTTACTCTCTCGAATCAGCGTAATCGATAAAGCTGTTTGTTTTGATGATTTGGCGACGGAACAAGAAGACGACCCGGAACTGCAGTCACTTTTAAATGATGCTAACAAACATTCATTATCTTTAAAAAAACTTTCCATTCCAGATTCTACAAGCTCACTTTATTGTGATGTAAGTCATGGCATGTTGCGTCCTTTTGTGCCAGAACGATACCGACAACAAATTATCAGCAAATTACATTGTCTATCACACCCTGGAAACATGGCGACAAAATCATTGGTATCGAAGCGTTTTGTGTGGCCATCGATGTCCAAGGACATTTCAAATTTCGTTCGCACGTGTGTAGTATGTCAGAAGAGTAAAATTAATCGTCACACAAAAGCCCCTCTTGGTAATTTTGGACCCGCGGACTACCGCTTTGATCAAGTTCATATCGATATTATCGGCCCACTTCCACAATCTCGTGGCCAACGCTATTGCCTTACATGCATCGACCGTTTTTCCAGGTGGCCCGTCGCAATTCCAATACCGGACATAACGACCGAGACTATCGCCTTCGCTTTAATAAACGGCTGGATAGCCCTGTTTGGTGTACCGATACGGATTACGAGCGATTTAGGTAGGCAATTTGAGTCCCAAATTTTCAAAGAGCTAATGCAAATGCTTGGAGTGCATCATTTAAAGACAACAGCGTACCACCCACAAGCAAACGGCATGGTGGAAAGGTGGCACCGTACGCTTAAAGCTGCCATGAAACTAACGACTGGACTTTCATACTGCCTTTTGTTCTGCTGGGGCTGCGTACTACAGTAAAAGAGGATATGAATGCTAGCCCAGCCGAAATGCTATTCGGGTCGCAACTTCGTATACCAGGTGAATTTTTTAAACAAACAGAAATTCATCACAGCAACACAGAATTTATCAAAGATCTTCATCATAAAATGCAATCTTTAAAACCAACATCTGCTTCTAATCACGCCAACAACAAAATTTTCATACAACCTGGTCTCAAAGATTGTCAATATGTTTTCGTCCGAGTTGATCATGTTCGTGCTCCTCTTGAGGCACCCTACGAGGGGCCTTTTGAAGTACTCAACAAGGAGGAAAAGTTTTTTAAATTGAAAATGCGTCATCGTATTGTAAATGTTTCTATCGACCGTCTCAAGCCTGCGTTTCTGCCTAACGACAACATCGCACACACAAACCGCCATAGTCTAGAAGACCTTGATGACTTTCCAGATCATCATGATACGCCATTGACATCATCTGATCAACCTGACGACCCATTAGAGGAAAATTTGCAAGTCGACTTGAACCGACAAATTGATCAACCAATAAATAACACCACCCGGTCGGGGCGGCATGTCCGTTTTCCAGCTCGCTACTTGTAGCTCATCATTAGGGGCGGAGCCCTGTGGCACCATCACACATATACAACCGTGTATATTTTTCTTGAAAGTACCTTTAACACTCACATTTATTACAACTCTGTTTTATTTAAATTTAAGTTTCAGTTGATTGTTTTTCCATGAATTGTTAACACGCCTTTTCTGAAGATTACTTAATAAGCATTTAATATTGATTAATAAAATAAAGCCAAAGATTTAAATAAAATGTTTAATACATTTCCTTTAAAAAATTAATACAAAAAAGATAAAAAATGGAAAAATCGTAAGTATAGGTGTTTTTTGATCTTAATATAATTAATTAAATGATTAATACACATACGCAGGACAGTAAAAATAACAACCAAAGCCCAATTTGAGCGACTTGTGCAGCTGATGGAAAAAAATCCAGAAATTGCTAAAGGAAAGCAAAAATTTGAGATGACTAAAACGTGGGAAGGATTTACAATAGAATTGAATAGCTTGGGCCCACCTACAAGAACATCCTTCGAATGGCAACGTGTAAGTATATGACATCTTAATTATTGTAAACAGACATTTTATTAGAATTTTTACTTCATATAGGTTTGGTTTCATTACAAAGCAAGTATTAAAAAAAACTAATACATAATAATAAACAAAACCAACAAGCAGCAGGTGGTGTTCCTTCACAAGAAATTCCGCTTAATGTACTTGAGGATTGCGTGTCCCAGCTGTTATCACTAAATGACCAAGTAGCACCATCTGGACACACTTTCGGCGTTGAAAACGATGGTCCGTCAACAAGTCCGGCTTTAGAAACTCCTCTATTATTCTATTTAATGTCATACTTCTTCTTGTCCACACATTCGCAAGTGGTATGATAATCCCGTTGTTCTACTCAACCAATCAGGGAAGTGACACGTAGACTGATGCTGAGAAATGCGAAAAACATAAAGAAGGAATGAATTATCAACGTACGGTCGTTAGCGAGTAGAAGGAAAATTAAGAAGAAGTCGAAAATTTTTTGTTGAGGATATCGAGTTTTAACAACGGAGAAGTCAGTTGTAAATTAACAGCCTACAAGAAAGTGCCCAAAATAATTATAGTGCGGATATTGTCGCGAAGTCAAAAGGAAAAACTAAAAGTGCTAGTGAATTAAATTAAGTTGTATAATAAAATATAACACGGCTTTAAGAAATTTTCTCGTTAAATAAACTGATGGAAAAGCTCAAGAAAAAAAAAAGAAATACGTGGCATTAGGCTTAATAAATTTATTAACACTATTTAAGGGATATTTTTTTTGAAACTGTGTTCCTAAATAACAAATCATGGAAATTCAACTCATGAAATTTGTTAATATACAAAATAAAAATAAAAAGGATATTTATTAAAATTAAGCTAAATTTTGTTTAAAAACAGTGAAAAATAAGTCTTCAATCTTAAAAATGTGTTTTATAATTATAAATAGAATTAAAAAAATTATAAGAAGTATCTATAAATTACATTAAAAAAAAAAAAAGACATAAGAACATAAAACCATTTAAACCTTGGATTTTTTTTCTAAATTTCTCTTTTGTTCTTGAAAGAATATTTTTCTACAACTGGCTCATTCGATTAGTTTTAAAATGGAATACTTTTATATATATATATTAGTTTCGAAGCTATTGTTAAATTTGTCATTCAAAATAAAACAACAAATGTGAAAGATAAAACTCAGCAACTTAACAAGCAATAAGTGCATGAAATAAAAATAAACAAGGAAGAAATACCAACAACGCCAATTAAAAATAGATATAAAGATAAAACAAACAAAACAATATCATTTGGAGTGTTAGACAAAATATACAAACCTAAATACCTATGCGAATTATTTTTTATTTGTTGTCAAATTTACAAAAGGAAAAAAAAAATCATCCTTATAAAGAAAAAGTCATCCTTATAAAGAAAAAGGTAAATCAAGAAATAAAAAAAATACCACAGAACAGCAAATGAGTAATTTACACAAATAAAAACATAAAAAAAATTAAACAATTAGAACTAAATTCAAAAACAAAATTACAAAACTCTGTACAAAGAAAAAATCTAAAACCCAGGTGGGAGTGCGAACAAAATTGATTCTTGAACAACAACATCAAAAACAACAACATCGAAATCAACAACGTTGAAACCAGCAACACCGAAATCAACAACGTCGAAACCAGCAACATCGAAATCAACAACGTCGAAACCAGCAACATCAAAATCAACAACATCAAGACCAACAACATCGAAGACATTGAACACATCATAAATAATTTAAGTATAGATTTTTTCTTTCCTTATAAATATTTACTTATGTTTATACCTAAGATATTTACTAAAAATTTTTTTGTATATACCTACTAACCTTTAACTTTAAGTTCTTATTCTTATTAAATTGTGAATTGAATTGAAATGATGAAACGCTAATTATTTAATTAAATGGATGCTAGGAAGAATAGGGCCATGGTAAGTAGATAAGTAGAGAAACGGTTGTATTTTAGGGACAGTTATAAATTAGGGGTAATCTTACTGTCAAGGCGTTGAACAATTGGGTGGGAGAATTGTACCCTACATGACATATCACCTCGTCATGGCTTAATTTGTAAACTATTATGTTTTGCTTTATTAATTACTTTCTATATGAGCTTTTGAATTTCTTTACATACTCTGAGGTATATTTAAGGCATGACATGAGTATGTTATATGCTTACGCTTTCGGATTACGGGTTAAGAACTATTTCTACCAAAGAGCTAGCAGGGAAAATCTCTTCATGCCACTTAACCAATATTGTCCATTTCGGTTAATCAAACTAAGACAAGGATTTTTCTTAGGAAAGTCTAGCCGAGCGTAACATTTTTTCTTATTAAAATTAAAAAAAAGCAAAAAATTTAAAAAACAAAAACGAAGTTTTTAATTTTGTGCTATTTACATATATACATAGATACAAGACCGTGCGCATTTAAGGGTTAAACTGTTCAATTATCTTATTCGGTTCAAAAGATAATTTTTGCAACAAAAAAACTCAAAACACTGTGCGTCGTGAACCGTCTGAAGTGGGAACGAAATGTTTCGTTTTATTCCTTCCTTCATTTGTTAAAGAAAGTTTTACATTTTCGATTGTATACATTTTTTTCATTTAAATTTATTCAATACTAGCTGACCGCCAGTATTTAATAATGATTTGTATTTCATATAGAATGAAAAGGAGGCTTTGGTGCCAGTTCTTCAAGTTTCTTTAAAGATGTCTCTTATTAAGAACAATGAGAAGTGAAAAGGAAGAAATCAGGGGTGTCATAGAAACCAATATTGTCAGAATTGGTTTCAAAACCGACAAGAAAAAAATGCTTTGGTGTCATAGGGCACTGCTACACGTTCAATAAATATCACGAAATTGTATTTCAATTTACAACATGTTTATCAATATCCAACTTTTTTTTGTATATAAATATGGTTGGCGGAGAATTAAATTGCCAGGTTATCCCACGATCGATTCAAGTAAGTCCCAAGTCGACCTATACCTTCATATAGGAAGCTGAAACGCTTATATCTTGTAATAAAAAAAATTTCCATGTGACTAATACACAACTTCGAAAAACCGTAATGCGGTACAGTTAGACAACGCCAAGCATTAATAAATGCAAAAGTGAGACCCAAATCTCTCGAAGGCGGCGAAAAAAGGACGGCCTGATTGCCCTTAAGCGATAATGACAATGACACGCGAGTTCTTTCTCCATCCAGAGCTGAATTACCACAGATCTTAATCTATGTGAATTACGATTGAATATCCAACTTGTTTAGTCCCCGTTTACACAGTCGAACATTTGGAAGGAAAACATCTGAAATTCTCTTTTGTTTTTTCATTCGCGGTCACCTGTCGAACACATTTCATTATTATTTGCCTTTTTGATATTTCTCTTATTCGTGCTGTGTAATAATTTGTAGTAAATTCCAGGAAAGAAAATGTCAACAAAGCATGTTCACCGAGTACCGAACACAAAATTGATTCTCTCTCCTCCACCCGTAATTTTCTACCAAGCTAAATGTTTTTCTTCCAAATGTTCGACTGTGTAAACGGGGACTTAGCAACATTTGCATTTATAAACAAATGCAAATTTCGATTTGAATCGAAATTTTCTCCGTTTTAGCCTTTTCACACTTGTTAACATCTATCACCAATTTGCGAAGATGTTGAAATTTTCCCATAAGAAATGTACAGAGCTGAAAATCAACATCTTCACAAGATGTTCCTAACTCATTTTGTTCCCATTTACATCTTCCGATATTTTTAGTGTCATCACTAGCAAAACTGAAATTGAAAATTAAATTTAAGTTACATCACTAACAAATCACCTGCTTCGCCTTCTGAATCATGTATGACTAATACTATGTTTCCACGACGACTTGAATCACCTGCTTCGCTCTCTGAATCATGTTTATGAATCATGACCAAAAAACTTGATTCGATTTGACAGTTGTTTTTAATAAATAAACAGAATAAAAAAACAAAATTTACAATTTGTGGAAAATATTTTTTTTAATGGACAAAAAAACTGAGTGGAAATTAGTTAGCTTATTTGAAAAAAAAAACACATTCGTACGTATTTACTTTCTTTACTTCCAGCAACAAGAAAATAATTTGCTTTGTTTACAATAATATTAAATTTTTACAGCTAGTGCAGATAAACTTGCGATAAAAATTAGAGAAGAGTACAATTTTTCGTGCTTCGCAAGTTGATTCAACATGAATCTACTTGATTCGCTCTTAAAATTTTGTATGGTGAAGCAAGTTGTTTTACTCATGATTGGGGTGTGAAGCATGAATAGAGAGCGAAGCATGTATCGTGGAAACGTAGTATAAGTATCGTGCTTTAGTAATAGTAGTTTGATTTTTACGGAATAGTGACGAATTTTTTGATACATTTCTCCGGTGACGCTCACATGTCCAATCAAACCAAGGTTGTTTTGGTTCAAAAACTATGTTGTTAGGTGTACATATTGCAGATTGTTTTATTTTAGCAAAAGTTTTGTGACGATGGAAGTCGGGAACCCTCGTTTCCACCCACACATATTGTTCGTAATTGGTGAGAATAAATTGAATGATTTTTTGTATATAATTTGTAATTTTGTATAATTCTTGTATGAATTAAATGTAAGTAGAATTAATTTTTCTAATTGGTAATTTTTTATAATAACAAATGAATTTCCTTTTATATTATACTAGCTGACCCGGTCCGCGTTGCTGGCCCTAAGCAAACATTAGTGTTGTATTACCACACGATTTAAATTAAGCTTTTAAAGAAATGTACGGCCTTTAAATAAATTTATGGAATATCTATCATAAAGATCTGTTACAGAATAACTTACATATGGTCTAGGTATGGGCTCAATCAAAAAAGAAACGCATTTATTTAAGGCAAATTGGAAATTATATTTATTTATTACTTCATCTTGGGGCCAGCGAATATACAATATTTTTTGTTTTTTGGCGTGCCGTGTGGAAAACATAAATTTTCCAAAATTAAGCCAGCAATAGTTAATGATGTGACTCTTGCTTTATTGATGGCAATAGTACAGGTAAGACGCAAAGGGAACTGGAGCCGCTTGAATTGGAATGGTAAATCGTTGGAAATCATCCGAATTCGTGAAATAAGTACATCTTCGCCTTTGAATCTGCCACCGATGATTGTTCCTCGATTAAATTTGGTGAGCAGATTTTGATGGTCAATGTGGTTCCGTTGCATAACTTTGGTGCGTTTAAGTTTCGAATAAGAATTACCGGTGATCCAACGTTTAATGTTAGCACATGCGCTGGCATTCCGGGTGGTTCCAATGAATTTAAAAATTCAGTGGGATAATTGACGGCTTGTTCTTCATCCATTACTGTATCGATCGATTTGTATGTATTTGATTAATTTGCCGGGCAGTTTCAATTGAATTTGCTCATTGAGCTTGTTGGCATCGTAATTTGTTGGTGCCGAAATTGCACGTTCCCACAGCCAATCCGATTTTTTGTAGAAGATTGTTAGACTGTGGAAAACCTTGTCGACAACGGCTTGAATATTCATTTGCATTCGACAGAAGTTAGGCGGGAACGAAATCTCGTTCGTGGCGCGATTAATTGGAATTTTTCCATTTCCGATGTCAAAAAGTTGTTCTGAGAATGTTTGGACAGACGGGTCTTGCAACAAATGCACACGCATGTTCGTCGATAGCGTGATTTTCTCGACTCGCTTCCAAAGATATGAAGCTTTCAAGCATGCGTTCAGCTCATCTGCGGTCATTGATAACGGGCAAAGTTTGACGACAATCACTAACAAAAAGAATAAGAGCGCCTCCCATCGGTTTGTAGTATCCTCGAAAATCACGTAGAGTCCGATCAAGTGCTTCGAGCAATTTGTTTGAATGTACCGTTATTTTTTATCAGCGTTTGAAAAAAACTCACAAATGTGCACAAAATGTTGGTATCTTAAATGCAAGGGTACATAAAGTTTTTTATCATCGATTGATATAATATTATTTTTAACTTATTGTATAATGTTGCACCTTAGTAAGCGCGAAATATCATCTGTTATCGAATGATGTAAATATTTTGTAAATAAACCGAAAACTCGGATTTTTTAATTCAACATTTCGAAAGTTTTAAAATGTTGATGTCGTTAATAACATAAGTTTTTTTGCAAATATCTTCGGAACTACATAACCGATTTAAGAGTTTGATTTTTCGTTTTGAAAAACATGACAGCGGCTTTGAAAAAAATTAAATAAAATAAAAAAAGCAAAATATATGTATGTATGCTCGTATGTCATTGGTGATGCAATATGAAAATTGGATTTTGGCACGCCCCTGCGCCCGCAGACTGAAAAACCATGCAAACATTAATTTTTTATTTTTACCTCGCCTTCAGTAAGATGTGTATACAATCTGTATGAAGTAAATCTGTAAAAACCCATGCAGAAGCAATTAATCAATTAAAAAAAGTGGGCGTTAGAGTAGGTGTGGTCGTACCAATGGTGAAGGCAATGGTGGTTATTTGACCTTGCCACTGAGACAGCACAACCCAGGCGATTCTCCGGTGAACTTTAATGCACCGCAATGCTTGCACACAATCTCCATTGGGCCAATTTGAACGGAAGGATGCGAGCTGTAGTCAAAAGTACAATCGTAATGAAACGCTACTCGATTCAAATTAACACTTGAAGCTCTTCTTCTTACGCGTTGATTTAGATTTTCACGTTGTTGAATTGCTTGATTTAATCCATGATTTCTCATTGCTAATCGAGCCGTTTCATTTGTCGCCTGTCTTTCTTCTTGTGTTTGCGTTACGCGAAGTCGGGCCATACTAACACGGCGCTGATCTCGTGCGATTTCTTGTTCATCCGTATTCAATCGATTGGTAATATTCCGATTTGTAATTGCATTACGGGTTCGGTGCGAAAGATCAGATCTTCTGGGTCGCGGCATTATGAATAACACTGAGAAATTGATGTCACAAAAGCAGTTAATGTAACAAAATCATTTAGGGAACTTACCTTTTGAAATTACTTTTAAAAAAGGTTGAAAATTTTTAAATACTACAAAAATAAATCAGGTGTCAAAAGTTTATGCACACAACGCCATCTACTGGCAATAGCAGAACCAGAATTTGTTTTTGTAAAAAAAATGAACAAACAAAGTTTTCAATAAAATTAGGTGGAAAAACAATAATTGTTGTCGTAAAAATTGTGATATACAAAAGAACGACATTTGATTTTTGGATTTTAGAAGATAATAATTAAAAGTAATGGGTGATACAATATGAAGTAAGTCTTTTAAAACCCTTGTAGAATCGATTACACAATTTTAAAGCAGGCGTGGTCGAATTCGGCTGTACACTGCGGGCGTTGCTACGGCATCAATTTAAAAAAAAGTAGGCGGTCAAAAAAGATCGCTAGAGATGGGACGTGAAAGGAGGCGTGGAGTATGAATCTTAATTTTTGATCTCGCCTAGAGTAAGATATGCAATTTAAAGTGAATATGTTAAAATCAGAGTAGAATCAATTACACAATTTAAAAAAGAAGGCGTTAAAGTAGGCGTGGTCGCAAAAAAGAAGTATTCTATATAGTGGTGTGATGTAAAAATTTCAGGCAGATCGCTCCAGCGGTCTGCTTCTCTGGCCTGAGAACAGCCTGAATTCGTGCGAATCGTTGCAATCGGTCCTGGCGTTCTTTAGTTATAAAGCTAGTAACTAACGTCATATATATAGATAAATACCTGCACTTTATAAATACAAATTCCCAAAAATTAATTGAACCCCATGTTTTAAAAATAAAGGATAATGAAATTGTATCATGAATTTGAATAAGAAAATTCCAAGTTTTTTTTTATTTATAATGAGTGAATAAACTCACAAGGAAATAATAGGAAGGTGATGGTAAGGTAATTGGTGATTTTTGGGACGATCCAACAGAAATTTTATTTCAGGTCGTCACGGTGGAATTCAACCGAATTTCAAGTTGGCATAACACCCGCCAACCTCAACTCCTAGGTAGGAGGTGCAAACAATAGGTGAGTACACGGTGCAAAAATAGAATTCCAAATACAATAGTCTTTTGTTTTTTTTTATACTAGTTCACTTTCGGGTTCCTTTCTTTTTCATATACGAATAATAATAGGCTGGCTTGAATTTTTTTTTAGTAGCGAAATACCAGGTTGGTTGGCAAGAACCACCCCCCAGTACGGCGAGCCCTAGCCGGCATTATGCCAGCACCGCCAAAAATCTGGCAACCACAAATTGTTATTTTTTTATGTTTCGTGAATGAAACCAATAAGATCTACACCCATTACAAATAACTTTTTATTATTTATTTCTTCTATTACTTTCATCGTCATTCCGTTACTTTTTACAATAATAAAAGTGAAAAAATAAAATCAATTTAAATTTGTAAATTGTTTACGTGAAGTTTGTAACGAGCAAAGTCGGTATGCCTCGTTTTGCTGCCACCAGAGTAGGATGAAGCAGTAGTAAAATTGTATTTATGTATTGAATTTACTTTTATGTTTTGAATTTACTTATATTATTTTTATTATTTCTATTATATTCTGAAGTTAAACTAGTATTTAGGTTTAGATTATAAGTTTGAATTTAACTGAAATTTGGTTGGCCACGCCACCTAGTTGTCAAGTGTACTAGTCTACTGCACAAAAATACAACTCGTAACCATACCAGCTGTATTTTTGACAGCACAGTATGTGTGTGTGTATGTGTAGATGACTGTGTGCACAACACAACAGTATAAAAGGGCGAACATCAACTGATGCCGGTCAGTCGGTGATAGAATCGACATGAGCTAAGAGCTGCTTGGAAAGGTGCGGTCACTTTCTAAGTAGAACTTTAATCATTAGATATCTATCAGCCCAGGGTAAGAACCACCAAAGAAGGTGCGCTCACATCTTAAGTGGTTTTTACTTCGACATAAGCAGGATAGAAGGGTGGGTACTGCCTGCTGGTTTCCCAGGCGAGTACACATCATTCTTGAAGTGCGAGTGGATACGTAAGAGGGTACGTGTGTGGTTATACCAGGTACCGACTTACCTCTCGCCTACGCTGCCGTCGACGGCTACACGTATCGACTATATAAATAGTTTAAAGTAGACAATAAAGGCTGATTATAACGTAATAAAACAATTGGTGTTTTATTCATTGGCTCGTGCACCGACCCTGGAACCCGTTGGACTACCCCAGCAGTGAGCGGTAACGTGTCGTTACAAGTTTTTAACAATATTTAATTTAAATTGAGCGAAAATCGTGTAAATTTATTTTAAAATGGGTGCCCCTATTGCGGTTCACAACTTTTTTAATAATTTGGTCGTCTTTCATAAATCGGTATTGCCATTCACAACTTAAATGTAGTTGACTTTTTGGTTGTGCGGCTGATTTTTTGGTTGTGTTTAATAGTATTGCGGTTCACCATTTTGGATGAGTTTGGTTGACAAAAACGATAAATATACACAACTGCTTATTAGCAGTTGAGTCTTTGTCGGTTATAGATTTGTGGCACCATCACACATATACAACCGTGTATATTTTTCTTGAAAGTACCTTTAACACTCACATTTATTACAACTCTGTTTTATTTAAATTTAAGTTTCAGTTGATTGTTTTTCCATGAATTGTTAACACGCCTTTTCTGAAGATTACTTAATAAGTTTGTTTTTTAGTAATAGCATTTAATATTGATTAATAAAATAAAGCCAAAGTGGTGACCCCGTGTTCTAAGAACATTTTTCAACGAAAATGATTAACGAAGATGATAAAGCCGGAGGGTCAGGTGCTGCAGTCAATGTAGGCGCTGCAGGCGTCGCACCACCAGTACCAACTGAAAGGGTGGTAAATCGTGTGTCCGTAAAAGTTCCACCGTTTTGGTCTGAACGACCTGAAATATGGTTTGCACAGGTTGAAGCGCAATTTGGAATTGCCGGAATTACCACTGATCTAATGCAATTCAATACCGTCGTGGCCGCAATCGACTCTAATGTTTTGTCACAAATTGCTGACGCAATACTTGATCCACCCAAAGATGGTAAATACGAGAATCTCAAAAATGCTATGATCGAACGTTTTTGTGACAGCGAGCAGAAAAAGACGCAAAAGTTACTCTCCGATATTGATTTAGGTGACCTGCGACCGACCCAGCTGCTCAGCGAGTTGAGTAATTTAGGCAAGGGTAAGGTAAGCGAGGATTTTTTAAAATCCTTATGGCTAAAACGTCTGCCGTCGAATGTAAGAGCGATTCTTCAGACAACAAATGTAAGTTTAATCGAACAGGCAAAACTTGCCGACAAAATCATCGAGGTGGGCGATTTTCAGCAGGTGTGTTCTGTTGCCACCGCACAACCAAGTGCCTCAATTGCGGAAATCAATCAGCGTATGGCACGTTTAGAAGATAATTTTCAACAACTTTTTAGAAACCAACGTGGTCGTTCATCCTCCAGACACTCTGTTCGCGGAAATAGTCGATCGAATACACCTAAAAACAATTCTGATCAGGATATATGTTGGTTTCACCGAAAATTTGGGGATAAATCCCGCAACTGCCGAAAACCATGTAAATTCAAATCGGATTCAAAAAACTAAATACGGCGTCTGACTCTTCACCGAATAGGTCAGACGTGTCTCACAAAAGCATATCCCGTTTAATGATTTTCGACAATAACACGAACTCCAAATTTTTAATCGACACCGGGGCGGACATTTCTGCTCTTCCACCACGTAATATTGACAAACGCAAATAACCTCATTCTACAAAATTATTCGCAGCAAATGGATCGTCAATAAAAACATATGGTGAACGGCGAATAAAATTATCATTAGGTCTACGGCGTGTGTTCGAATGGAATTTCATAATCGCGGACGTCACGGCACTAATAATTGGTATTGATTTTCTGCAAAAATTCGATTTGCTAGTGGATGTTAAACGCAAGCTACTGGTAGATCGTAAAACGTTATTAGAAGTTAAATGCGACTCTCTTCAATCGGATATTTCTTCGATTCTGTCATACGACGTAAATGGTAAATTTTCTAATCTTTTGTCTGAATATAAAGACTTGGCAACATTCAATTCTAAGCAGAACCCAGTACGTACAAATGTTACTCACCATATAGTAACAAATGGTAATCCCGTTTTTGCACGACCACGGAAATTGACGGGGGCAAAACTACAAGCAGCAAAGGCAGAGTTTCAGTATATGATCGAAAACGACATCTGCCAGCCTTCGCATAGCTGTTGGTCAAGTCCGTTACATCTGGTCAGAAAATCGAATGGGGATTGAAGACCCTGCGGGGACTACCGCGCATTGAACACGATTACAGTCCCGGATCGTTACCCAATACCATTTATACAGGACATAAGATCAATTTTGTATGGTAAGAACGTATTCTCCGTTGTCGATTTACAGCGTGCATACCACCAAATACCTATAGAACCAGACGACATTCCTAAAACCGCGATTGTGACTCCCTTCGGTCTCTTTGAATTTAAGCGAATGACGTTTGGCCTACGGAATGCTGCCCAAACGTTCCAGCGGCACATGAACGACATTTTTAGAGATTTTGACTGTGTATTTATATACATCGATGACATCCTCATTGTTTCTAAAGATGAAATTGAGCACGAGATGCATTTACGTAAAATTTTTGATCGACTCCGTCTACACAATTTGTCCGTAAATTTTTCCAAATGTCAACTTGGTCAATTTCAAGTAGATTTTTTGGGACACACGATTTCTTCAGAGGGACTTAAACCAACGCAACGGAAAGTTCAAGCCGTAAGTGACTTCGCGACACCCAAAACGGCCAACGAGTTAAAAAGGTTTCTTGGAATGATAAACTTTTATCGTTCTTTTATCCCTCATGCTGTATGTAGTCAAAAGGAACTACAGAAGCTAATTTCGGGAAATAAGAAAAACGATACCACACCAATAAATTGGACCGTATAGCACTTAACGCATTTCAATCGTGTAAAGATGAGCTAGTAAACGCAACTTTGTTGAACCACTACGTAAATGACGCCCCATTGACAATCACGGCGGATGCGTCAAACGAAGCCGTGGGAGCTGTCGTTCATCAAATTGTTGGGACAGAAAGCCAGCCATTGGGTTTTTATTCAAAAAAGCTGACTCCAACTCAACAAAAATACAGTACGTACGACAGAGAGCTGCTTGCCATCTATCAGGGAATACAACATTTCCAACATCTACTAAAGGGAAGAGAGTTTGTAATTTTTACAGACCATAAGCCCCTGACTTACGCCTTTCTGCAAAATAAGGACAAAACATCACCTCGAAGAATCCGCCAACTGGATTACATAAGCCAATTTTCCACAGATATACGCTACTTAGAAGGCGTTAACAACAATGTAGCCGACTTACTCTCTCGAATCAGCGTAATCGATAAAGCTGTTTGTTTTGATGATTTGGCGACGGAACAAGAAGACGACCCGGAACTGCAGTCACTTTTAAATGATGCTAACAAACATTCATTATCTTTAAAAAACTTTCCATTCCAGATTCTACAAGCTCACTTTATTGTGATGTAAGTCATGGCATGTTGCGTCCTTTTGTGCCAGAACGATACCGACAACAAATTATCAGCAAATTACATTGTCTATCACACCCTGGAAACATGGCGACAAAATCATTGGTATCGAAGCGTTTTGTGTGGCCATCGATGTCCAAGGACATTTCAAATTTCGTTCGCACGTGTGTAGTATGTCAGAAGAGTAAAATTAATCGTCACACAAAAGCCCCTCTTGGTAATTTTGGACCCGCAGACTACCGCTTTGATCAAGTTCATATCGATATTATCGGCCCACTTCCACAATCTCGTGGCCAACGCTATTGCCTTACATGCATCGACCGTTTTTCCAGGTGGCCCGTCGCAATTCCAATACCGGACATAACGACCGAGACTATCGCCTTCGCTTTAATAAACGGCTGGATAGCCCTGTTTGGTGTACCGATACGGATTACGAGCGATTTAGGTAGGCAATTTGAGTCCCAAATTTTCAAAGAGCTAATGCAAATGCTTGGAGTGCATCATTTAAAGACAACAGCGTACCACCCACAAGCAAACGGCATGGTGGAAAGGTGGCACCGTACGCTTAAAGCTGCCATAAAATGCCATGAAACTAACGACTGGACTTTCATACTGCCTTTTGTTCTGCTGGGGCTGCGTACTACAGTAAAAGAGGATATGAATGCTAGCCCAGCCGAAATGCTATTCGGGTCGCAACTTCGTATACCAGGTGAATTTTTTAAACAAACAGAAATTCATCACAGCAACACAGAATTTATCAAAGATCTTCATCATAAAATGCAATCTTTAAAACCAACATCTGCTTCTAATCACGCCAACAACAAAATTTTCATACAACCTGGTCTCAAAGATTGTCAATATGTTATCGTCCGAGTTGATCATGTTCGTGCTCCTCTTGAGGCACCCTACGAGGGGCCTTTTGAAGTACTCAACAAGGAGGAAAAGTTTTTTAAATTGAAAATGCGTCATCGTATTGTAAATGTTTCTATCGACCGTCTCAAGCCTGCGTTTCTGCCTAACGACAACATCGCACACACAAACCGCCATAGTCTAGAAGACCTTGATGACTTTCCAGATCATCATGATACGCCATTGACATCATCTGATCAACCTGACGACCCATTAGAGGAAAATTTGCAAGTCGACTTGAACCGACAAATTGATCAACCAATAAATAACACCACCCGGTCGGGGCGGCATGTCCGTTTTCCAGCTCGCTACTTGTAGCTCATCATTAGGGGCGGAGCCCTGTGGCACCATCACACATATACAACCGTGTATATTTTTCTTGAAAGTACCTTTAACACTCACATTTATTACAACTCTGTTTTATTTAAATTTAAGTTTCAGTTGATTGTTTTTCCATGAATTGTTAACACGCCTTTTCTGAAGATTACTTAATAAGCATTTAATATTGATTAATAAAATAAAGCCAAAGATTTAAATAAAATGTTTAATACATTTCCTTTAAAAAATTAATACAAAAAAGATAAAAAATGGAAAAATCGTAAGTATAGGTGTTTTTTGATCTTAATATAATTAATTAAATGATTAATACACATACGCAGGACAGTAAAAATAACAACCAAAGCCCAATTTGAGCGACTTGTGCAGCTGATGGAAAAAAATCCAGAAATTGCTAAAGGAAAGCAAAAATTTGAGATGACTAAAACGTGGGAAGGATTTACAATAGAATTGAATAGCTTGGGCCCACCTACAAGAACATCCTTCGAATGGCAACGTGTAAGTATATGACATCTTAATTATTGTAAACAGACATTTTATTAGAATTTTTACTTCATATAGGTTTGGTTTCATTACAAAGCAAGTATTAAAAAAAACTAATACATAATAATAAACAAAACCAACAAGCAGCAGGTGGTGTTCCTTCACAAGAAATTCCGCTTAATGTACTTGAGGATTGCGTGTCCCAGCTGTTATCACTAAATGACCAAGTAGCACCATCTGGACACACTTTCGGCGTTGAAAACGATGGTCCGTCAACAAGTCCGGCTTTAGAAACTCCTCTATTATTCTATTTAATGTCATACTTCTTCTTGTCCACACATTCGCAAGTGGTATGATAATCCCGTTGTTCTACTCAACCAATCAGGGAAGTGACACGTAGACTGATGCTGAGAAATGCGAAAAACATAAAGAAGGAATGAATTATCAACGTACGGTCGTTAGCGAGTAGAAGGAAAATTAAGAAGAAGTCGAAAATTTTTTGTTGAGGATATCGAGTTTTAACAACGGAGAAGTCAGTTGTAAATTAACAGCCTACAAGAAAGTGCCCAAAATAATTATAGTGCGGATATTGTCGCGAAGTCAAAAGGAAAAACTAAAAGTGCTAGTGAATTAAATTAAGTTGTATAATAAAATATAACACGGCTTTAAGAAATTTTCTCGTTAAATAAACTGATGGAAAAGCTCAAGAAAAAAAAAGAAATACGTGGCATTAGGCTTAATAAATTTATTAACACTATTTAAGGGATATTTTTTTTGAAACTGTGTTCCTAAATAACAAATCATGGAAATTCAACTCATGAAATTTGTTAATATACAAAATAAAAATAAAAAGGATATTTATTAAAATTAAGCTAAATTTTGTTTAAAAACAGTGAAAAATAAGTCTTCAATCTTAAAAATGTGTTTTATAATTATAAATAGAATTAAAAAAATTATAAGAAGTATCTATAAATTACATTAAAAAAAAAAAAAGACATAAGAACATAAAACCATTTAAACCTTGGATTTTTTTTCTAAATTTCTCTTTTGTTCTTGAAAGAATATTTTTCTACAACTGGCTCATTCGATTAGTTTTAAAATGGAATACTTATATATATATATATTAGTTTCGAAGCTATTGTTAAATTTGTCATTCAAAATAAAACAACAAATGTGAAAGATAAAACTCAGCAACTTAACAAGCAATAAGTGCATGAAATAAAAATAAACAAGGAAGAAATACCAACAACGCCAATTAAAAATAGATATAAAGATAAAACAAACAAAACAATATCATTTGGAGTGTTAGACAAAATATACAAACCTAAATACCTATGCGAATTATTTTTTATTTGTTGTCAAATTTACAAAAGGAAAAAAAAAATCATCCTTATAAAGAAAAAGTCATCCTTATAAAGAAAAAGGTAAATCAAGAAATAAAAAAAATACCACAGAACAGCAAATGAGTAATTTACACAAATAAAAACATAAAAAAAATTAAACAATTAGAACTAAATTCAAAAACAAAATTACAAAACTCTGTACAAAGAAAAAATCTAAAACCCAGGTGGGAGTGCGAACAAAATTGATTCTTGAACAACAACATCAAAAACAACAACATCGAAATCAACAACGTTGAAACCAGCAACACCGAAATCAACAACGTCGAAACCAGCAACATCGAAATCAACAACGTCGAAACCAGCAACATCAAAATCAACAACATCAAGACCAACAACATCGAAGACATTGAACACATCATAAATAATTTAAGTATAGATTTTTTCTTTCCTTATAAATATTTACTTATGTTTATACCTAAGATATTTACTAAAAATTTTTTTGTATATACCTACTAACCTT
This sequence comes from Bellardia pandia, assembly GCA_916048285.2. Taxonomy (NCBI): domain Eukaryota; kingdom Metazoa; phylum Arthropoda; class Insecta; order Diptera; family Calliphoridae; genus Bellardia; species Bellardia pandia. Next base: position 88,213,468 of record OU696532.1, on the reverse strand, counting down.
TAACTTTAAGTTCTTATTCTTATTAAATTGTGAATTGAATTGAAATGATGAAACGCTAATTATTTAATTAAATGGATGCTAGGAAGAATAGGGCCATGGTAAGTAGATAAGTAGAGAAACGGTTGTATTTTAGGGACAGTTATAAATTAGGGGTAATCTTACTGTCAAGGCGTTGAACAATTGGGTGGGAGAATTGTACCCTACATGACATATCACCTCGTCATGGCTTAATTTGTAAACTATTATGTTTTGCTTTATTAATTACTTTCTATATGAGCTTTTGAATTTCTTTACATACTCTGAGGTATATTTAAGGCATGACATGAGTATGTTATATGCTTACGCTTTCGGATTACGGGTTAAGAACTATTTCTACCAAAGAGCTAGCAGGGAAAATCTCTTCATGCCACTTAACCAATATTGTCCATTTCGGTTAATCAAACTAAGACAAGGATTTTTCTTAGGAAAGTCTAGCCGAGCGTAACATTTTTTCTTATTAAAATTAAAAAAAAGCAAAAAATTTAAAAAACAAAAACGAAGTTTTTAATTTTGTGCTATTTACATATATACATAGATACAAGACCGTGCGCATTTAAGGGTTAAACTGTTCAATTATCTTATTCGGTTCAAAAGATAATTTTTGCAACAAAAAAACTCAAAACACTGTGCGTCGTGAACCGTCTGAAGTGGGAACGAAATGTTTCGTTTTATTCCTTCCTTCATTTGTTAAAGAAAGTTTTACATTTTCGATTGTATACATTTTTTTCATTTAAATTTATTCAATACTAGCTGACCGCCAGTATTTAATAATGATTTGTATTTCATATAGAATGAAAAGGAGGCTTTGGTGCCAGTTCTTCAAGTTTCTTTAAAGATGTCTCTTATTAAGAACAATGAGAAGTGAAAAGGAAGAAATCAGGGGTGTCATAGAAACCAATATTGTCAGAATTGGTTTCAAAACCGACAAGAAAAAAATGCTTTGGTGTCATAGGGCACTGCTACACGTTCAATAAATATCACGAAATTGTATTTCAATTTACAACATGTTTATCAATATCCAACTTTTTTTTGTATATAAATATGGTTGGCGGAGAATTAAATTGCCAGGTTATCCCACGATCGATTCAAGTAAGTCCCAAGTCGACCTATACCTTCATATAGGAAGCTGAAACGCTTATATCTTGTAATAAAAAAAATTTCCATGTGACTAATACACAACTTCGAAAAACCGTAATGCGGTACAGTTAGACAACGCCAAGCATTAATAAATGCAAAAGTGAGACCCAAATCTCTCGAAGGCGGCGAAAAAAGGACGGCCTGATTGCCCTTAAGCGATAATGACAATGACACGCGAGTTCTTTCTCCATCCAGAGCTGAATTACCACAGATCTTAATCTATGTGAATTACGATTGAATATCCAACTTGTTTAGTCCCCGTTTACACAGTCGAACATTTGGAAGGAAAACATCTGAAATTCTCTTTTGTTTTTTCATTCGCGGTCACCTGTCGAACACATTTCATTATTATTTGCCTTTTTGATATTTCTCTTATTCGTGCTGTGTAATAATTTGTAGTAAATTCCAGGAAAGAAAATGTCAACAAAGCATGTTCACCGAGTACCGAACACAAAATTGATTCTCTCTCCTCCACCCGTAATTTTCTACCAAGCTAAATGTTTTTCTTCCAAATGTTCGACTGTGTAAACGGGGACTTAGCAACATTTGCATTTATAAACAAATGCAAATTTCGATTTGAATCGAAATTTTCTCCGTTTTAGCCTTTTCACACTTGTTAACATCTATCACCAATTTGCGAAGATGTTGAAATTTTCCCATAAGAAATGTACAGAGCTGAAAATCAACATCTTCACAAGATGTTCCTAACTCATTTTGTTCCCATTTACATCTTCCGATATTTTTAGTGTCATCACTAGCAAAACTGAAATTGAAAATTAAATTTAAGTTACATCACTAACAAATCACCTGCTTCGCCTTCTGAATCATGTATGACTAATACTATGTTTCCACGACGACTTGAATCACCTGCTTCGCTCTCTGAATCATGTTTATGAATCATGACCAAAAAACTTGATTCGATTTGACAGTTGTTTTTAATAAATAAACAGAATAAAAAAACAAAATTTACAATTTGTGGAAAATATTTTTTTTAATGGACAAAAAAACTGAGTGGAAATTAGTTAGCTTATTTGAAAAAAAAAACACATTCGTACGTATTTACTTTCTTTACTTCCAGCAACAAGAAAATAATTTGCTTTGTTTACAATAATATTAAATTTTTACAGCTAGTGCAGATAAACTTGCGATAAAAATTAGAGAAGAGTACAATTTTTCGTGCTTCGCAAGTTGATTCAACATGAATCTACTTGATTCGCTCTTAAAATTTTGTATGGTGAAGCAAGTTGTTTTACTCATGATTGGGGTGTGAAGCATGAATAGAGAGCGAAGCATGTATCGTGGAAACGTAGTATAAGTATCGTGCTTTAGTAATAGTAGTTTGATTTTTACGGAATAGTGACGAATTTTTTGATACATTTCTCCGGTGACGCTCACATGTCCAATCAAACCAAGGTTGTTTTGGTTCAAAAACTATGTTGTTAGGTGTACATATTGCAGATTGTTTTATTTTAGCAAAAGTTTTGTGACGATGGAAGTCGGGAACCCTCGTTTCCACCCACACATATTGTTCGTAATTGGTGAGAATAAATTGAATGATTTTTTGTATATAATTTGTAATTTTGTATAATTCTTGTATGAATTAAATGTAAGTAGAATTAATTTTTCTAATTGGTAATTTTTTATAATAACAAATGAATTTCCTTTTATATTATACTAGCTGACCCGGTCCGCGTTGCTGGCCCTAAGCAAACATTAGTGTTGTATTACCACACGATTTAAATTAAGCTTTTAAAGAAATGTACGGCCTTTAAATAAATTTATGGAATATCTATCATAAAGATCTGTTACAGAATAACTTACATATGGTCTAGGTATGGGCTCAATCAAAAAAGAAACGCATTTATTTAAGGCAAATTGGAAATTATATTTATTTATTACTTCATCTTGGGGCCAGCGAATATACAATATTTTTTGTTTTTTGGCGTGCCGTGTGGAAAACATAAATTTTCCAAAATTAAGCCAGCAATAGTTAATGATGTGACTCTTGCTTTATTGATGGCAATAGTACAGGTAAGACGCAAAGGGAACTGGAGCCGCTTGAATTGGAATGGTAAATCGTTGGAAATCATCCGAATTCGTGAAATAAGTACATCTTCGCCTTTGAATCTGCCACCGATGATTGTTCCTCGATTAAATTTGGTGAGCAGATTTTGATGGTCAATGTGGTTCCGTTGCATAACTTTGGTGCGTTTAAGTTTCGAATAAGAATTACCGGTGATCCAACGTTTAATGTTAGCACATGCGCTGGCATTCCGGGTGGTTCCAATGAATTTAAAAATTCAGTGGGATAATTGACGGCTTGTTCTTCATCCATTACTGTATCGATCGATTTGTATGTATTTGATTAATTTGCCGGGCAGTTTCAATTGAATTTGCTCATTGAGCTTGTTGGCATCGTAATTTGTTGGTGCCGAAATTGCACGTTCCCACAGCCAATCCGATTTTTTGTAGAAGATTGTTAGACTGTGGAAAACCTTGTCGACAACGGCTTGAATATTCATTTGCATTCGACAGAAGTTAGGCGGGAACGAAATCTCGTTCGTGGCGCGATTAATTGGAATTTTTCCATTTCCGATGTCAAAAAGTTGTTCTGAGAATGTTTGGACAGACGGGTCTTGCAACAAATGCACACGCATGTTCGTCGATAGCGTGATTTTCTCGACTCGCTTCCAAAGATATGAAGCTTTCAAGCATGCGTTCAGCTCATCTGCGGTCATTGATAACGGGCAAAGTTTGACGACAATCACTAACAAAAAGAATAAGAGCGCCTCCCATCGGTTTGTAGTATCCTCGAAAATCACGTAGAGTCCGATCAAGTGCTTCGAGCAATTTGTTTGAATGTACCGTTATTTTTTATCAGCGTTTGAAAAAAACTCACAAATGTGTTACGCGCGCTTTGTCAAATCGATTATTACTTTAAAATAGTAGGTCTAAAAAAAAAACAAATGAAGTCAATGGCATGTAAAAGAATGTTTTGGCTAGCTCTGCCATCAGTGGCGTGGTTCTTGACCCGATTGTTTTGACGCGTAAGCATAGCAAAATTCATGCCATTATTAATTGCCACACAAACAAATATATTTAAAAGAGAAATGCTTAAAATTGCTGTTAATTCAAAAGAAACGTAAAATTTGTAAAATTGCCAAAAGACAAGAGGGTTCAAACGAGGACAATACCATTAAAGTGACATGGTGTTGGTCACTTGGAGTGCACTTTTCCCACCCAACTAATCAATCATGACTACGCCTGTGGTAACTTAAACACTCATATTTTTTTCTGTTACCCCTTATGTTTTCCTATCACTGTTCACCCATACCTACCAACCTGTATAACCTTCGCTCTTTTTTAAAATAAAAAAAATTTAGTTAATTTCAAAATTCATTTTTAAATTCAAGAGTATAATTTTATTAAAAAAAAATAATAGCTAGAAAAAATGATAATAATAATTTATAATAATAATAATAATAATTACTAATAATAATAATCTTAAAATTAATAATAATATATGTACTTAAATGTTTGTTTGGCTAATATGTTGACATCGTTGGTGTTGTTGTTGTTGATGTTGTAGCTGTAGAGGATGCAGCTGTTGTTGTCGCTGTTGATGTTGTTGTTTGTTTCAAAAAAAACTTTTTATTTTTATATATGTTTAATTAGTGTTTAAATATTAATTGTTGGTGTTGTTTGTGTAAAACATTTTTAAGTTTATGTATGTTTTTACTTTTTGTTTTATATAAAAGTTTGTTTTGTTTTCTATCAACTTTTAAATTTTTCTTTAAAAATCACTAATGTTTTCTTTTATTTTATGTTTAATGTTTTTTTTTTTATATAAATTTTAGTTTTGGTTTTCATTAAGTTTTCAATTAATGTTTCTCTTTGTTTTAAATTAGTTGTTTTTCTTGGTTGGACACTTAGGTTTTGTCTTTAGTTACTTTTATATAGTTACTTTTATTTAGCATTTTAATTGTTTTGTCACTTTTGTTTGTCCAATTGTAGGTTTGTTTGTTTGACACTCAGTTTCTTTGTTTTTTTGTGTTGTGTGACAACTTTTTTTTTTTTTTTGTTGTATGTATGTATATTATGTATATAGAAATAAATTTTTAAAACTAAGTATGTATATGTATAACAGTTGTATTATTTCTTAGCAAATCATCACTTATTGTTTTGGTACATTAAAAACTTATATATGTAGTTAGTTTTCATTAAATTTAATAATAATGAACATTTCTTAAAAGGGTTGTTTTTAAACTTAAGAAATTGTTTTCTCTTGATAATTTTGCACCAATATTTAAAAAAAAACAACCATTTTGCACTTAATCGCGGATATTTAATTAAAAATTTTTTTATGTTAAAGAAAATTGAACGATTATACACTACACCAGACATATAATATTTTTTTGACTTCTTTTAAAATGTTCACGTTCTTACTTTGCGCACATTAATACGGTTTGTTTTACACTCTGATTTCAACGACTGTTCATGCTCAACTAACTTCTTTCTGTTTTTCGCCACTTGTTATATTAAAAGAATGCGCATTCCAAAAAATGTAACGGTTTACACATTCTTGGCATACTTGTTATTCCATTTATGTTGTTGTTGTTGTGAGAGATACATACTACATACATATAATAAACAAAACTCTACACTGCTGATGCTGGTTATTTCCTACATGTTAAATGTTCTACGCAGCTTGTAAGTATATATGTATTTTGAGAGAAGAGAACATTAACGGAAAATATATGTATGCTCACAACAACAACGCTACATTGATTTGTTTTCTAGAATGTTCTTTTGTTTTTCTGTTGTGAAATAAAATTCCTGACAAAAAAAACAGAATGGAATTTCAAATATGCCATGCAAGAAAAAATTTACATACATACATACATGTTATGTATATAACGATGCGCAATTTAATAAAACCGTTAAAATGGTTCAATTTGTTAAATGAGGGTGGAAATATTTTCTAAATCCCTAACAAAACTGCTTCGTTATGAAATTGTAAATTGAATATAGAACAGGAAAAGGATTTAGAGCGCGCAGAAATAAAGAAACGTGTGGCACGACCCACGATAAGCCGGGCTAAAACAACAAATACATTCTAAGGTCTTAGATCCGAAGCATGATATCTCCCAATCAGATTTCCCTGAAGATCTTCCACGTCATATAATACATTACCAATTTTGTCTCGAATACGGCATTTAATGTATTTAGGTAAAAACTTGGCATTAATACCATTCTGAAAATTACTAAGACTATGATTTTTCCGAAAAACTTCCTGGCCAACACGATAACTAACATGTTTGGTGCGTGTGTTATAAATTTTTGTGGCTTTTTCATGTGCCCTCTCAATGTTTTGGAAAATTTTCTGTCTAATTTGATTTTGCTTATCTATATGTTTTATAATTGTGTCATCTTCCATCATATTTAATTTTTCCAATAAAACGTATGAGGAACCATGCGTGCACATATTTTGGCCAAACAGTGCATAATATGGAGAACAATTTATTGAGGAGTGGTAATCGCTCCGTAATATCGTCAAAATGTTAGGTATACAAGCGTCCCAGTTTAGATGGTTAGTTTCCTTTAAAAGATAATATCTAATCTTAGAGATGATTTCTCTATTTGCTCTTTCAGAGGCATTCGCCTGGGGAGAGTATAATCCCGTTTTAATATGGGTTATTTCGAAAAGAGAAAAAAAATCCTGAATTTCTTTGGAAACAAACTGTTTCGCATTATCACTGTGAATGTACTGAGGAACGCCGAAGGTATTAAACAAGTAGTTTTGAAGAAAATCAATTACATTTATAGATGTAGCAGACCTTAGAGGGTGAAGGAAAAGAAATTTCGTAAAGTGATCAATGATAATGAATAAATATGTGTTTTTAGATTTGGAGGATGGATATGGTCCCAAAAAATCACAATACAATCGCTGAAATGGACGTTTAGTTTCAAATGCATCTCCCATGGGAGGTCGAAGGGTTTGGTTTGGCGCTTTTATGACTTTACAGTCATCGCAGTTACTTACAAATAATTTTATGTCTGAACTCATTGAAGGCCAGTAATATTTCTGTCGAACCCTTGAAAGTGTTTTGAAGTAGCCACCATGACAGCTAGATTCGTGTCCTAATTTAACAGCTTTATGCGTCAATAACTCAGGGAGCCATAATCTCCACAAATTCTCTTCTTCATTATCTATACCCTGTCGAAAATTCACTCTCTTGTACACACGCTCATCGATTACGCATAAGTCAGGTAACTCATCTTTGTTATCGGAAATGGTTTTAATTAGTTGTTTATATTCAGGGGAATCAAAGTCCCTTGAACTCAAATCTATTTCAGGAAAACTTCGGTTAATTTCTAAAGAATCTACATCAAAACGAGATAATGTGTCCGGAACTACATTTAACGAACCCTTCCTATGCTCGATCTTAAAGTCAAAGCCTTGTAACATTAAACTCCACCTTGCGAGTCTCCCACTTAGGTCTTTCTGACCCATGAGCCATTTTAAGCTCGAATGATCGGTGATAATTCGAAAAGGTGATCCTTCGACATAGGGCCTAAAACGTTTTACGCAGATTACTGCAGCTAAACACTCCAGTTCTGTGACTGTGTAATTCCGCTGAGCACCGTTTAGTTTCTGCGATACAAAAGAAATGGGTCTTTCCCTATTTTCGTCGTCTACTTGGTATAAAACACCACCTACTCCGACACGCGAAGCATCGCATTGGATAATAAATTCTTTGTTAAAGTCGGGCTGAGCAAGAACGGGAGCAATAGATAAAGCGAGTTTAAGTTTTTCGAAACTATCAATAGCTTCAGGGGTCAATGAGAATTTTCCTTCACGTTTACGTAAACAATCAGTAAGGGGACCTGACAGACTAGCAAAATTATTTATGAATGCTCTATACCAGTTCGCCATACCAATGAATCGGCGGACTTGGCGAGGCGTTTTGGGAATCGGAAAGTCTACGATTGCCGAAACCTTTTCTGGATCGACTTTCAAGCATCCACTACCAATACGATAACCCAAATATTTGATTTCATTTTGGCAAAATTTGCTTTTTGAGACATTGATGGTAAGTTTAGCATCGTTAAGACATTTTGCTACCTGAGAGAGTAATTCTACGTGTTCCTCAAAGGTAGCTGTGCAGATCAAAAGATCGTCCAGGTACACGAATACATTTTCCCTAAGACGAGATGGGATAGTTTTGTCCATTAGGCGGGACATCGCTTGCGGACCATTACAAAGCCCAAAGGGCATTACCCGATATTGGTAGAGGGGTCTACCAGGAACCGCAAATGCTGTCTTCTCCTTGGAGGAGTCTGTGAGCCGTATTTGGAAAAATGCATCTTTCAGATCAATTCCGCTTATATAGTGAGTATCTTTGAGTCTGCTGAGCAAACCGTTAATGTGGGGGAGTGGGTATGAGTCTTTTTTTGTAATAGTGTTCAACTTCCTTGAGTCAAGGCACAAACGTACTTTCCCCGGTTTTCTTACGTTTACTATGGGAAAGCACCACGGTGAGTTTGACTCTTCTATTACACCCATTTGCAATAAACGGTCTAGTTCTTGGTACACTTCAGCCTGTCTAGGAGGAGAAAGAGGGTAATGTTTGCACTTAATTGGCTCTGCATCACCGGTGTCAATGTGGTGTTCTAAAAGATTTGTGCAACCAAGACCTAACTTTTCAAAAGAGGGGAACTCTGACACTACACGATCAAGTTGCAATTTTTGTTCTGAATTTAAATCGTGAAAACATGGGTTAATTTTTTCTACTGGCTCTAGATCACAGGACTCAACAATTGGAATGATATCAGGTGCGATGGCAAAACTACGCCAAAAGTCTAAACCGAGGTAGGCTTCTTGGGTTAAAGTGGGTACAACGTAAAAATCAATAACTCGTGTAACGCCTTTATAAACAACAGGTATTTTGCAGTGACCCAAAACTGAATTTTTAGATCCATCTGCCGTTGATATGCAAGATCGAAAAGGTCTTAAGGTGAGATTATTTCTTTCAATGAAATTTAAGCTATTCTTGCCCAATACTGAAACACTAGCGCCGGAATCTAGTAGTCCGTAAATGTGATCATTAAAAACTTGAATTTTTGCAAAAGGTCTCTCGTCTTTCTCATGACATAATATCGAAGATTCTATTAATTTACGAAACGATTTTCTTTTCTTAAAACGAAGTCTACTCTTTAAGGTTTTAGCTGTGGGTTTGAAAAATGTTGGTTTGCCATTATAAAATTTATTTTGATTGTCCGAAAATTTTGGAGAAATCTCTCCCGAGACTGTAGATCTCGATTTATCTTCCTGTGGAAGATTCCTAATCGATTGACCTAATTGTGACTCGGGGAGAAAGCTTTGGAACGAGAGTCCCCGGTGGCCATCTCGCTCCGCTTCCTGTTTCCCAGGTGCGTATTTTTGCATTTTGGAGTAGCTACTCCACGCTCACCACATTTAAAACAAAAAAGGCTCCTAGTCTCTTCTGGACAATAAATGTAGGAATGACCGAGAGCTAAACAATTCCAACACTTTATTTTTGAATAATCCGGTTTTGAGGTACGTCGAGAGAATTGCAGTGCTTCTATTTGGGGATCAAAATCATCATCAATTTCTTTCTCTTCCACCGCATCAGCTTCAAGTTCGCTAATGTGACGATGAGGTTTATTATCAAGAAAAGATGTTTTGTTTTCATATATTACCTTTTCGGCATTGCGAGCTAGGTCTCTAAGACTAAACAGACTAGTTGGACTGGTGTTAAATAGCATTATTCTCAAATTAGACTGGACATTTTTCATTATGATTTTAATTAATTTTGAATCTGGTAAAGGGTCTTCCATACGAGAATTCATACTAACTATGACTGTGTGAAAGCTGTCATAGGATTCTTTTGTTTGCTGTTTACGTTTGTGAATATTTATCAAAATTTCGTCATCTGTTTCCAGAGTACTGAATTCACGAGAAATTGCGTATTTTAAATTTGCGTAGGAAGGATCTTCATTCCGTTTCATGAAATCCCAATACCATTCATCTGCACGACCGCGTAAAAATATATGGAAGTTAGAGAGTAAATTTTCTTCTGAGCAACGAGTTCTTTTAACAAGGGTTTCAATTTTAAAAAGGAAATTTGATACATTACCTGTGCCATCAAAAGAAATGTTCCATTTCTCCAGTTTGACTTTATCAAATAATCCGGGACTAAAGCTAGCCTCTTGAAATACGGTTGGGTTATTGGTAGCAGAACTAGGGTCACGAGTCAAGTTAGTCATGTTGGTTATAGTGGCTTTTAAAGAATTGACTTCTCTTCTAAATTCTTCATGAGATAAACTAATGGCCTGTTGTACAGCTGATAACAAATCATTATTGTTATTAACTGCAGACTGCGGAACATTGAACTCACTAGTATTATCTATTTCTTTCGAAGTCATAGTTAAGTCAAAAGTATTCGGAAAATCTATGTGACGTGAAATATCCTCTAGGGAATCTTGACCGGACTTACAAGTGTCTAAAGAAATCTTTGGGTCTATCAGATTAAGATTACTCTGAACGTTTTTTCCAAGTGGTGGAGAATGAACAACACGGGGTCTTGACGTAGATGTACTTGGTAAGTCTTCTAATGATTGGGTAGTATCTAAAACGTTTTTTCCTCTACCTCTACTTAAATTCAAATTACTTTTTGAAATCTTGCCAGAACTACGAGTGTTCATAGCAATGAAAAAAAAAACGGACAAAAATCAAAAAAAAATCAGTTGAGCTTACAAAAAAAAAGTCAGTTATTATGTGCCAATTGAGAAAACAATTGCTTTTCAAAATTAATATTGTTTACAAAAAAATATTATTGATTACAAAGAAACTCCAGTTAACAAATTGGTGGATGAATGAACAGTGATATTTTTCATTTGTGTCAAAAACATGTCTTGTAATATTCGATTCTTTATATCAGAATTTTACCGCTAATGATTTTATTCAACACAACATTGATCATATGTTTCATAAAATATAAAACAAAGTCTAATGTTTTTTAAAAAAAAATATATAAAAGAATTAAAAAAAAATAGTTAAGTTTGAGTACATGTATATGTAGAAACTTCTACATCCATAGTATTTATCAATTATTTTTTTAATCGTAATAAAGTTTATTTCATATTGAAATTTGTTTATCAAACTGATATAAAAAAAGTTGAAAAAAAACCATGAATGCATTAGCATACATATATTCAAGGTTTTCTTTAAATTTAATGCAATTAATAAATTTCAATTTAAAAAATGAAATTTAAAGTCTCTTAAATTTTCAGAAAGCCTCCACTCCATGAAAAAATTCCAAAAAACATAACGCAAAAAATGTAAGAGAGTTCAGTTCAATCCCTTAACATTTGACTTTTATGCTATTGAAACCTTTCAAAAGAGATTGCTGAAAAAAATTACGTTAACTATTTAATTTTTTAATGGTATATATTTCCTCTTTGAACAAGCAACTTCATATAATTTTTTCCTAACTTACTTCAAATATATTTGGATTTTTCATACATTTGGGTTTTCAAAAATAGCATTTAAGCTCAACCACGTTTACTTTTATATCCAAATATATTTAAAATTCGTTGTCTAATAAAAATAATGACAAAATTCATTATATGAAGTTACTTACATTGTCTTTTAAAATTTTACGTTTTACGTTAAGCTTTCGTTGGACTATTACGTCTGCCTTTTCTTTAAGCTTTCGTTGGGCGCCATCTATGTTACGCGCGCTTTGTCAAATCGATTATTACTTTAAAATAGTAGGTCTAAAAAAAAAACAAATGAAGTCAATGGCATGTAAAAGAATGTTTTGGCTAGCTCTGCCATCAGTGGCGTGGTTCTTGACCCGATTGTTTTGACGCGTAAGCATAGCAAAATTCATGCCATTATTAATTGCCACACAAACAAATATATTTAAAAGAGAAATGCTTAAAATTGCTGTTAATTCAAAAGAAACGTAAAATTTGTAAAATTGCCAAAAGACAAGAGGGTTCAAACGAGGACAATACCATTAAAGTGACATGGTGTTGGTCACTTGGAGTGCACTTTTCCCACCCAACTAATCAATCATGACTACGCCTGTGGTAACTTAAACACTCATATTTTTTTCTGTTACCCCTTATGTTTTCCTATCACTGTTCACCCATACCTACCAACCTGTATAACCTTCGCTCTTTTTTAAAATAAAAAAAATTTAGTTAATTTCAAAATTCATTTTTAAATTCAAGAGTATAATTTTATTAAAAAAAAATAATAGCTAGAAAAAATGATAATAATAATTTATAATAATAATAATAATAATTACTAATAATAATAATCTTAAAATTAATAATAATATATGTACTTAAATGTTTGTTTGGCTAATATGTTGACATCGTTGGTGTTGTTGTTGTTGATGTTGTAGCTGTAGAGGATGCAGCTGTTGTTGTCGCTGTTGATGTTGTTGTTTGTTTCAAAAAAAACTTTTTATTTTTATATATGTTTAATTAGTGTTTAAATATTAATTGTTGGTGTTGTTTGTGTAAAACATTTTTAAGTTTATGTATGTTTTTACTTTTTGTTTTATATAAAAGTTTGTTTTGTTTTCTATCAACTTTTAAATTTTTCTTTAAAAATCACTAATGTTTTCTTTTATTTTATGTTTAATGTTTTTTTTTTTTTATATAAATTTTAGTTTTGGTTTTCATTAAGTTTTCAATTAATGTTTCTCTTTGTTTTAAATTAGTTGTTTTTCTTGGTTGGACACTTAGGTTTTGTCTTTAGTTACTTTTATATAGTTACTTTTATTTAGCATTTTAATTGTTTTGTCACTTTTGTTTGTCCAATTGTAGGTTTGTTTGTTTGACACTCAGTTTCTTTGTTTTTTTGTGTTGTGTGACAACTTTTTTTTTTTTTTTGTTGTATGTATGTATATTATGTATATAGAAATAAATTTTTAAAACTAAGTATGTATATGTATAACAGTTGTATTATTTCTTAGCAAATCATCACTTATTGTTTTGGTACATTAAAAACTTATATATGTAGTTAGTTTTCATTAAATTTAATAATAATGAACATTTCTTAAAAGGGTTGTTTTTAAACTTAAGAAATTGTTTTCTCTTGATAATTTTGCACCAATATTTAAAAAAAAACAACCATTTTGCACTTAATCGCGGATATTTAATTAAAAATTTTTTTATGTTAAAGAAAATTGAACGATTATACACTACACCAGACATATAATATTTTTTTGACTTCTTTTAAAATGTTCACGTTCTTACTTTGCGCACATTAATACGGTTTGTTTTACACTCTGATTTCAACGACTGTTCATGCTCAACTAACTTCTTTCTGTTTTTCGCCACTTGTTATATTAAAAGAATGCGCATTCCAAAAAATGTAACGGTTTACACATTCTTGGCATACTTGTTATTCCATTTATGTTGTTGTTGTTGTGAGAGATACATACTACATACATATAATAAACAAAACTCTACACTGCTGATGCTGGTTATTTCCTACATGTTAAATGTTCTACGCAGCTTGTAAGTATATATGTATTTTGAGAGAAGAGAACATTAACGGAAAATATATGTATGCTCACAACAACAACGCTACATTGATTTGTTTTCTAGAATGTTCTTTTGTTTTTCTGTTGTGAAATAAAATTCCTGACAAAAAAAACAGAATGGAATTTCAAATATGCCATGCAAGAAAAAATTTACATACATACATACATGTTATGTATATAACGATGCGCAATTTAATAAAACCGTTAAAATGGTTCAATTTGTTAAATGAGGGTGGAAATATTTTCTAAATCCCTAACAAATGTGCACAAAATGTTGGTATCTTAAATGCAAGGGTACATAAAGTTTTTTATCATCGATTGATATAATATTATTTTTAACTTATTGTATAATGTTGCACCTTAGTAAGCGCGAAATATCATCTGTTATCGAATGATGTAAATATTTTGTAAATAAACCGAAAACTCGGATTTTTTAATTCAACATTTCGAAAGTTTTAAAATGTTGATGTCGTTAATAACATAAGTTTTTTTGCAAATATCTTCGGAACTACATAACCGATTTAAGAGTTTGATTTTTCGTTTTGAAAAACATGACAGCGGCTTTGAAAAAAATTAAATAAAATAAAAAAAGCAAAATATATGTATGTATGCTCGTATGTCATTGGTGATGCAATATGAAAATTGGATTTTGGCACGCCCCTGCGCCCGCAGACTGAAAAACCATGCAAACATTAATTTTTTATTTTTACCTCGCCTTCAGTAAGATGTGTATACAATCTGTATGAAGTAAATCTGTAAAAACCCATGCAGAAGCAATTAATCAATTAAAAAAAGTGGGCGTTAGAGTAGGTGTGGTCGTACCAATGGTGAAGGCAATGGTGGTTATTTGACCTTGCCACTGAGACAGCACAACCCAGGCGATTCTCCGGTGAACTTTAATGCACCGCAATGCTTGCACACAATCTCCATTGGGCCAATTTGAACGGAAGGATGCGAGCTGTAGTCAAAAGTACAATCGTAATGAAACGCTACTCGATTCAAATTAACACTTGAAGCTCTTCTTCTTACGCGTTGATTTAGATTTTCACGTTGTTGAATTGCTTGATTTAATCCATGATTTCTCATTGCTAATCGAGCCGTTTCATTTGTCGCCTGTCTTTCTTCTTGTGTTTGCGTTACGCGAAGTCGGGCCATACTAACACGGCGCTGATCTCGTGCGATTTCTTGTTCATCCGTATTCAATCGATTGGTAATATTCCGATTTGTAATTGCATTACGGGTTCGGTGCGAAAGATCAGATCTTCTGGGTCGCGGCATTATGAATAACACTGAGAAATTGATGTCACAAAAGCAGTTAATGTAACAAAATCATTTAGGGAACTTACCTTTTGAAATTACTTTTAAAAAAGGTTGAAAATTTTTAAATACTACAAAAATAAATCAGGTGTCAAAAGTTTATGCACACAACGCCATCTACTGGCAATAGCAGAACCAGAATTTGTTTTTGTAAAAAAAATGAACAAACAAAGTTTTCAATAAAATTAGGTGGAAAAACAATAATTGTTGTCGTAAAAATTGTGATATACAAAAGAACGACATTTGATTTTTGGATTTTAGAAGATAATAATTAAAAGTAATGGGTGATACAATATGAAGTAAGTCTTTTAAAACCCTTGTAGAATCGATTACACAATTTTAAAGCAGGCGTGGTCGAATTCGGCTGTACACTGCGGGCGTTGCTACGGCATCAATTTAAAAAAAAGTAGGCGGTCAAAAAAGATCGCTAGAGATGGGACGTGAAAGGAGGCGTGGAGTATGAATCTTAATTTTTGATCTCGCCTAGAGTAAGATATGCAATTTAAAGTGAATATGTTAAAATCAGAGTAGAATCAATTACACAATTTAAAAAAGAAGGCGTTAAAGTAGGCGTGGTCGCAAAAAAGAAGTATTCTATATAGTGGTGTGATGTAAAAATTTCAGGCAGATCGCTCCAGCGGTCTGCTTCTCTGGCCTGAGAACAGCCTGAATTCGTGCGAATCGTTGCAATCGGTCCTGGCGTTCTTTAGTTATAAAGCTAGTAACTAACGTCATATATATAGATAAATACCTGCACTTTATAAATACAAATTCCCAAAAATTAATTGAACCCCATGTTTTATAAATAAAGGATAATGAAATTGTATCATGAATTTGAATAAGAAAATTCCAAGTTTTTTTTTATTTATAATGAGTGAATAAACTCACAAGGAAATAATAGGAAGGTGATGGTAAGGTAATTGGTGATTTTTGGGACGATCCAACAGAAATTTTATTTCAGGTCGTCACGGTGGAATTCAACCGAATTTCAAGTTGGCATAACACCCGCCAACCTCAACTCCTAGGTAGGAGGTGCAAACAATAGGTGAGTACACGGTGCAAAAATAGAATTCCAAATACAATAGTCTTTTGTTTTTTTTTATACTAGTTCACTTTCGGGTTCCTTTCTTTTTCATATACGAATAATAATAGGCTGGCTTGAATTTTTTTTTAGTAGCGAAATACCAGGTTGGTTGGCAAGAACCACCCCCCAGTACGGCGAGCCCTAGCCGGCATTATGCCAGCACCGCCAAAAATCTGGCAACCACAAATTGTTATTTTTTTATGTTTCGTGAATGAAACCAATAAGATCTACACCCATTACAAATAACTTTTTATTATTTATTTCTTCTATTACTTTCATCGTCATTCCGTTACTTTTTACAATAATAAAAGTGAAAAAATAAAATCAATTTAAATTTGTAAATTGTTTACGTGAAGTTTGTAACGAGCAAAGTCGGTATGCCTCGTTTTGCTGCCACCAGAGTAGGATGAAGCAGTAGTAAAATTGTATTTATGTATTGAATTTACTTTTATGTTTTGAATTTACTTATATTATTTTTATTATTTCTATTATATTCTGAAGTTAAACTAGTATTTAGGTTTAGATTATAAGTTTGAATTTAACTGAAATTTGGTTGGCCACGCCACCTAGTTGTCAAGTGTACTAGTCTACTGCACAAAAATACAACTCGTAACCATACCAGCTGTATTTTTGACAGCACAGTATGTGTGTGTGTATGTGTAGATGACTGTGTGCACAACACAACAGTATAAAAGGGCGAACATCAACTGATGCCGGTCAGTCGGTGATAGAATCGACATGAGCTAAGAGCTGCTTGGAAAGGTGCGGTCACTTTCTAAGTAGAACTTTAATCATTAGATATCTATCAGCCCAGGGTAAGAACCACCAAAGAAGGTGCGCTCACATCTTAAGTGGTTTTTACTTCGACATAAGCAGGATAGAAGGGTGGGTACTGCCTGCTGGTTTCCCAGGCGAGTACACATCATTCTTGAAGTGCGAGTGGATACGTAAGAGGGTACGTGTGTGGTTATACCAGGTACCGACTTACCTCTCGCCTACGCTGCCGTCGACGGCTACACGTATCGACTATATAAATAGTTTAAAGTAGACAATAAAGGCTGATTATAACGTAATAAAACAATTGGTGTTTTATTCATTGGCTCGTGCACCGACCCTGGAACCCGTTGGACTACCCCAGCAGTGAGCGGTAACGTGTCGTTACAAGTTTTTAACAATATTTAATTTAAATTGAGCGAAAATCGTGTAAATTTATTTTAAAATGGGTGCCCCTATTGCGGTTCACAACTTTTTTAATAATTTGGTCGTCTTTCATAAATCGGTATTGCCATTCACAACTTAAATGTAGTTGACTTTTTGGTTGTGCGGCTGATTTTTTGGTTGTGTTTAATAGTATTGCGGTTCACCATTTTGGATGAGTTTGGTTGACAAAAACGATAAATATACACAACTGCTTATTAGCAGTTGAGTCTTTGTCGGTTATAGATTTGTGGCACCATCACACATATACAACCGTGTATATTTTTCTTGAAAGTACCTTTAACACTCACATTTATTACAACTCTGTTTTATTTAAATTTAAGTTTCAGTTGATTGTTTTTCCATGAATTGTTAACACGCCTTTTCTGAAGATTACTTAATAAGCATTTAATATTGATTAATAAAATAAAGCCAAAGATTTAAATAAAATGTTTAATACATTTCCTTTAAAAAATTAATACAAAAAAGATAAAAAATGGAAAAATCGTAAGTATAGGTGTTTTTTGATCTTAATATAATTAATTAAATGATTAATACACATACGCAGGACAGTAAAAATAACAACCAAAGCCCAATTTGAGCGACTTGTGCAGCTGATGGAAAAAAATCCAGAAATTGCTAAAGGAAAGCAAAAATTTGAGATGACTAAAACGTGGGAAGGATTTACAATAGAATTGAATAGCTTGGGCCCACCTACAAGAACATCCTTCGAATGGCAACGTGTAAGTATATGACATCTTAATTATTGTAAACAGACATTTTATTAGAATTTTTACTTCATATAGGTTTGGTTTCATTACAAAGCAAGTATTAAAAAAAACTAATACATAATAATAAACAAAACCAACAAGCAGCAGGTGGTGTTCCTTCACAAGAAATTCCGCTTAATGTACTTGAGGATTGCGTGTCCCAGCTGTTATCACTAAATGACCAAGTAGCACCATCTGGACACACTTTCGGCGTTGAAAACGATGGTCCATCAACAAGTCCGGCTTTAGAAACTCCTCAAAATCTCGACATGGAACAAATCGTTACAAATGAACCTGAGATAATAAACACATCAGCCAAGAAAAGAAAAAAATCACCAGAACAAGAGCGTCTGGAACTTCTGAGAAAACAATGCGAGGCACAAGCTAAACTTTAAAAAAGTATTAAGGATTTGGAGAAAAACAGTTATAAAAATTATGAAATAAACAAGCAGCTTTTACAAATTAAGCAAAAGAAAATTGCCGCTTTGAAAAATAATACTTATTATACAAACATATTTGTTACTTATTTTGGAAATTTCTTACTTCGCACTGGGATTGGAATCATCGCGTATTTTTCTACGTATACGTAGAACATTTGTATTAGCGTCATGATTTTCGTCTTCAAAAAATAAATCCACACTTAAACCATTCTTTTTATTTTATAAAAACTTGATTTTTTTGCGTTTTTTTCTTCACTTTACAAATAAAATGCATGGTGTTGCCAACAAGAAATCAATATTTCATGTCGGCAACGCCATAACAATTGCAACTAAAAATCGTTGTGCTACATAATACCAAAAAATAATTTGGTTGAGTTAAAATCGGGTTGACTGACAGACGACCAAACTAAGTTGAGTTGAGAACGGCAATAGGAGCAAAAGTTATTATACACGGATGTGACGTTCTTAAGTTTTTTGATATTCCAATAGCACTTAACTTTTTTATTTAAAACAGTATTCTTTTATATTTTTTTTTGAGAATTTTTGTCTGAGGAAGCTATTGAAGCTAACCACAAAAACGTTAGAAAGGTCCGATTATCACATATACGAAAATCATCCAGAAAAAATACAAACAAGGATTTAATGACCCATTTGTTGTTAGCTTCAGATCCTGTGTTGTCGTCAAACAGAAAGCTAAATAAAAAACAAATAAAACTGATGACGAAGAATTAGAAAAATATCTTGTAAAGGAAAGTGTAAATGTTGAAATATATGCTAGTTCTTCTTCTAGTGAATCGTATTCTTCGGAAAAATCCAGTGACGATCAATAAAATGTTTTTTCTTTTTGTTATAAAGCTGTTCCGTAATATTAATAAATATTTATTTTATATTACAAAAAGTATTTTTTTATAAAAACTTTTTTCATCATCGAGTGATTCTTGTAATTTAAATAAAATTTTCTACAAATATTAATACCTTCATTATTATATCGAAATTTTTTTACAACATTGTAATCAGAATAGAAGCTTTTTTCAAAATTTAAGATTCATTTTGACAATTGGATGGTTTTCAGAGCGTATTTTGCGCTTTTAAGAAAAAGGATATATGAGAGCAAAACAAGTCCTTGCAGCAATTTAAAAAAATTTAACAGAAATTGTTATTACGTTATATTAAGAATTATAACAAATTTCTAAGTCGTTAAAAGCCGAATTGTAGATTTTATTCAAAATTTTAATGTCAGGATGTATGAGTGTCCTTGCACCAACTTTTTCAAAAATTTGTTTTTTTTTTTCTAATTTTGACAAATAAAACCAGCACGCCAATTTTTATTCATATACGATAACGCCTTCTATTTTTGTGCCTTCCTTATATGGGATCAAAGCACTGTGCAGCGTGGTTTTTTGCTTATTTTGTCTACTTAACTGATGGTAAATGTTAGATGTTGCAAGTTTGAATGCATGTTTCACATTTTCAACATCTTCCATGCGTTCCTTTTAAATGTATGAAAGTGTGAAAAGGCTATTTGGAAAATTTGGTATTCAGAGTTTCGATTCCGCTACGTTTCTTTCGATTGTAGGTATGTATTCTGAATTACGATCGTAGTTACGTTTTTCTACGCTTATATTTTAGCAACGGAATTTTTTCGATTGCTCTTTTTATGAACTTAAAAAGTGTTTAATTTAATTAAAATTTCAGGTAGTTTTTTATTACTATGTAATATATTTTTATTTTGGTCGAGAAGGCTTAAGGCGCCGCAGTGGTGCAGAGGATGAGAACGTAAAGAATTCTGATGAGAGAAAGTGGTGTTTCTCGAAACATATGTAAATTCAACCAACAACCCAGGTTCGAATCCTAGGCCAACAAAAATAATCAATAAATTTTAATAATAATTTTCATGTAACAATTCCTACCTTCAGTAAAAATAATTTAATGTAAATTAAATTTGATGAACTCGAGCCTAAATAAAGAAATATCAAAGATTTAAAATTAACAGTTCAAATAAAAAATAATAATGTTTAAAAAGTGATTTATATAATTTTTTGTTGTACGGCCAATTAAGAGGTGATATGCAGCAACACAGAACATGGTTAAACAAATGTGTAATGGTAGAACGAAGGAGTTTTGAATTACTGTCACTACAAACAGGAAAGCAGCCTATTTATTTATTTTTCCAGGTCAAAAACAACGACATTAGAGCAATATGAAAATCTGGCAAGTTTAATGTCAACAAAACAGGATATTGCTTGCGGCTACCATAAACGATCCAAGGAGGAAGTTCAGGTATTTTCTTTTCAAGCCTTACCTCTGTGTTCTGAGTCACGTTGTTCTCCACTTCGACCAATAAAACCAGTGCTATGGATTCCATTTCTCCTTCAAATACAAACATTAAAAATACCGGCTTGACATTATTCTTAGCACTTAAATATTTTGCAAACAAAAATTATTACCTTTTTATTTTATATTAATTCACAAGTCTTTTGTATTATTTTATTTTTATTATTTCTCCTTATTAATCGCACAAATTTTTTTATTTACTATTTTTATTGTTTGTTGTGACTTTTGTTTATTAAAATAGTAACAAACTTGCTCATTTCTTTGTTTCTATTCCACATTTCATAGTAACAAATTGGTTTTGTAAACATTGTTGTCTTCTTCTTGTTCTTTTGATTCAGTTTTTGTTTGGAATACCAATTTTCGGTCGTAGCGTAACTGAATGCGGAGACGTAATCGAAACTCAGAATAGGGGTGATTAAGTTTTAATGACTGGCTGAATATTCTAGACACGAACATTCTAGACATTTACATTCTAGTATCTTAGCTCCGAACCATCTAGAAGTTATGATTGGTTTATAAGTAGACTAACAGCGCCATTCAAGTTAGTGAGTTTACTGTGAGTCATCGTAGAGTAAACTTCAAAGTGTTCTCAAACGGTAATTTAAGTGTGTTCTTAAACCGTAATATATGTAAGTGTGTAAAAAGACAGACACCAATATAGTTAATAAAAATTACACATAAAATTTGTTCCCTTTTCACATTTTCCTATTAAAATTCAATGTTAAAAAATTAAAAGGGAACAAATTTCATGTGGAATTTTATTCACGATAGGGGTGAGAGTTTTCATTATACACTACACTACAATAGTGGGGAGGGTAGATTGGATTTGTTTGTAATGCCCATAAATGTTGGTCCAACACCCACCTTAAAGTTGATTCAACGATGTCCGTCTGGCTGGCTGTCCGCTTGTGCGCAGAATACAGGTCGCAATTTTGAAGATATTTCAATAAAATGTTTTTTTTTTTTTTTTTTTTTTTTTTTTGCAGTTAATTATTTATTGAATCTTCATATTTGAAATGACAATAAGTATTCAAATCTTAATACTAAAAAGAAAATAATAAGCCCAGCCAGTGCTCAGCTGATCCAGTCATCTATTTTGCGCTTGAGTTAAAGCAAGGGTATCCCTCCTTCTCAACCGATTGTGGCCACTAAAGTTAAGGATGTCTCGTGCAAGTGGGTTTGGATGGTGTTCGAGTTTGCTGACATACTTTGATGCATATTTTGTAAATTCGACTTTTACTAATGGCACGCCTAGATCTTTGTGGATTCGAGAATTTTTAACATACCATGGTGCTGCAGTAATTATACGTAGAATTTTATTTTGACCCCTATGAATTTTTTCAATGTTTGATGCTGAGGCAGTACCCCATAATTGAATTCCATAACACCAGATTGGCTTTAGAATTGCATTGTACAACAAAAGTTTGCAATCCAATTTCAATGTAGAGTTTCTGCCGATTAACCAATTAAGTTGCACTGCTTTTAATCTCATTTGTGTAAGTTTCGCTTCAATATGAGACTTCCAAGTTAAACGGCGGTCGAGGTGAATGCCGAGGTATTTGACTTCATTATGTTGAGGAATAATTTGATTATTTATTCTGATGGACGAGCAGGTATCTTTTCGCAATGTGAAAGTGATATGAATACATTTTTGTTCATTTACCCTGATTTTCCAAAGCTCTAGCCAATTCTCTAGTTTATAAACATAATTCTGCAAATTCCGTGATGCAGCTTGGTGGTCCTTATGGACGCTGACAAAGGCTGTATCGTCTGCAAAAGTTGACGTGTGGATTTTGGGGTCTGACGGCATGTCGGAGGCATAAATCAAATATAAAGTAGGGCCCAGTATGCTACCCTGTGGCACACCTGATTCAATTGGCTGAGCGGTACTTAAAAAATCACCTTCTTTGATTTTAAATTTGCGACCGTATAAATAACTTTCCATGAGTTTATGGGTGTTAGCAGGCAGAGTTGATTTTATTTTGTGCATTAAACCGTCATGCCAAACTTTGTCAAACGCTTGGGACACATCAATGAAAAGGGCGGAGCAGTATTTTTTATCTTCAAACGACCCTCTTATCACATTTACCAATCTGTGAGTTTGTTCGATGGTACTGTGTTTAGCTCTGAATCCGAATTGATGATTTGGAATACATTCAGTGTCATTCAGAATTGGAGTCAATTTAGTCATTAACAATTTTTCGAACAGTTTAGAAATTGTCGGCAGTAGGCTAATTGGCCTATATGACTCCACTTTGGTGTGGTCCTTCCCTGACTTAGGAATCATAGTGATCATAGACACCTTCCAATCTGCAGGATAGTATTCTAGGCGTAAAATAGCGTTGAAGATAAAGAGGATAATCTTTCTTGCTACACGAGGTAACTCCACAAGCATTTTATTGCTGATTTCATCCATACCTGGAGCCTTTCTAAGGTTCAGAGTACCAATAGCGTTTTGGACATCACGAAAGTTTAGTCTTAGAGGTACAGGAGGTCTAATAACGAGTGGAGGCAAATCAGATGCATTATTTGAGTTGTTTATAGTAAACACTTTTCTCAAATGATTAACAAATAAAGTCCCCTTCTCGGAATCATTTCTAGCCCAGTCACCAGTCGGATTTCGCAGAGGAGGCTTTCCTCTAACTGGTCTTTTTAAACCTCGTGCCGCCTTCCATAACGAATAGTCAGATTGTGGGGTACTATCAAGACCCTCCAAGTAAGATTTAAGAAGCCATTCTTTGGGTTTCTAAGAAATTTCTTAGTATATCTCTGCATACCCGTAGCCTAGCTTTCAGTTCAGGAGACCTGTGGATTTGCCACTCTCTTCTAACTCTTCTTTTTTCTGATAGGAGATGATCGAGTTCAGCGAAATAAGTTCTATTTCTCCCACTTCTGCACTCAACGTCGTATGTGGAGGCGTGATGTACAGCTTTTCGTATGTCCTCAGTAAACTTGCCAATCGACCCATCAATATCCTCGGTAGTTCTCAACACTACATTTTCCGTGCAGTGGGAACTTAAATTCTTTTTATACTTTATCCAACTTACTCTGGTTTTAGATATGTCCCGAAATGGAGAGCCATTCCCTTGAAGGAAACGCATTGAAATAATAGAAGGAGAGTGATCTGAAGACAAGTCTAATGAAGGCTCCACTTGTATCGATTCTACAGGGATATTTTTCACTACTCCGAAGTCAATAACATCGGGAATCTTCCGTCGGTCCGTCGGCCAGTAGGTGGGATGCCCGCTTGAGAGTACATCTAATCCCATTTTGGCAATGGTGTTGAAGAGTTCACGACCCTTCGGGGTCACCAGACGTGAACCCCAAAAAGTGTGTTTGGCGTTAAAGTCACCAGCAACTAAAAATCTAGCTCCAAGGGAATTGAAGAAGCTGTAGTATTGGTGTTCTTTTATTGAAAATCGAGGCGGCGAATAAATTGATGATAAAACAAAATTGTATTGACAGAATTCAATACAAATGTTTGTTGCTTGTAGGTAATCCTCACATATGTTGTTCATTAAATAATGTTTTATTCTGTTCTTTATAAGAATTGCCGATCCTCCACATGCTCTTCCGCGGGGATCTTTAGTATCATAAAACACGTAGCCATTAATTTTGAAGTACGCTGTCGCCGTCAAGTGAGTTTCAGCAATCATCATGACATCAATCTGCTTATCCATCAGGAAGTGTTCCAGTTCGTTTTTATGTTGGCGGAGGCCGTTCGCATTCCAAAAACAAATTTTTAAACAAATCATTTTTTTAAAATGGCTTGTAAGATAGTGGATTGCATTTTCAGCATTTCCTGCATCATGGATGTCATAGTGGTCGTAAAAGTGTTCATGGTTTGGACAAGTGTCTGCAATGTAGTCTCTAGAGTGTTAATATTAGGCTCGTAATGTTGTGATTTAGGTGCCTGCTCCAAACCTGGCATATTAGATTTAACCACGTTAGCGTAAGAAACTTGTCTAGAACTAGGCGCGTTTACATGACTAGTGGACCGTAACAATTGCGGGAAATTGTCACTCGATGCCAAAATAGGCTGTTGATGATGATCAGGTAATACTGACGTCTTGTTGGTACTTATGGCTTTCAAATGCGTGTAAATTGGACAACCTCTATAATTTGCGGTATGATTACCTCCGCAGTTACTGCATTTTTTTATTTTTACGTCAGTTTTGGACTTATTACATAGAGCAGTTGGATGTAGTTCCCCACACGCAACACAAACAGACGGCAATTTACAGTACGCTTTGGTGTGGCCAAATTCTTGACAATTAACACACTGGACGGGTCCAATGCGCTTATGCGGTTCCTCCACGGTAATTCTACGATGCAGAAGATAAATGAGATTGTAGATTGGATGGGACTCGTTTTTCTTTAAGACAACATCTCCAGGTTCCAATTCTACCCTGAACATGGGCTGAGGGATCTTTTCACGGTTTTTGATATTCACTACGCTCTTGATTTTGAACCCTTTGTCCATTAAACCGGTTTTTATCTCCGCGGGATCAACACATGGGTCTATACCCTTTAGAACGACTTGGAGTCCTTTTGCGCTTTTGAGCTGGTAGGTATAGAAGTCCCTAGTCTCCCTCTCCAACTGGTTGGACAATTTTCGAAAATCATCTTCCCTATTCACTTGGATCTTTGTCTCGCAGATATTTCCATGTTTAATTGAGGTTACGCTAAACATGTTTTCACCTATTACCGAAATAATTCCTTGTACCAATTTACTGGAAGTCGGCTCTCTCAGATAAATTGGTGGGGGCTTAAACGTCTTCTTGGTAAGTTCTGGCTCATCCGTCTGGAGGAGAGCAAACCTATTTTGATTATTACTCACGGTCTTAGGAGCTTTTGAATTTGATGACACTTGAGCAGACGTCGGGCTCCTCTGTCGCTTGAGAACGGTGATGTACTTATCCATACCTACTTGTTTTTTTGGTTTGACTGCACTATTTGTTGAAGATGATGTTTTTTCATCTGTTGAAATCACTATATTGGGCGAACAGGAACGACGCCGTTCTGCGGCTCTTGTAGTGAGAAAATTCTCCGTAGATTTTTTTATGGATTCTTCCTCAGATACCCATTTAGTTTTTCTAGACGAGCTAAGCTCTTTCTCAGAATTACATCTGAGAGGAACGCTCATACAATTTTTATGCGATTATTAGTGTTTTTTTAATTACTGATATTACCGTAGATTTTTTTTAACCTATTACGAGTTATTTTTTCACTTTTTGTGTTATTTCAACCTATTACACTTTTTCACCTATTACGATTTTTTCACCGAAAATTCAGCCGCACTAAAAGTAACACGTCCGAACAGTTCGATGAGACGAGACTGAATCAATAAAATGTGGTACGTGATATTTTTTCGGCCCAAGGACGGATGGGATTGAAAGTGGTGGAAATCGGTCCATTATTTCACTTGGCCCCTATACAAATGTCCTCCCGAAATATGAGTTCAACGATCATAAGTGTTTGAATAATTAGTCGTAGCTCCCATATAAGGCCAACTTCAGAAAATCACTTTAAAGAGCATAACTCTTAAAAATTTTGGTATCCAAATAATATTGAACACAAATATGTTTCATATATATACATATAATATGGTAGCCAGACGGACGGACAGGCATCGTTAAATCGACTCTTGAAGTGATTCTAAGTCGATCGGTATACTTTAAGGTGGGTGTTGGACCAATATTTATGGGCGTTACAAACATCAGCACAAATTCAATATACCCTCCCCACTATTGTGGTGTATGGTATATACATGTGAGACTATCTCTAAAAAAGTTGATATTTGTCACAATTATGTTGTTATATGTATATATTGCAGATAATACCACAAAATCTTGCAATGTTATTGCTTAATAAAAGGGCGAATTGTGATGAAAACAGTACGAATTGGTCCAATATTACTCATAGTCCCCACAAAAATTTCATCCCGAAATACGGCCTAACGGTTCATAAATGGCTTAAAAATTGCAGTATCAATACAAAATTCAACAAAAATAAGTTTAATGTAAAAACAGATGTTTTTTGGATCGGTACATATTTAACCATAGTTCCCATTAAAGTCCACTTCTGAAAATATCTTACATAAGCATAAATATCGATTTCGAACAAATGTAGATAGATTCGAGCATACCGGCCAATATTTTATCATAGCACCCATATAAAGTTCATTTCCGGAAATCACCTAAATACTTATAAATCTGTAATAAAATATCGTTTTCTGATTAAAATTTGACGGTAATTATCATATATGTATATAAAAATCTATGGACTAAATTTATAATACATTAATCTTCATACATACATATCTTATAAATAACGATACCTATCCAAAATTTTACGCCGATCTTTTAAATATATTTCAATTAAAACTGCTCAATTTTGTGAATATCGGTCCATATTTAAAACATGTCCCTCATATAAGGTCCACTTCTGAAAATCAGTTACTTATATATCTGAAAGATATCGGCATTATTTTAAAATTCGACGTGATATACATACATACATACATATGTACATATACTCATACATATGTATAAAGTATTTACCGTATCCCAGCCAGCATTTACATATAAAAATAAGCATTTTGTAAGCGTTCATATGTAAGCAAAACACTTATAAAACGCTGTTGTGACATTTACAAAAGACATCAAAGCAAGGGTTTTATAATCGAAAAGCACCCAACTTTATAAGCGTTAAAAAAACGATTGCAAAACATGTTTTTCAAGTAATTTAATTACACGTTTTCTAAATGCTTAAAAACACGTTTTGAAAATTCTTAAAAAACACGTATTTTTAATGAAATTAGTAAGCGTTTTAAACATTTACTTTGTTTTGGATATGATTTTTTATTGATACATTTAAAAATCATTTTTAATATTAATTTTTTTTATTAATAGAAAAATATTAAATTAAAATATAACAAGTACGAGTGCTATATTCGGCTGTGCCGAATCTTAAATACCCTCCACCTAAACGTAATAAGAAATACAAAAACTACACTCACTGGTTATAGGACTAGAATATCCTTATTCTGTGTTTTCTATTCGGTCTTAGTGCAAATTGTATTAGTATTTGATATATTGGTTGAAAGACAATTTTACGACCAACATAATTTATGTTAAATATGTACCTTTCGAACGATATATATCATGATTATAAAATATGGACTAAATATGGGTTAAATCCGAAAAGAATATTTATTGACCCGAATTTATTTGTTTTTTGGAAATGGTTCTTATATGGCAGCTATGACAAATTATGGACCGATCTTCTTAAATTTTGGAACAGTTATTTTCATGTGTTTTTCTTGAAATATTTCCTCGAAAATAAAAAGACGGGGTTAGTTTAATTTAAATATAATTCATGGGTTTATTTTCAGTTTTTTCTTTTCTTCTTTGTACGTACCGTACTTGTTGGTGGTTTTACAAACAATAATAAATCAGTATACATACAGCATCAACACAAAATAACAACAATTTAACTTAACGAAACAATTAGCAATCCTATGAACAATAATTGGGGGACATTTACACTATGCGCGTAAACATCCCGCCCCCTTGATATACTGCAACAAAGAGGGCTAAGGATCACGCGGGTCGATCCTACAATGGTAGTCGTATCCGGTAACGTTGCTGGCCTGGGTTAAACGGCGTGCTGTGGTTGTTGTGTATGTTGCTGTGGTACATGTTGCTGGCAGCAGTGTTGGCATGTGTCTCAGAAGAAGAAGGACCTTCAATGGGTTTACGATGGATCTCAAGGCGGCGTGATACACTCGACATGGTGAAAGAGAGAAAAAGAAAGAATTAGTGGGTTTCTGAACTGGGTAAGAGTACAAGCTTCACGATGGGCCGGGTAAAAGTTCCTGAAGCTGTTCTCACGTCTGCTGTGTGGACCTTATTGTCATGTCCAACATGAGTCCTCTCTATTCGTCCTAGTCGTCATTCACTAGGGGGTAAATTATCTTGACGAATAACCACTAAATCACCTACTTCAAAATCATTCTGGGGGTATTTCTATTTTACACGACGATGATCTATAAAAGGGTTCAAAGTGAGCAGGCTGCTCTTTGAAGGCACGGGCATACCTTTTGAAAGCTGAGTATATTCCGGTATAAAGTTCCGCTGACACAAAAGAACCAAGCGATCTCGGGTGAATTTAATTTCTGACTGGGTTATAATCAAGGTATCATACGAGCATTTTTGGGTTCTCAAATACTGTAAACACCTGAACAAATACGAAATATTCGCATTGCACGTGATAAATCTGAAAATCGCGTTCATACGGGCGTTCGAGCTGAACTGAAAATGACTGAACTTCAAGGTGTTGGTGGTCGATAGGAAGGTGACGCGGCCAGTACTCACGAGGTTGTCTTAACCATACAGGGCCATGCCACCAAAGAGAATTATTTATTAATAGCCTGATGCAAAAAAATTCTTATTTGAGGATTGAAGTTCACGTTAGTTAACAGACACTTTAAGGCTAACACACCTATGTTAAAAATTCATATGCAAAAACAGTACGTTAACTATTGTATACATCAATTAATTTTATATGTTGATACTGGCAGCACTATCACTCTCTTTTGTCTCTTTATAGTTAATGATGTAAAACAACGATTACACTGTGCTAGTTGAAAAATGTGACAAACGGGGCACCTGGCGGGTTAACCTAATTCGGGTACGCTGAATCCAGTGGTGCTAACCGTTTTTTTAGGTTAGCTCGTTTTTTCGAAATATACCGTTATTTCGAAAATGGAGGAGGTTGCACAACATATATTCGCGTAACTCAAAAACGGTTCAGTTTATTGAATAAACTAAAAAAAACGAAATTCCGCAATGAAATTTTCTTTAAGCAAGGTTAAACTTTTTTCCAATATGCGCAGTCGTTGTAGAAACATAATTTTTTTTACCAAAAAAAAATAGTTTTTTTTAGCAAAATTTCAAAAATTTTGTTTTTTAAAACGGCATAAAAAAATGCAGGTATAGCAAACAAAGTTCCAAACAAAACAAGACATAAATAATTAAAATCTGTCTACAATTTTTGATTTTATTCACAAAAGATGAAATATATAATAACCAGACGAAACTTCAAAAATTAAAACATTTATTTTTGTTGTTAATTAAAGTTTATGTTTTTATTTACAAATTTATTCTTCTTCCTCCTGCAGATAACAACAAATATCCCCTAATAGCGAATCAAGTTGTTTGCCACTATACCAGTGTTCGAGTCTGGCTGTTACTTGGTGAAATCTCTCGCCATGTTCATCAGACTCGGCTGGTGATTGTTCATTAAATTTTTCTGCATGACAATGCAAACAATGTATTTTCAATGACATTTTGACGTTTAAGTTTTTAAATGGGGTTAGCATATCACCAATTAAAATTCGCCAATTTTCAGACCGATGATTTCCTAATACATTTTCTATTACTGATTTCACAGAATTCCAGCCCAATAGCTCCATATCATGCAATGCAAGTTCATGGTCCTTCATTAGACGACGAATGTCCGGTCCATTAAGAATTCCTGCAAAATAAAAACATTATGATATGAAATATAAATCTAATTTAATAAAGTAGCTAGAGTTTATACCTTCTTTTACTTTCATGCCGCTTAATCGTGGAAAAATTCGGTGCAATTCGGTAAAAGCAATTCCATCTGGGTTCAATGCTTTTATAAAATTGTTTACAATACCCAGTTTGATGTGGAGTGGAGGAAGCAAAATCTTTTCCATATGACATTCAAGGGGTTGAGGAACTCTTATTTATACTGTAATTTTTTTTATCAAAGTACCTGTCAAGACCTTCATAAACATAATTTGTAAAAAAAACCAAAGCCGGGACGATTGCTGTTTCTACATGTTACAGGTATAACAATAGAATACGTTACTTAAGTACCTGTCACTTTGATAAAAAAAATTACAGTATAAATAAGAGTTCCTCAACCCCTTCAATGTCATATGGCGAGTGCTTGCGAAAGTGAATAGTGAAGTTTAAAGTCTTTGACAGCCTTGAGTCTAATCATTTATATTGAAATATCGAAGATGGAAGCATGTAACAAGTTTCATAACTTTTGTTATGTGTGTGGGAAATATACAAATATGTCAAGTCGCCGTAAAATGACTACTGAAACAATTAACTTTTATGAAACATATTTTTCTTTAAGTGTCATATGTGGCAAGAGTTGGTCACCATCAATAGTGTGTACAAAGTGCATTTACCATTTAAATAAGTGGAAAAAATGGAGCTGCCATGCCAATTGGTGTTCCAATGATTTGGAGAGATCCCATACTCCATGTTGAAGATGAGTGTTATGCGTGCATAAATCATACAGCCGGCATGAACAGAAGAAAAAGTGGTTCTATATCTTACACTGCAACAATATATGCTCAATTTCCGCTGCCACATTCTGACTAAATTCCTGTTCCGGATAGCCAAATACCAACAGAAGATATTCCCTCAATAATTCAATCTGTTGAAACCTGTGGAGCAGCTGCATCGATGTATCAACCGTCATACATCACGATTCCATGTAACCACAACGAAATCACGCAAAATCGTCTGGATATAATGGTACGACGCCTAAAATTGTCTCAAAGACAGAGCATTCTCTTAACAAAAGAGTTAAAACAAGCTAATATTTTAGCACCAGACGTACAAATATACGGGGCTATCAATCGCCATCGTCGATTTACGACTTTTTTTAAATCTATTGAGAATAATTCTCTCGCGTATTGTACTGACATTCGCGGCTTGGTTTTAACAATGCAACATGAATATAATCCTGAAGATTGGCGCTTATTCATCGATTCGTTCAAAAGTAGCTTAAAAGCAGTTTTGCTACATGTCACTAATTTAAAAAGTCCTATTCCGATAGCACCAAGCACAAATACTAAAGAGACATACGCATCAATGAAAAAAATAATAGAGTTAATTAAATATGAAGAGCACAAGTGGAACAAGAGGCATGCAATTGGGCTATACTAAAAATATGTGCTTCATGTGCTTATGGAATACGCGTTTCCATGGCGACCAGTACAATACACGGGATTGGGCTATACGTGAGGAAAGCAGATTGCATAGAAATAATATTATTGAATTACCACTTGTGCCGATGGAAAAGATTTTGCTTCCTCCACTCCACATCAAACTGGGTATTGTAAAAAATTTTATAAAAGCATTGAACCCAGATGGAATTGCTTGTACCGAATTGCACCGAATTTTTCCACGATTAAGCGGCATGAAAGTAAAAGAAGGTATGAACTCTAGCTACTTTATTAAATTAGATTTATATTTCATATCATAATGTTTTTATTTTGCAGGAATTCTTAATGGACCGGACATTCGTCGTCTAATGAAGGAATAACAATTTGAACTTGCATTGCATAATATGGAGCTATTGGGCTGGAATTCTGTGAAATCAGTAATAAAAAATGTATTAGAAAATCATCGGTCTGAAAATTGGCGAATTTTAATCGGAGATATGCTAACCGCATTTAAAAACTTAAACGTCAAAATGTCATTGAAAATACATTTTTTGCATTGTCATGCAGAAAAATTTAATGAATAATTACCAGCCGAGTCTGATGAACATGGCGAGAGATTTCACCAAGTAACAGCTAGACTCGAACACTGGTATAGTGGCAAACAACTTGATTCGCTATTAGGGGATATTTGTTGTTATCTGCAGGAGGAAGAAGAATAAATTTGTAAATAAAAACTTAAACTTTAATTAACAACAAAAATAAATGTTTTAATTTTTGAAGTTTCGTCTGGTTATTATATATTTCATCTTTTGTGAATAAAATCAAAAATTGTAGACAGATTTTAATTATTTATGTCTTGTTGTGTTTGGAACTTTGTTTGCTATACCTGCAGAAAAAATTAGAAACACAGCTGCGTTTTCCAATTTTTTATGCCGTTTTAAAAAACAAAATTTTTGAAATTTTGCTAAAAAAAACTATTTTTTTTTTGGTAAAAAAAATTATGTTTCTACAACGACTGCGCATATTGGAAAATAGTTTAACATTACTTAAAGAAAATTTCATTGCGGAATTTCGGTTTTTTTAGTTTATTCAATAAACTAAACCGTTTTTGAGTTACGCGAATATATGTTGTGCAACCTCCTCCATTTTCGAAATAACGGTATATTTCGAAAAAACGAGCTAACCTAAAAAAACGGTTAGCACCACTGGATTCAGCGTACCCGAATGAGGTTAACCCGCCAGGTGCCCCGTTTGTCACAAAAAAGGTGTCAAATTCTAGCACAGTGTTATTAGTTGGATATCTTAGAGGCCATTTAGACGATGCAATTTTGCATGCAATTAATTGCATGCAACTGATGTTTGTTGGCGAACGGGTGAAAGAAGCAAGAGGGGTAGAAAAAGTTGCACGACTTCGTTTGTCATGCAATTTTTTGACATTTCCTTTTACCATCGTTTGTGTTTTACTTATTTTGTTTTATTCTTATTCTGACTTTGAAGTGTGCGTTATAAAAATTAATGCGCAAGAACATTTTCAGTTACTTCTTCTGTATTAAAATCTTCCATTTTTTATATTTTTTAAAATTTTTGTATATTGTATTTATGTATATGTATGTATATTATTTTATATACATACATATGTACATATATTTTTTGTATATTATATTTACATATATTTTAAAATTTTGTTTTCTTTGTTGCGAATGAAAAACTAAAGAGGAATGTGTAATTAAACGTCAAAAAGTTGCATGATTTGTTGCAAGGTGAATTTAAATACTAGGTGACAGCGTAGCGCCAGCTGATTATTCATGGTGAAATTGAAAATGTCAAAAAGTTATATAAAAAAAAACTTTTTGACAGTGACGAAAGTTTTTACATATAGAAAAATGCCTGTTGTTCTTGCCTTGTTGTAATTATTGTAGCAATGCTGTCACCTAGTATTTAATTTCACCATGATTTGTTGCACGTAAAATTGCATCGTATAAATGCACAACATTTTACGTAGCAATTTTAAAAGAGAATGGAAAAAATTGCATGCAATTAATTGCATCATCTAAAAGGCCTCTTAAAATGTTTTGTATATTTTCAATATAAAATTAAATTTTATTTCTATTTTAATATGTCAAATAATATTTATACTGCATAAAAACATAAACTAACCACATTAACAATAATTTAAAATAATAAATACTCTTATTTATTTCTAACTTATAAGCGATTATTTTAAAAACGAGCTTTATTTTAATTGTTAAGGAGTTTCCTTCAGGCTAATTTGGTCAAATGTTTGTTTCCAAACGTAAATAAAAAACTTGTTCGATTCTTATTTTTATTTTATTTTATTTTCCCAACGTTTCGTTAGTTTTATTCTAACTTCTTCAGGGGTCTCGTTCTAAATAATCTAGTGACAAAATTTATTGGTTTATTACATAGCTTTAATTTATAGACTAAGTTTTACTTACAGCTTTAATGTTTATTATTATTGTATATTAATTTTTATTATTAATTAGTTACTTATAACTAAAAAACGGGACATCACGAACAGAATTTTGGTATAAATAATCAAATAATTAATAAAAATATAATTTACAATACACGAACACAAAACTTAAGTCAAGTTTAACTTAAAGCTAATATCACAGAACTGATTTAATTATTAATTGCAGAGGAGTATTGAAGTTTTGTGTTGTCTTTGTCTTCTTTCGTATTCATTGTTGTTCTTATTTTTTGTTGTATGCGTAAACTCTCCAGTGTATACCTTTTGTTTTCCTTCCTTTCTATATCTAATATTTTAACATTCTCAAAATCTGCCACATGATTACACTCTTTTACGTGCTGTGAAAGTGCCGTCGATATTTTTCCATTTCTTATATCTGTTTTATGTTCGTTGATTCTCGTACCCAGCATTCTTTTTGTTGTACCAATATACACCAAATTGCACATCTCCCCCTCGTTTCCTTCACATTTTATTTCGTAAACAACATTGTCTGTTTTCAATTTGTCTATCTTTGGTTTGTTATTCGTAAATAGCTTTCGCAATGTGCTGTTTGATTTGTATGCAATTGTTGCCTTGCCATCTGTTATTATTTTCTTTAATGTTTTCGTCTCTGTGAGTTTTGGGATGAATGGTACACTGTAAAAATATTTTGTTGTGTCTGATACGGAGTCTTGTTTTTCCCTTCTGTTTTTTTGTGTTTTTAGAGCTGAGTTTATTAGTTTGTTTGTTATAACTATTGGATAGTCATTTATTTTTAATATATTTCTGATCTTTTTCATATTCGTTTGTTTGTACTTATCCTCACTTATATCCAATACTTTCCTTATTAAGTTTGTCACTGTGTTTGTCTTCATTTTCATGGGTTGGTTCGAATAATAATTAATTAATCTGCCTGAAGATGTGGGTTTTGTGTACCAATTTGTTCCGATTTTCCCATTTTCTCTTATTATGTTTACGTCTAGGTAAGGTAATTTTCCATCTATTTCCTTTTCAACTGTGAATTTAATCTTGTTGTGGTACGCGTTCAAAATTCTTAAAATAGTTGGTTCGTCGTTTTTGTTTATAATGGCAAACAAATCATCTACGTATTTTGTTAAAAAACGAATTTTAATATTTTCCGTTTCCAATTCTTCTACAACGTCATCTAATAATGTATCTAAGACAATATTTGCAATCGTTGGGGATTGTTTAATCTTAATAGTTTTTAAGATAATTAACGAAGTTTTTAGAATTTATTTATTATTTATTATTTTGGGTACTTAAAATTCCTCACAATATAAAACACAAGTTTTTGCTTCCGAATTCACTTTACAAGTAATTCTTTATTTAGACTTATGTATGTATGTATGTATGTATATAATGATAACTTTTCTGTATTCATATTTACATGTTTTTGAAAGACAGTTATTATTTTTACATATTTTTTATATATTACATTATTTAGAGTTTACACGTGTTATTAAATTCAATTTCTGATATTATTAGGGTTATTATTATTATTCTTATTGCTATTAGGTATTAATAAAAATTCAAGTTTTATTTTTAATTATTAATATGGCTCAAAATTCCGGCCCCATTGAAGGACTGGAAGTCTTCAAAGAAGTGGTAGTGGAGCCAATTTATGGATTGGGCGTCTATATACGCCGTTTCTTGTTTTGACCTCCGCCACCCTGACCTTGCCGTCTTCGCCTTCGATGACCTTGACGACTCTCCCGGTCAGCCATTGCTGTGGTGGGTAATTGTCTTCGTGGATTATTACCACTTGACCGACTTTGAGGTTGGGCATCTCGTGGCTCCATTTCGCCTTGCCTTGAAGTCCCAGAATGTAGTCGCGAGACCAAGCCTGCCAGAATGTCTGCTTGAGAGCGCAGAGCTGACGCCAGCGCTTGTATAACTTCCCCGCGCTGCCTCTCACGTCTTCTGCGGATTCTAGCGGATGCGAACGCAGACCCTCGCCGTTTAGTAGGTGTGCTGGTGTCAGCGCTTCTCCGTCGTTTGGGTCTGGAGACAGCGGTGCAATTGGGCGACTGTTGAGCACCGCCTCTACTTCTGCGAGCATTGTTGCCATTTCTTCTTGCGTGAGCGACGCGTTGCCTACTGCTCGTAGAAGCAGGAACTTCGCCTGTTTGACGGCGGCTTCCCACAGTCCTCCGAAGTGAGGCGCCCGAGGTGGTATGAAGCTGAACTTCACCCCGGACGACGCTGCGTACGACTCGACGGCCTGTCGACTCCTGTCGAACGCTTGATGCAGTTCCCTCAGAACGCGGCTGGCTCCGACGAAGTTCGTGGCATTGTCGCAAAATACCGTCTGTGGTAGACCTCTCCTGGCAGCGAACCTTTTAAAACAAAGAAGAAAAGAATCAGTAGACAGATCAGACACTAATTCTAAATGTACCGCCTTAGAAGTGAAACACACGAAAACCGCTATATACATTTTTAACGGTGGCCTGCCACGAATTCTCAATGAAACGTTTATAGGACCACAGAAATCTACCCCGACTACTAAAAATGGTCGAGTAGCTCTCACTCTATTAGTGGGCAAATTTCCCAATATTTGAGACATAAGCTTCGGTTTATAGCGGAAGCAATGTACACACTTGCGAACTGTTCTGCTGCACTCTTCTTTAGCATTTATAAGCCATATGTTTTCTCGTGAAAGAGCTATTAGAGCCTTTGTGCCAGCATGACAATTTTCGGTATGGAGATTTCGCAAATAAAGTGTGACAAAGCTATTTCTTTTCGGTAACAATAGTGGGAATTTGGTGTTGTATTCCAAATCTGCATTAAGCAGTCTCCCACCTACCCTTATTAGTGAAAACTTTCTATTTTCTTCAATAAATGAATGAATAAATGGCGTCAATCTTTGAATGTTTGACGGCAAGACTTCAGATTTTTGCATTTTTGCAATTTCCTCAAAAAAATGTAATTTCTGGATTGTCTCTACAAGTCGATAAAATGATAATTTTAGTTCGATTGCAGTAGGTGTAGAATTTTTATCTATTTTACGTTTTTTCAGGATGTCAATAAATCTGAGCACAAAGGAAGTTACTCTTAGCAACTTCTTGTATGACGAAAATCTTTCTATCAGATCCAATAAGCAATTTTGTGGATCTTCTACTGCAAGAAGTACATTTGTTTTTCTTGCTTCTAAAAGCTTTTGATTCTCTGTTAACTCGAAATGTTCGTTAACAGGCCAATGTGAACTATCGCTTAGTAAGAACGAAGGTCCCTCAAACCAAATTGAATTTTTTAAATCATTTACATCACATCCTCTAGAAACGATGTCAGCTGGATTCTGTTTAGTAGGCACATGGCGCCAAGAAACCAGCTCTGACAATTCTTGAATTTCGGCAACTCGATTCGAAACGAATGTTGCCAGTGAGGAAGGATGAGTTTTAATCCAATGTAATGTAATTTCTGAATCTGTCCAGAAATTAACACTTTCAATTTCAAAGTTTATCATTAATTTAATTCGACTCCACAGTTTAGCTAATAGGTGTGCAGCGCATAACTCAAGTCTCGGAAGAGATTTTGTTTTGAGTGGAGCAACTTTTGACTTTGCCGTTAGCAGTCTCGATTCAATTTTGTTCGAATCGGAGCTTCTTATGTATATGCAACACCCATAAGCGCGAATCGAAGCGTCAGCAAATCCATGAATTTGAATTTTTGCTGTCGATGTTGTGGACACAAATCTTGGGATTGATATTGAATCAAGTTCCATTAAATTAGATTTAAAATTTTCCCATGAGGTATTTAGTCTCATAGGAATTGATTCATCCCAGTCAAGTTTTTGTATCCAAAGTTCTTGCAACAGCATTTTGGATTTTGTAACAATTGGGCATAAAAGTCCGAGAGGGTCGAATAATCGAGAAGAAACAGACAAAATGTTTCTTTTCGTTGCTTTCAAATCACCAAAATTGTCTTCCAAATGAAACTTGAATGAATCATTCTTCGGTACCCAATGTATACCTAGAGCCTTTGCCGAATCAGAGTCACTATGTAATAGTTTCCCCTTTTGAAATGAATTAGAAATTTCGGGATGATTTGAAACCCATTTTGCGAGTTTAAAACCAGCTGAACTTAAAATTTCATTGACCTGGTTCCGAATAATATCTAGATCTTGGTAGCTTTCAGCCCCAGTTATCAAATCATCAACATAGAAATCACTGCGAACAACTTTTGAACCAATAGGCAAAGTCTCTTTGTACAAATCGCTTAAGTGAATCAAACATCTGATGGCTAAAAATGGCGCAGAAGCTGTACCATAAGTAACGGTATTCAACCGAAATATTTTCAAATCATCAGATGGATTCTGTCTCCAAAGGATTAATTGAAAGTTTCTATCATTCTCGCCAACTAATACTTGACGATACATTTTTTCAATATATGCAGTGATTGCGTACTTATGAAATCGAAAACGGATCAATGTCGAATATAATTCTTCTTGAATTGTTGGGCCAATCATTAACAAATCGTTAAGTGATGTATGTGACGAAGTTCGACACGAAGCATCAAAAACTACTCGTAGTTTCGTAGTTGAACTCTGAGGTCGCAACACACATTGGTGTGGAATAAAATAATGAGGGAAATCCGGTATTTTGTCAACATATGACATATGACCTAAGTCGGAATACTCTTTCATAAAATCATGATACATTTCTTTCATATTTAAATCTCTAGAAAGTCTCCTTTCTAGTGCAAGAAATCGCCTTTTAGCGGTTTCGAAAGATAAACCAAGTATTTTCGTATCAGATTTGAAAGGCAAAGAGACTTCAAATCGTCCTGACGGTAAACGTCGTACTGAATTTCTAAACATTTCCTCACATTTTTGTTGTTCTTCAGAATAAATTTTTGTTGATTCATTTGGAAGTTCTTCTAACTCCCAGAATTTTCTGACAATTGAATCTATATTGCTCTCGTTTTCTATAGACGTACTTAAATGAAAGACGTTGTTATTGCCGCTAGAGCCCTTTGATTGGTTATACTTTCCAGTAACAATCCAACCAAGCGAAGTCTTTTGAAGAATTGGCAGGCTGGGGCCAGACCTTATTTGTCCAATACAAATTAAGTCAAAAAATATTTCCGCACCTATTAAAAGATCAATCTTTTGAGGCTTGTAGAAGCAAGGATCGGCTAATTCTATATTTCCTGGAATATTAAAGCTAGTCGTACGAATTTTATGATCAGGCTGTAAATTTGTTATTGAACTCAATACCCAAAACTTTGAAGTAAATTGCGTAGAGTTAACCCTCGACGTGACAGTTAAATTTACACATGATTTCGAAAATGAATTAGTTTCGCTAATGCCATTCAAATTCAATCTACCTCCTTCTTTTTTAGTCTCAGTAGCTGTGCAAGTTCCTCAGTGATCAAGTTTGGTTGAGAACCGGAATCTAAAAGAGCTCTGGCTAATATAAAATCTCCAGAACTATTTCTAACTTTCACGACGGCTGTAGCAAGAATAATTCTTTCATCAGAAGATGAATAATTTACCGATGCGTGAGAAGTTGACGGTTGTTCAAAATTGTTATTTGAAGAATTACTATTGTTATTATTGGAATTTGCACTTGTACTGTATCTATGTAGCAATGCATTATGGGAACTACTACAAATTCTACATTTAGATGCATTATGGGAACTACTACAAATTCTACATTTAGATGTTGTACATCTAGCTACTGTATGTCCTCTTTTTAAACAATTTATGCAAGCTGGCAATGATTTTATAAAATCAAATCGTTGGTTTACAGGCTCAGCAGAAAAAGAAGGGCAAGTTGTAATAATATGTTGATTGGATTTACAAAATAAACATTTTTCAGTAGATTGTTTAGATTTAGTACAATTTAGTGATGTTTTATTATTTTTCTTCGTAAAATTTTCAGTTTTATTTTTATTAAACCTCGGTCTTGAACTTGAAGATTCATCAGCAGCAATATGCTGATACCGTTTGTTCAAGGCGGTTTCACAGTCTGACCATAGTGGCAGCCTTTCGAAATCCAACTGTTCTTCCCACTTTGTCTTAGTCACTGGATCTACTTTTGACATCACTAAATGAATTAAAATTGCATTTGTAATTTTCTTATCATCACCAATCGATAAAAGTGAATCATATATTGCCGAAACTGTATCAATCATACTTCTCAAAGCGGATGCCGAAGGTTTCGTGATCTCTGGTAGATCAAAAAGTTTTGATATATTATCAAAAAATATCAGACATTCATTGTCATATACTTTTTTTAAACTGGCCAATGCTTTGGGATAATTTTCTTCTGAAATCTGAAAAGCTTTGACTGTACCTAAAGCTTCTTCGGACAAGCATGATATTAAATGATTAAATTTTTCTATGTCTGTCAACGTCGGATCACTGTGGACTAAGTTCTCAAATAGGCTCATAAAATTTTTATAATCGGAGTATTTTCCGCTAAATTTAGGGAGCTTCATATTTGGGAGTCTAGAATGATGTGCCTGTACACTAAAAAAAGTTTCAGGCACACTTGACTTTCTATTTTTAGACAAAATACTCAAAAACAATGATTTAGTAGTCACACAAATGTCTTCAAGCTCAGATCTTTCATCATTGTCGGGATCCAAATTATCCACATCTAACTGCAGCTCCATTGCTTGCTCAATATAATTTTTTAGAATGTCTAATCGACATTCTAACTCGATTGGATTAAAAGAAATCGTCTTTTCACGAATGGATTGACGAATTCGCGTAATATTCTGTACGACTTTTGCCTTTTTTGCAAGTACTTTCTCCAAAGTTTCCGCTGTGGAGGGAGATTCTTGATGTTTTTTGCTAGGCATTATATTCTATAATCTTTATGAGTAAGAATTTAAATTTTCGAAATACCAAATAACTTGTTGGTTTACTATTTTTAGCAAAAATCAATTTTACGTTAACTTAGTAAAATTGATATAATAATTCTCTCTATTCGGATTCTTATTTCTAATTCGAAGAAATATTTTATCTTTTTATATAAAATTATCAAATTCAAGAACCAGTTATTAAGATTAATTGTTACTAGTGTGAGCGCACTAATTAATTAATATTTTATGGTTGTACGAAAATAAAATTTTCGATGTTAGTGTGAACACAACAAACAAGTTATTTTTTGAATCTTGTATTGATTTGACTTTTCGATGCTAGTGTGAATGCTTCACACTGTACAGCTGATATTACTATTAAATGGTATAGGAACGTATGGAATGAAACCGTGATCTTGAAATTAGACAAACGAATGTAGATAAAAGAAACCAAAGAAATTTAGCATTAATTAATTATTTTTTAAATAAAAATTAACACGCGAATATTTTCGTTCAATTATTGTGTAAAAAATATAAGTAATTTTATACAGTATAAATAACTTTTTTGCTATATAAAATGCCGACGGTAAAAAGAAGAAATTTATTCTCTGTCTCTCAGTAATAAAAGAGACCTAATTATACAAGTGCGTGTGTGTATAAATGTTTATTATTAAATGTTAACACTCGCGATTGTTTCACTTTAAGGGTGGTTTTTAATAATTTTATTATTAAACAAATAAATTGTTTCACAATAAAGTGTAAAAAATATTGATTGTGTTCGACTTGCACAGTGAAAAAAGAAAATTTTTGAATAAATTACAAAAATCTTTAAATTTGATTAATTTACAAATTTAAGTTAACACAAATATTTTTTACACTTTTTTACCTCTGTTTCAGATTCTGAGTTACTCCCCTGGTTTTTCTCTGCTCCACAAACTATACAGCGGCAACGACGAGGCATCTAGGAGTTGTTTATGTTTTTGTTAATTGTTTTAAATTTGTTATTGTGTTTGTTTTTTATTTAATAAAAATGTTTATTAACACAACACTTTACTTTTTTCAAATGTTTTTTATTAAAACGAACTTATTAAGCTCTTTGAAATAAATTATCAAAGGCTCACTTTTAAAAATATTTTATTTAAAAGAATTGTTTGTTTTAATATTTTAGAAATTTTTAAGTCCCTGCTCGGGCGCCAAAATGTTTAATCTTAATAGTTTTTAAGATAATTAACGAAGTTTTTAGAATTTATTTATTATTTATTATTTTGGGTACTTAAAATTCCTCACAATATAAAACACAAGTTTTTGCTTCCGAATTCACTTTGCAAGTAATTCTTTATTTAGACTTATGTATGTATGTATGTATATAATGATAACTTTTCTGTATTCATATTTACATGTTTTTGAAAGACAGTTATTATTTTTACATATTTTTTATATATTACATTATTTAGAGTTTACACGTGTTATTAAATTCAATTTCTGATATTATTAGGGTTATTATTATTATTCTTATTGCTATTAGGTATTAATAAAAATTCAAGTTTTATTTTTAATTATTAATATGGCTCAACAGGGATAATGGATTTCCCATAGGCATTCCATAAAGTTGACGGTAGAATTTATTATTTATTGAGAAATAGTTATTCTCTGTTAAGCAGAAATTTAATATTTTTAAAAACGTCGGTTTCTCTATTTTTGTGTGTTCTTTTATGTGTTGCCATTTGTCAAGTATGTTCCTTATCGCCAGATGGATCGGTATGTTGGTGAACAACGATACCACGTCAAATGAAACCATGATTTCATTGTCATCTATTTTGACTCCTATTAGTCTGTGTTTTAGTTCCATTGCATTGTTCACATTATATGTCGTAGTAACGATGTTCTTTAAAATTGTCCCAATATGTTTTGCCAGTTCATAGCAAGGTACCTTCATGGAGGCAGATATTGGTCTAAGTGGTACATTGTCCTTGTGTATCTTTGGTAAACCATATAATTGTGGAGCTACCGCTGCGTGTGCTATCATCTTAATTTTTTCAACCTTTGTTATCGTATTGTCCTTTTGTAATTTTGTGATGATGTTATTGTTTTTTCTT
This sequence comes from Bellardia pandia, assembly GCA_916048285.2. Classification (NCBI taxonomy): domain Eukaryota; kingdom Metazoa; phylum Arthropoda; class Insecta; order Diptera; family Calliphoridae; genus Bellardia; species Bellardia pandia. The sequence goes on along the minus strand of OU696532.1, from coordinate 88,170,167 downwards.
TGAAGTTTTTCTGTTGGGTCTTCTGATATTAGTTGGTATGTATTCTTGTCATTTAAGAGAAAATCCATTTTCTCCCTATACTCCTTCTTATACATTACTACCGTTTTGTTGCCTTTATCAGCTGAAGTAATTGTTATCTCGTTTTTGTGTTTTTTCAAAAATTTTTTGGTCTCGTTATAAATAGTAGTAATAAACCTGTCTTTCTCAGAACTTCTAACATTTCTTCTAAAATCTGATATCCTATTTGCAATTTTCGATCTGGTTATATCTTTCTCTGTGTCATCTTGTATGTTCTGGACCCACTGTTCCATGTCCGCAATTAGTGATACTGGACTCAAATTCTTTTTATCAACTGGTAATGCAAATTTTGGGCCAAGTGAGAGTAACCATTTATGTTCAGTTTCGAATTCCACGTTTGTATAATTCACAAACCAGTCTTCGTTGAAAGTAAATTTTTCTTCTTTTAATTTCCTTATCTTTAATAAATGTGTCCGTTCTATTTTATTCCTAATATTATAAAATTTGTCCCATTGTTTCTTACTGAATTTCGTCCATTCATTTTTCTTCAGTGTAGTATGTAATTGTTTTTCGATTGTTTTTGTAGTTCTTTTTATGTGGTAAATATTTCTATGTGTCTCTTTTATCTCAATGTTCAATACTTTCATGTGAAAATTTGTCTCAATTTTAGTTATCTCGTTCTGTGAATTTTCCTTGTTGAACAATATTTTCAGTCCTTTCGTGCTGTTTTTTATGTGCGTCGGTGTAATTCTCATAGTCCTGCATTCTGTTCGTGATGTCCCGTTTTTTAGTTATAAGTAACTAATTAATAATAAAAATTAATATACAATAATAATAAACATTAAAGCTGTAAGTAAAACTTAGTCTATAAATTAAAGCTATGTAATAAACCAATAAATTTTGTCACTAGATTATTTAGAACGAGACCCCTGAAGAAGTTAGAATAAAACTAACGAAACGTTGGGAAAATAAAATAAAATGAAATAAAAATAAGAATCGAACAAGTTTTTTATTTACGTTTGGAAACAAACATTTGACCAAATTAGCCTGAAGGAAACTCCTTAACAATTATAATAACTATAAACATTGGTCACAAAAACAAATTAATTAAACAAACAATCGGAAGGCCCGCCGAAAGAAAGAAGAGGAAAACACATCTAGCCAAAAGAAGAAACAACAAGAAAGTATGATCAACTTTTTCAAAAACATCAGAGAAACATACAACAATTACACATGCAGCTTACTGAAACAATATAGCAGAGAAGTGGAGAAGTTAGCAAAATATATGGAAAGAGCTAACTTTCTTCAAAAATGCAGGACTATGAGAATTACACCGACGCACATAAAAAACAGCACGAAAGGACTGAAAATATTGTTCAACAAGGAAAATTCACAGAACGAGATAACTAAAATTGAGACAAATTTTCACATGAAAGTATTGAACATTGAGATAAAAGAGACACATAGAAATATTTACCACATAAAAAGAACTACAAAAACAATCGAAAAACAATTACATACTACACTGAAGAAAAATGAATGGACGAAATTCAGTAAGGAACAGTTGGACAAATTTTATAATATTAGGAATAAAATAGAACGGACACATTTATTAAAGATAAGGAAATTAAAAGAAGAAAAATTTAAGAATTTAAAATTTACTTTCAACGAAGACTGGTTTGTGAATTATACAAACGTGGAATTCGAAACTGAACATAAATGGTTACTCTCACTTGGCCCAAAATTTGCATTACCAGTTGATAAAAAGAATTTGAGTCCAGTATCACTAATTGCGGACATGGAACAGTGGGTCCAGAACATACAAGATGACACAGTGAAAGATATAACCAGATCGAAAATTGCAAATAGGATATCAGATTTTAGAAGAAATGTTAGAAGTTCTGAGAAAGACAGGTTTATTACTACTATTTATAACGAGACCAAAAAATTTTTGAAAAAACACAAAAACGAGATAACAATTACTTCAGCTGACAAAGGCAACAAAACGGTAGTAATGTATAAGAAGGAGTATAGGGAGAAAATGGATTTTCTCTTAAATGACAAGAATACATACCAACTAATATCAGAAGACCCAACAGAAAAACTTCAAAGAAAAAACAATAACATCATCACAAAATTACAAAAGGACAATACGATAAAAAATTAAGATGATAGCACACGCAGCGGTAGCTCCACAATTATATGGTTTACCAAAGATACACAAGGACAATGTACCACTTAGAACAATATCTGCCTCCATGAAGGTACCTTGCTATGAACTGGCAAAACATATTGGGAAAATTTTAAAGAACATCGTTACTACGACATATAATGTGAACAATGCAATGGAACTAAAACACAGACTAATAGGAGCCAAAATAGATGACAATGAAATCATGGTTTCATTTGACGTGGTATCGTTGTTCACCAACATACCGATCCATCTGGCGATAAGGAACATACTTGACAAATGGCAACACATAAAAGAACACACAAAAATAGAGAAACCGACGTTTTTAAAAATATTAAATTTCTGCTTAACAGAGAATAACTATTTCTCAATAAATAATAAATTCTACCGTCAACTTTATGGAATGCCTATGGGAAATCCATTATCCCCAACGATTGCAAATATTGTCTTAGATACATTATTAGATGACGTTGTAGAAGAATTGGAAACGGAAAATATTAAAATTCGTTTTTTAACAAAATACGTAGATGATTTGTTTGCCATTATAAACAAAAACGACGAACCAACTATTTTAAGAATTTTGAACGCGTACCACAACAAGATTAAATTCACAGTTGAAAAGGAAATAGATGGAAAATTACTTTACCTAGACGTAAACATAATAAGAGAAAATGGGAAAATCGGAACAAATTGGTACACAAAACCCACATCTTCAGGCAGATTAATTAATTATTATTCGAACCAACCCATGAAAATGAAGACAAACACAGTGACAAACTTAATAAGGAAAGTATTGGATATAAGTGAGGATAAGTACAAACAAACGAATATGAAAAAGATCAGAAATATATTAAAAATAAATGACTATCCAATAGTTATAACAAACAAACTAATAAACTCAGCTCTAAAAACACAAAAAAACAGAAGGGAAAAACAAGACTCCGTATCAGACACAACAAAATATTTTTACAGTGTACCATTCATCCCAAAACTCACAGAGACGAAAACATTAAAGAAAATAATAACAGATGGCAAGGCAACAATTGCATACAAATCAAACAGCACATTGCGAAAGCTATTTACGAATAACAAACCAAAGATAGACAAATTGAAAACAGACAATGTTGTTTACGAAATAAAATGTGAAGGAAACGAGGGGGAGATGTGCAATTTGGTGTATATTGGTACAACAAAAAGAATGCTGGGTACGAGAATCAACGAACATAAAACAGATATAAGAAATGGAAAAATATCGACGGCACTTTCACAGCACGTAAAAGAGTGTAATCATGTGGCAGATTTTGAGAATGTTAAAATATTAGATATAGAAAGGAAGGAAAACAAAAGGTATACACTGGAGAGTTTACGCATACAACAAAAAATAAGAACAACAATGAATACGAAAGAAGACAAAGACAACACGAAACTTCAATACTCCTCTGCAATTAATAATTAAATCAGTTCTGTGATATTAGCTTTAACTTAAACTTGACTTAAGTTTTGTGTTCGTGTATTGTAAATTATATTTTTATTAATTATTTGATTATTTATACCAAAATTCTGTTCGTGATGTCCCGTTTTTTAGTTATAAGTAACTAATTAATAATAAAAATTAATATACAATAATAATAAACATTAAAGCTGTAAGTAAAACTTAGTCTATAAATTAAAGCTATGTAATAAACCAATAAATTTTGTCACTAGATTATTTAGAACGAGACCCTTGAAGAAGTTAGAATAAAACTAACGAAACGTTGGGAAAATAAAATAAAAATAAGAATCGAACAAGTTTTTTATTTACGTTTGGAAACAAACATTTGACCAAATTAGCCTGAAGGAAACTCCTTAACAATTATAATAACTATAAACATTGGTCACAAAAACAAATTAATTAAAGCTTTATTTACTTTGGTTGATTGTATGTACATCACTATAATGTTTTGTATGTTTGCATTATATAAATACAAATTGGAACAAGTCGGTTTAAGTGACATTGCTCAAAATAAAAAATTGCATCAAATAGGGCTTTTAGAGAAGATAAAATTCATTGTCGGTCACGCTAATTTTCGAGTGGGCGGGTCTTCAAAGTTGCAAATATATGAGCCCATATCTCGGAAACTATTCGGTGTCTGATAATTTATGATACGTCAAATTAATGGTATGAAAAATATCTTTCCAACGAAGTATACCATAATTTTAAAATATGGACCCACTATGGGTTACTTTTGAGATATATATTTTTTTACCCAATTTTTTTTAATATCTAAAAAAAAGTCTACATTAGTGTTATTTTCGGTTCTTTATTTAAATAGCGAAGACATTTAGCTTTAATTTAAGGTATAATATGTGCCCGTGGGTATTATAATTACAGATTTATAAGTTCTGAAAAATTAAAAAAAAGAATTATTTTTCTTAAAATTATAATTTCCAAACTTTAATATAAATCAGTGGTCCCCAAAAAGAGAGGATTTGGTAATTACATATGCATGGGTGAAAACAACAACAAAAATTAGCTGAAAAAGAAAAAACATGCGCAACAGTCGTACTTTGTTCAATGCTGTCATACAAGTGAATGAAATATTTGTATTTTTCTACGCTCTTGTACAGGGAAATAAATAAATAAAAGCTGAAAAAAGAACAACCATGCGGCATAGACCTGCTTTGTTGAATGTTGACTAACAACTGAATGAAATATTAGTATTTTTACGCTCTTGTTGTGAGTATTGTTTGCGATCGTGTTGTGTACATGTAAATAGCCGAAAATCTTCGTATTCTGAACAATACTAGTGAGGACCACTGATATAAATACATACTTTGAAACCAAATTTTATACTTTTAATAGTAATGTTATATGTGGAGATCTGGCAATACTGTCGATTGATTGATATTCGATATTTGGTAACGAGTTTCTTCTACAGCACTGGGCTGAGCAGATGGTTCTAAAATCATGTACATATTTGTAAAATATAAATTGTAAAAACAAATAATTAGTTAATAAATAAAACATAACATTATATAATTTGATGAGTTGTTACATTGGCGACGAGGTAAAAAAAAAACAAAAAGATGATATTGTTGTTATGTGAATTATAATATTTTACTTTGGTGTTAATAAATAGAGACAGGGAGTCGGCAACAAACAAGAAGGTAAAATAAAATGGCGATTTTGTGTTACATTTATTTGTAACAATTGGGAAACATTAAATTGTTTTGCATTTAATTGCAGATCAGACGAGACACAAAACATTAAATTGTGCAAAGAGTTGCAAAGGCAACACAATTACATTAAATTGTAAAAATAAATTGTCAAGAAGACGGAGTACATTTAATTGTAAATTTGGTAAGAATATCGGAAAAAGTTGTTGCTAATTTGGTGCATTAAATTGCATAATAGGAAACGTTATTTATTGGCTTGCATTAAATTGCTAATTTCAGACTAAAATAAAGATGAATGCGACAAACATTTCACCCTTTCTGGGCGATGTTATAGATAAGGCATTTATTCGTTCAGAGTGGGAAAAATGGCTTCGATCATTAACAATATATCTTGCGGCGGAAGAAATCACTGATGGGAATAAAAAGAGAAATAAATTGCTGTATTTGGGTGGGCCGCAACTCCAGGAGGTGGTATACAGTATTCCTGGAGCGCTTGTTGAGAAGGCACCTGACGGTATAGATGTCTTTGATGTCCTGGTCGAAAAGCTTAACAAATACTTTTCGCCGGAAAGAAACTCCACTTTCGAAAGACATCTGTTTCGTTCATTAAAACCCGAAGTTGGCGAGTGTCTTAATAAATTTTTGGTATGACTGCGAAATCAAGCGGCCAAATGTCAATTTGGGGAGACAAAAGAAGAAGTATTGGGAATTAATTTAAAAGATAAAACGATCTAAAGAAGAGACTGTTAGAAAAAGAACACACACTTGCCGAAACCATTGAAATGTGCCACGTGTATGAACAGATAAATAATCAATCTGAAACAATGAAATTGCCGAACCCTTCTCTTGATATCAACAGAGTTGACAACAAAAATCATAATATTGAGTGCGGCAGATGTGGTCAGCGTGGACATTTTGGCACAAGTGCTGGTTGTCCTGCTAAAAATGCAAAATGTATTAATTGTGGATTCACTGGACATTTTGGTCGCAAGTGCAAAACGAAGGGTACGAAACGTTAGCTGGCAGGTTTTGAAAATGGTAATACGAGAAAGCGAAGAGGTAACTACTCAAATATATAGTTCATAGCAGATGATAGTAGTGAGATAATTGGAGCTCCGCAGAATAAATACGAGGAACACAATTGCTTTCGGGTAACAAGACAAGTGAGCACATGAACGAAATGATAAGGTGTTACGTAGGAGGCCGCGAAGTTTCGTTGTTAATAGATTCTGGCTCACAATATAAAATTTGATATGTGAGAGGGATTGGAATTATCTCTGTGAGTCACATGCCACTGTTTGGAACATTCGATTTAAGTCTGAGAATCAATTTCGTGCATACGCTGGAAATGAACCCCTCAAGATTAAGGCTATTTTTGAAGCTGTAATAGGCCTAGATTTGGATTCAAATCTGATTTCCTCATTCTACGTAGACAATCTCTACTGGTGCGAGATACAGCTATAAAGCTAAACGTTTTAAGATTGGGTCCTGTGGTAAACCAAATTGAAAATTTCCAAAAATCAAGGACATTAAAGTTTTATTGTCAATTGATAAGTCTGTAAAACCAGTTCAACAACCTCTGCGCAGGGTACCCGCAGCTCTAGAGGGAAGGGTCGAAGAGAAGTTGAACGAAGCAGTAGAACAAGATATTATTGAGCCGGTTTATGGGCCGAGCACTTGGATTTCTCCAGTAGTAGTGGTATTTAAGGGAAATGGTGACATCCGTCTTTGTATCCACTACCAACATTCGACTCATTTATGACCAAACTCAAAGGGGCTAAATATTTTTCAAGACTGGACCTCAAAAATGCATATCATCAACTTGAACTGGATATAGTCGAGAAATACCAACTTTTATTACATCTAAAGGGCTATACAGATATAAGAGACTTCTCTTTAGAGTTAACTCGGCACCAGAAATATTTCAGAGAATTATGGAGAGCATGCTGGCCCCGTGCAGTTGTGTTGTGAACTACCTAGACGATGTCATTGTGTTTGGATGCACCAAGGCCGAACATGACAAAAACCTAAGAGAAGTACTGGTAATTTTTGAAGAAGCGAATGTTTTACTCAACAAGGTTAAATGTGTTTGGAGAACAGGGAAACTTCGTTTCTTAGGACATATCCTGTCCAGCGAAGGTATTGATCCAGATCCTGAAAAACTCGATACTATTATGAATTTTCGTCCTCCAACAAGCAAGGAGGAGGTAATGAGTTTCCTTGGTTTGGTTACATATCTTGGGAAATTCATATCGGATCTTGCCGACTTGACCCGATTAATAGCGGATGCAAGTCCAGTGTCACTAGGTGCTGTACTGCTACAATTTAAGAACAATATTCTCCAAGTAATATCATTTGCAAGTAAAAACCTTTCTTAGATTGAGAGGAGAGCCTGGCTTTAGTTTGGGGCGTAGAACGCTTTTACTACCATTTGGCAGGTATCGAGTTCCAATTAGTCACAGACCACAAGCCTTTGGTGACGATTTTTAAACCAACGTCAAAACCGCCAGCTCGAATCGACCGATGGGTCTTACGCCTTCAGTCATTCAAATTTAAAATTATATACAAAGCTGGTAAATATAACATCGCTGACTCTTTATCCAGGTTATGCAAAATCGAAAATTGTAGTTTTTTTGATCGAAATTCGGAAAGCAGCATATGTTCGATAATTGAAGAAGTCATTCCACGAGCAGTATCTATACTTGAAATCGTTGAAAGTAACCAGTTCGATCAGAATTAATGAGCGCAGTAGAAAGTATGAAAAACAATTCATGGGATTTGAACACGTCAAATAAGTTTTTCCCATTTCGATTCGAATTATACACTTTAGGCAACATCCTCTTATACCGTAGACAGACGACAGAGTTAATGCGCATTAAAAACTCACTAATGTGAATTAAGATTTTACCGTGACAGACGACAGTTTCTGCATTTAAACTGCATTTAGGTAACAGCAGTTTGTTTGTAAACAACTATTTAATTATGAAAAAATTTGTTTGGCATTTGCTGAAAAAAACAGTATTTCTTTGAAAAAAAGCTGAAATTACTTTTGCTGAAACTGTTTCATAATGCAAAACTTGTTCATGCACTAGCAACCATCAACCTGAACGTGTTGCTACATGTGGGGACCGCAGTGGGACACTCTGAAATAAGAGAAAGGCAAATGGAAATCTATTTTTATTATTTTAATTTTACAATTGTCTTCTTCTTATTTTAGAATAGTAAACAATTTGATAACATATTATTGATTTCCGACGATGTTGCCATATTGAAATAGCTAAATGCAGTATAAATTCAGTTTGATTTTGTGTATTTACGTCTAACTTAATGCGCATTAAAAATGGATAATTCACAAGTTAATTTGAATTAAGACTGTTAATGCAAATTAACTGTGTCGTCTGTCTACGCTATTACGGGGAACGAACAAGAGTCTTATCAATAGCACACGAAGGTCACCCAGGCGAAACAGTGATGAAGCGGCGGATACGTTCAAAGGTATAGTGGCCTTTGATAGATCGGGATGTCGAAAAAAGTGTCAGATGCTGTCGCGATTGTTTGTTGGTATCGAGACCGCCACTTCCGGCACCAATGAGCCGACGTGAGTTGCCAAAAGGGCCATGGCTATGCCTCGCAATGGATTTGTTGGGACCTTTGCCTAACCATGATTTTATATTTGTTGTCATTGACTATTATTCGAGATATCAGGAAGTAAAGTTTCTAAAGAAAATTACATCTAGTGCTATTATAGATTTTATAGATGAAGTGTTCTCGAGATTGGGTTACCCAAAATCGATTACCACAGATAATGGGCGTCAGTTTGTAAGCGAGAAGTTCGAAGGCTACTGCGTGAATAAGAACATTGAGATCATGACATCCCCACCATATTGGCCACAGGCAAATGGAGAGGTAGAAAATATGAACCGATCTATTGTTAAACGCCTACGCATAGCACACACTAATGGAAGGGACTACAAGAAGGAAATTCAAAAGTTCCTGCTAATGTATAATGTTACTCCTCATGGAACAACAGGAAAAACTCCAACAGAATTATTATTTAACCGGGTAATTCGAGACAAAATACAATCAATTCTTGATGTCAGCGAAAATATTTTGGACTCTGAAGCTAGAGACATGGATATTATTAATAAAGAAAAAGGGAGGAAACAGGCAGATAGAGTATTAGTCCAAAATGTGATTTTCCCGAATAAACTAACGCCAACATATGGGGCGGAAGAGTTCGAAGTGGTTGAGCGGAAAGGGAATGATGTCACCATCCGTGGAAACGACAAAGTTTACAGGCGTAATGTTGCCCACTTAAAGAAGTTGCCAACAGATTTGAAAACTAATGCTAGTGATTCTGGAGGACTTAATTCTTTTCAGGAGCCGACGGAAACACCTATTGATCCGGAGGAGCCTAATCCAAGATTAACACTGAAGCTGAAGGAGGGATGTGGAGATCTGGCAATACTGTCGATTGATTGATATTCGATATTTGGTAACGAGTTTCTTCTACAGCACTGGGCTGAGCAGATGGTTCTAAAATCATGTACATATTTGTAAAATATAAATTGTAAAAAAAAATAATTAGTTAATAAATAAAACATAATTTGATGAGTTGTTACATTATACATAAGCTTAATTAGTTAAATACAAGATGTTTTCCTCTTTGATATACGAGTACAGAACATCGGCTTCGCATAGTACAAATTTATTGTAATTTTTATGGCGAAATGTCATAATTTTTCTTTAATATCTCTGGATCTATAATACCTACACGGTTTATTATACCTTGAATTAAAGCTTAGTTTCTTGACTTTTTGCATTTTGTAATTTATATACATACTCATAAATGTATTTTTCCGGATTTTTTAGATCTTTTAAAAATATCGGATCAAAAAATAATTTTCTCGACATTGACCTTTAGACGGTTCATATAAGTAGATTATGTTATATATTGTTGGAAAGGTCTTTAAAATACCTATCATTTGATATATATATATATATATATCGTCTAAAAAAACAGTTCTCAGATATATCTAAACATATTACAAACTTTGGAGCCCCGTCCACTCAGAATTTAAAACTTACTAAAACCGACTTAAGCCTTTTTATGTAAAAAATTCATACAATTTCAATTATTTTCATTGAATTCTTTCAAAAACCTTTATTTTTACATTAAAAAATATATTCATTTAAAAGAATATGTATTTTTGTTCGACCTTTATTATTTCAATTATTATGAGTGCCTGACGAAGGCACTCAATGAAGTGCCGAAATATTGGTTTTTAAAATAAAAGTTAAAAAGTTTTTATATTTAAAAAAAGACCTCAAGCTTAAAAAATTAGTAATAATTGTTATTCATTTAAAAAATATATCCATGTATCCAATTTTTATGTAAAAATCTACACAAAAATTCACTACACTTTATTTGTTAAACAATAAAATATTTTAACTAAACTTTAAAGTAGGTATGTAGCTTTAAATTATTTGATGTTATCATTGCTTTACCAGACGTATGTTAAGCTAAAAATTGTTTTTGCATGATACTTTAAGGAATTTTTCTTAACAGAGGTTTATCAGCCTGTTTTAAGTTTTTTTGCATAAGGCTGTAAATCTCTAGCAAGAATTCCACGATTTGCCAAATCGGCGGGGTTGTCCTTGGAATCCACATGTGACCAATTTTCATTACCAACTTTCTTCACAATCAACGCTACTCTGTTTTTAACAAAGGTTGGCCAATGGCACAGGGGTTTTTTAAGCCAGGATAACACTATAGTAGAATCAGTCCATAGATAAACCTTTCTCCTTTCTCCTGTCTACCATTTTTGCCATCAAAGCCGCTCCACACAATTCTAATCGGGGTAATGTTTGAGTTTTCACGGGAGCTACCTTTGTTTTTGACGCAAATGCGTCGTGATCGCTGAGGACGATAAATTTCGAATGTATAGAGCAGCGTCGTACGCCGTTTCAGAGGCATCGCAAAACGCATGAAGTTCCGTTTCATTTTCGGGTTCAAAACTTCATCCCATTCTGTCTTGTGTTTCCAAATTTGTTGCATTATAATCTTAGCCACAATAATTTTCGGTGAGGAAAAGATTCAATATCTTACAATCATGTTGTCATTGATAACATTGGTTTTAATTCAACATTTATTTCAATTGAATTTAACGTAAACAACGTACGGAAAAAGTTACTAATTGGGTCAATTTACTTTCCTTGTAACTTTTCAACAGCTGATTTATTCAATGGTTTAAATATTATTTTAAATAGTGCAACTACGTATGATGGTTTCATCATTGGAGGGGATCTTAACGCGAAGCATCCAGGTTGGGGCGATTACTACGAAAACTCAAATGGAAAAATTTTGAACAACTGGTTGTTAGATAATACTTTAGATGTCACTCGAATTTGCCACAATACGCCATCATTCCCAAATGGATCATCTTTTCTGGATCATTTCCTCATTAGTCCTCACCTAATTAACACTGGTTCTACGAACATCAAAATATCTAGTCTTCCCTCTTTTTCGGACCACTTTCCGATTAAACTAGAATTGCAGCTTAACTCATATGAGCTCATTATGCAAACTCCAAGTTTTTTTACCTCTTATAAAAATACCAATTGGCAACAATTTCGGCGAGATTTGGAAATCGCAACTTTCAGTATAATGCCACCTGAGGACAGAAATCTCCGTAATGATGAAATTGATTCACTTTTGAATGAATTCAATATAAACTTTAATACAGTACACAATAGTCATTCCGAAAAAATTGAATTTAAAGGTAAGAAAATTCCATTGCCTGAAAATATAAAAAAAATGTTTTGCATCAAATACAGATGGCAGAGGGACTTAAAAAAAATTTTTCACCGATATGGAAACAGGCTTAGCACAGAATATCAAGTGTTGTCCAAGCAAATTCAGCTCGTAAAGATCATCATCAAAGAGTTAGTGAATTTGGATCAAGCAAAAAAATTTAATGAAAGATTAGAAAATATAAAGCCCGGCCCCTCGGCTTTTAAAAAGGTCTACCAAATTATAGGGAAGGATAAGTCCCCTTTTTGCCAACAAATTTGTATAAATAATACAACCGTAACCAATGATTCCGAAATTTGCGAACTTTTTCAAAAGCATTTTTCATCCTTGTATTGCGAAAAACTTCCAGAAAGGCCGATTGATAATCTTGAAGAATGTATCTCCTCCTGTATTGGCGTAGTCACTCAGCATATTTACTCATTCGAGAGGACATTCTGCTCTATGGAAAATGCAGATTCCTACCATTTTACTAATGCATCGAAGATTAAAGAAATTATACAAAAAATAAATAACAAAAAATCCACAGGCTCTGATGGAATTTCAAATTTTATTATTAAAAAATTTCCAGAAATTTCACTGAATTTTCTTGCTATTATCTTCAACAACTGTCTTAATAACTGCTATTTTCCCTTGACATGGAAATCAGCGAAAATTATTCCCATTAAGAAAAAAGGAGGTGATAACATTGAAAATTTTAGACCAATATCTCTGCTGTCTAATATTGGGAAAGTCTTTGAACACGTTATAAAGGAAAAACTGGAAAACGAATTTACTGTTGATCCAATTACACCGTTTCAATTCGGCTTCAGGTGTTTTCACTCAACTCAACATGCTTTATTGAAATTTCACAATGACGTAGTAAATAATTTAAGGCAAAAGACTTCTACCGTTGCAGTTTCATTGGATATAGAGAAGGCATTTGATTCTGCGTGCCATAAAGGAATTCTTTATCCTCATCTGGAAAAATGGAAAGCGGAGTTCCACAGGGTAGTGTGTTAGCTCCTTTTTTATTCAATCTTTTTCTTCATGACTTTCCTCATTTATCCGAAAACTCTAAGGCAATCCTTTATGCAGATGACTGCCTCATTTATTCACATCATGAATCGCCAATACAGGCTCTTAACAATGCAGCATTTCATCTTGGTCTAATAAATGTCTACTACAAAAGATGGGGCAATAAAATAAATGCAGCCAAATCCGAGGCAATTTGCATCAGAAACGCTTCTGGGAAATGCGCAAGATTTGTGGTCCCGCAGAGTAAACTTCTAAAACTTTCCCTCGATGACGTGGAAATTCCTTTCAAATCTTCCATCAAATACCTTGGAGTCAACTTTGACACATTGTTAAAATTTAATAATCATGGCAGAGCACAACTTACAAAGGCAAAGCGGATCTCGGGTATTTTTGCTGGTATAATAAACAACAGCTACCTACCCCAGAAAACAAAACTTTTACTTTATAATGTCGCTATAAGATCGGTTCTAGTTTACGGATTTCCAATTTGGTTTCCTATATCGCCAACAGTTCTCAAAGAGTTGGAAATCCTGGAAAGAAAAGTTTTAAAGAAATGCATCAATAAAAACTTTCAGTCCTTCACGAAACGTCATTCTAACAAATACATCTATCAAAAGTCAGCAGTAGTACCATTCAGCAAATATGCCATGACACTTCAAAGGAAATTTGTTGATAATCTTGCAGCTCATGACAACATTCTAATGAACGAGATTTTTTCTTCAGAGCGAAATGTAAGCTGATCTTGATATTCTTATCTGTCTCCAATTGGCATACTTTTGGAGCCTCCAGATGATGAACAAAACATATCCAATCTTCCAAATTTTTATATTAAGGCGACTCCTGGCTCACATAGGGGCTAGATAATTAAACTGTGATATTTATCTTTTACAATTTTTTTTTATAAACTATAGATTAAGCGATTATTTACATTTAGTATATTTACTTACTAAAACTTTATAAGAAAAGAAAACGAAAATTTTTTAAATTGTAATTTTATCGATTACTAATATTTTGTACATGTACATCTCGTTGAATACTTATTTATAACATTATGTGATATAAACGTTCCTCTTTTGATACTGTTATTAAACAGCTGTTTCTTTTAGTTCTAAGTGTTATTTAATTGTAGATTTGTTAACAGACTTTCGCTCTGTATGTCACATCCAATGTCGGGAGCAAGCATTATTTATTTACTTTCAATGTGTAAGTTGTTATACTTAATACTTTCATACTAAAGCAAGTAGCTTATTCATTTCACTGTGTATTAGAATAAGACAAATATAGTTCTAAGAAATATTTATTATACTGTTGATTGTATCTCATTTAGGAAAAAAAAAAAGAAATAAGTCTCAATAAAGATATTATTATTATTATTATTGTTTTCATAAAACAGATATGAACAAATACTTATGTTAATAACATGGTTATTTGTGATACTCGGGCAAATTGTTATAACATGATAAGCAAAAAAATAATTCTTTTTGTAAAATAAGTGTGCATTTTGTCTATAAAAGTTATTATCTTACATGATAGGTATTAAAGGAACAAAGTATATAAAATTACTTCTATACAATAGTTTCTTACTGATTTATTAAAAACTTACCTCGAAATTTTATAATTTCAAAATAAAAGTAAATAAAATGCATGCAAATTCTAATTTTATTAAAAAAAAAACATAATGCTTCTTGGGACCGCGAAGATTGGTCAAAAGGTTTGAAACATACATACATTCATATACGAATATATTTTTAAAGAATAAACGTACTTTAACAATAATTCAATTTGTTGTGAGAAATTTAATCCATCTGCTAAAATGCTAAAGCTTTTTAATACAAGCAATATTTCTGAGGCTGATGAATCAGAAGATTGTGATTCTGAAGTTCTTGAAATGCTAAAATCTGGTAAATAATTTTTTATACTTCTATATATTAAATTATGTGTAATTTTTTCTTTACAAGATTTATAATTACAAATCGAATTAGTCTGAATATTCACTTTATACTATGTTTCCACGACGACTTGAATCACCTGCTTCGCTCTCTGAATCATGTTTATGAATTATGCTGTTTACATGACCAAAAAACTTGATTCGATTTGACAGTTGTTTTTAATAAACAAAAACAGAATAAAAAAAAAAAAACAGAATTTAAAATTTGTGGAAACTATTTTTTTTAATGGACAAAAAAACTGAGTGAAAATTAGTTAGCTTATTTAAAAAAAAAACATACATTCGTACGTATTTACTTTCTTTACTTCCAGCAACAAGAAAATAATTTGCTTTGTTTACAATAATATTAAATTTTTACAGCTAGTGCAGATAAACTTGCGATAAAAATTGATTCAATATGAATCTACTTGATTCGCTCTTAAAATTTTGTATGGTGAAGCAAGTTGTTTCACTCACGATTGGGGTGTGAAGCATGAATAGAGAGCGAAGCATGTACCGTGGAAACGTAGTATAAAAGTTTGTTGAAAGCCGAAAATCCTCTTCCATGCACATAAAAAGAAGAAGAGCAGTCACTCATTGTAAACTGGTATGTTGCCGTTTTATAGAAATTATGTATTAGTCATTATTCAAACTTGGCAGCACTAAAAATTCGGTCTACAGAGCAGAAACCACTAATTTGTTCTCTGCAAATTATTCTCAGAGAGCATTTTTAATTTACTCTCTCTGAAAAATGAGTGAAATTAAAAAAGTTTTTTCAATACAGTATTAAATGTGAACAGTATGAGAACTTTTTTCAAAATCTTGGAAGTAGATTCATAGTTGGTGGAGACTACAATGCCAAACATATATGGTGGGGATCACGCTTAACAAATCCAAAAGGTAGAGAACTTTTCGAATGTATCTCTAAAAACAATTACAGATCGTTATCCACAGGAGAACCTACTTACTGGCCAGCTGATCCTAACAAAATTCCTGATCTTTTGGACTTTTTTGTTTATAAAGGTATTTCTCCGAACTCACTTAGTATCGTATCTAGTGATGATTTAAGTTCTGATCACAGTCCAATTCTCGTTAGTTTTTCTACTGTTTGTGAAAAACGAATCCAAAATCCAAAAATTATTTCTACAACTACTGACCTTAACAGTTTCCAACAGTTTATTGAAGCGAGACTTGACTTAAACTTATCACTGAATACTGGATATGACATTGATGTAGCTATTGAAGACTTTATAAAATTAATACATGAAGCTTCTTTTGTATCAACTCCACAAGCTAATAGTCATAGAAATAATTTTCAAATATCTCGTGAAATAAGGCAACTTATCGCTACGAAAAGAAGGCTACGACAAATATGGAAAAGAACTAGATTTCCTTCAGATAAAAGAAATTTTAATCACGCGGCGAATTTTTTGAAAAAAAGATTGAATGAATTAAAGAATGAGTCCATTGGCAAATATTTAGTAAAGTTAAGCCCAAACCATAAAAATGAGCATAATCTTTGGAAAGCTACAAAATATCTGAAGCGGGCGCAAAAACGAAATGTTCCAATAAAGAATTCAAATGGCGATTGGTGTAGATCTGATGTTAGCAAAGCGGCTGCTTTTAAGTCCCAACTTGAAAATACGTTTACCCCATTTTCATTCTGTACACCACAAGAAGATGCGGAAGTAAATAATTTTTTAGACGTAGCGTGTCAAATGAATAAACCAATTTACTAATGCATCGAAGATTAAAGAAATTATACAAAAAATAAATAACAAAAAATCCACAGGCTCTGATGGAATTTCAAATTTTATTATTAAAAAATTTCCAGAAATTTCACTGAATTTTCTTGCTATTATCTTCAACAACTGTCTTAATAACTGCTATTTTCCCTTGACATGGAAATCAGCGAAAATTATTCCCATTAAGAAAAAAGGAGGTGATAACATTGAAAATTTTAGACCAATATCTCTGCTGTCTAATATTGGGAAAGTCTTTGAACACGTTATAAAGGAAAAACTGGAAAACGAATTTACTGTTGATCCAATTACACCGTTTCAATTCGGCTTCAGGTGTTTTCACTCAACTCAACATGCTTTATTGAAATTTCACAATGACGTAGTAAATAATTTAAGGCAAAAGACTTCTACCGTTGCAGTTTCATTGGATATAGAGAAGGCATTTGATTCTGCGTGCCATAAAGGAATTCTTTATCCTCATCTGGAAAAATGGAAAGCGGAGTTCCACAGGGTAGTGTGTTAGCTCCTTTTTTATTCAATCTTTTTCTTCATGACTTTCCTCATTTATCCGAAAACTCTAAGGCAATCCTTTATGCAGATGACTGCCTCATTTATTCACATCATGAATCGCCAATACAGGCTCTTAACAATGCAGCATTTCATCTTGGTCTAATAAATGTCTACTACAAAAGATGGGGCAATAAAATAAATGCAGCCAAATCCGAGGCAATTTGCATCAGAAACGCTTCTGGGAAATGCGCAAGATTTGTGGTCCCGCAGAGTAAACTTCTAAAACTTTCCCTCGATGACGTGGAAATTCCTTTCAAATCTTCCATCAAATACCTTGGAGTCAACTTTGACACATTGTTAAAATTTAATAATCATGGCAGAGCACAACTTACAAAGGCAAAGCGGATCTCGGGTATTTTTGCTGGTATAATAAACAACAGCTACCTACCCCAGAAAACAAAACTTTTACTTTATAATGTCGCTATAAGATCGGTTCTAGTTTACGGATTTCCAATTTGGTTTCCTATATCGCCAACAGTTCTCAAAGAGTTGGAAATCCTGGAAAGAAAAGTTTTAAAGAAATGCATCAATAAAAACTTTCAGTCCTTCACGAAACGTCATTCTAACAAATACATCTATCAAAAGTCAGCAGTAGTACCATTCAGCAAATATGCCATGACACTTCAAAGGAAATTTGTTGATAATCTTGCAGCTCATGACAACATTCTAATGAACGAGATTTTTTCTTCAGAGCGAAATGTAAGCTGATCTTGATATTCTTATCTGTCTCCAATTGGCATACTTTTGGAGCCTCCAGATGATGAACAAAACATATCCAATCTTCCAAATTTTTATATTAAGGCGACTCCTGGCTCACATAGGGGCTAGATAATTAAACTGTGATATTTATCTTTTACAATTTTTTTTTATAAACTATAGATTAAGCGATTATTTACATTTAGTATATTTACTTACTAAAACTTTATAAGAAAAGAAAACGAAAATTTTTTAAATTGTAATTTTATCGATTACTAATATTTTGTACATGTACATCTCGTTGAATACTTATTTATAACATTATGTGATATAAACGTTCCTCTTTTGATACTGTTATTAAACAGCTGTTTCTTTTAGTTCTAAGTGTTATTTAATTGTAGATTTGTTAACAGACTTTCGCTCTGTATGTCACATCCAATGTCGGGAGCAAGCATTATTTATTTACTTTCAATGTGTAAGTTGTTATACTTAATACTTTCATACTAAAGCAAGTAGCTTATTCATTTCACTGTGTATTAGAATAAGACAAATATAGTTCTAAGAAATATTTATTATACTGTTGATTGTATCTCATTTAGGAAAAAAAAAAAGAAATAAGTCTCAATAAAGATATTATTATTATTATTATTGTTTTCATAAAACAGATATGAACAAATACTTATGTTAATAACATGGTTATTTGTGATACTCGGGCAAATTGTTATAACATGATAAGCAAAAAAATAATTCTTTTTGTAAAATAAGTGTGCATTTTGTCTATAAAAGTTATTATCTTACATGATAGGTATTAAAGGAACAAAGTATATAAAATTACTTCTATACAATAGTTTCTTACTGATTTATTAAAAACTTACCTCGAAATTTTATAATTTCAAAATAAAAGTAAATAAAATGCATGCAAATTCTAATTTTATTAAAAAAAAAACATAATGCTTCTTGGGACCGCGAAGATTGGTCAAAAGGTTTGAAACATACATACATTCATATACGAATATATTTTTAAAGAATAAACGTACTTTAACAATAATTCAATTTGTTGTGAGAAATTTAATCCATCTGCTAAAATGCTAAAGCTTTTTAATACAAGCAATATTTCTGAGGCTGATGAATCAGAAGATTGTGATTCTGAAGTTCTTGAAATGCTAAAATCTGGTAAATAATTTTTTATACTTCTATATATTAAATTATGTGTAATTTTTTCTTTACAAGATTTATAATTACAAATCGAATTAGTCTGAATATTCACTTTATACTATGTTTCCACGACGACTTGAATCACCTGCTTCGCTCTCTGAATCATGTTTATGAATTATGCTGTTTACATGACCAAAAAACTTGATTCGATTTGACAGTTGTTTTTAATAAACAAAAACAGAATAAAAAAAAAAAAACAGAATTTAAAATTTGTGGAAACTATTTTTTTTAATGGACAAAAAAACTGAGTGAAAATTAGTTAGCTTATTTAAAAAAAAAACATACATTCGTACGTATTTACTTTCTTTACTTCCAGCAACAAGAAAATAATTTGCTTTGTTTACAATAATATTAAATTTTTACAGCTAGTGCAGATAAACTTGCGATAAAAATTGATTCAATATGAATCTACTTGATTCGCTCTTAAAATTTTGTATGGTGAAGCAAGTTGTTTCACTCACGATTGGGGTGTGAAGCATGAATAGAGAGCGAAGCATGTACCGTGGAAACGTAGTATAAAAGTTTGTTGAAAGCCGAAAATCCTCTTCCATGCACATAAAAAGAAGAAGAGCAGTCACTCATTGTAAACTGGTATGTTGCCGTTTTATAGAAATTATGTATTAGTCATTATTCAAACTTGGCAGCACTAAAAATTCGGTCTACAGAGCAGAAACCACTAATTTGTTCTCTGCAAATTATTCTCAGAGAGCATTTTTAATTTACTCTCTCTGAAAAATGAGTGAAATTAAAAAAGTTTTTTCAATACAGTATTAAATGTGAACAGTATGAGAACTTTTTTCAAAATCTTGGAAGTAGATTCATAGTTGGTGGAGACTACAATGCCAAACATATATGGTGGGGATCACGCTTAACAAATCCAAAAGGTAGAGAACTTTTCGAATGTATCTCTAAAAACAATTACAGATCGTTATCCACAGGAGAACCTACTTACTGGCCAGCTGATCCTAACAAAATTCCTGATCTTTTGGACTTTTTTGTTTATAAAGGTATTTCTCCGAACTCACTTAGTATCGTATCTAGTGATGATT
This sequence comes from Bellardia pandia, assembly GCA_916048285.2. Taxonomy (NCBI): domain Eukaryota; kingdom Metazoa; phylum Arthropoda; class Insecta; order Diptera; family Calliphoridae; genus Bellardia; species Bellardia pandia. The sequence continues at coordinate 88,149,775 of OU696532.1, read as the reverse complement.
TAAGTTCTGATCACAGTCCAATTCTCGTTAGTTTTTCTACTGTTTGTGAAAAACGAATCCAAAATCCAAAAATTATTTCTACAACTACTGACCTTAACAGTTTCCAACAGTTTATTGAAGCGAGACTTGACTTAAACTTATCACTGAATACTGGATATGACATTGATGTAGCTATTGAAGACTTTATAAAATTAATACATGAAGCTTCTTTTGTATCAACTCCACAAGCTAATAGTCATAGAAATAATTTTCAAATATCTCGTGAAATAAGGCAACTTATCGCTACGAAAAGAAGGCTACGACAAATATGGAAAAGAACTAGATTTCCTTCAGATAAAAGAAATTTTAATCACGCGGCGAATTTTTTGAAAAAAAGATTGAATGAATTAAAGAATGAGTCCATTGGCAAATATTTAGTAAAGTTAAGCCCAAACCATAAAAATGAGCATAATCTTTGGAAAGCTACAAAATATCTGAAGCGGGCGCAAAAACGAAATGTTCCAATAAAGAATTCAAATGGCGATTGGTGTAGATCTGATGTTAGCAAAGCGGCTGCTTTTAAGTCCCAACTTGAAAATACGTTTACCCCATTTTCATTCTGTACACCACAAGAAGATGCGGAAGTAAATAATTTTTTAGACGTAGCGTGTCAAATGAATAAACCAATTAAGCCTTTCAGGTGTAGAGAAGTCAAAGACGAAATTTGTAAACTTAACTCAAAAAAATCAGCCGGTTATGACAATATAGATGCCAAGGCTCTTAAAAACTTACCTAAAAAGGCTGTGATTTTTCTAACAGTTGTTTTTAATGCCGTTTTGAGACTCTCATATTTTCCAACGCAATGGAAACACGCCAAAATTATAATGATTTTAAAGCCAAACAAACAAGAAAATTCAATTGAATCTTACAGACCCATCAGTTTACTTCCAGTTCTATCAAAATTATTCGAACGATTATTTCTAAAAAGATTAATGCTGGTGTTGGAACCCCTAAGGATAATACCAGACCATCAATTCGGGTTTCGAAGCAAACATGGGACTCCGGAACAATGCCATAGGATTGTAAAAATAATAAGAGACTCTCTTGAAAACAAATACTACTGTTCATCAGTATTTCTTGATGTCAAACAAGCATTTGACAGAGTATGGCATAAGGGCCTACTATACAAATTAAAACATTTGCTGGATGCTCCATTTTATCTACTGCTCAAGTCCTATCTCAGTGATAGAAGTTTTTATGTCAACATCAACGACGAAAATTCTGAAATCGGAGTTATAAAAGCTGGTGTACCACAAGGAAGCGTATTGGGTCCAACTCTTTACACATTATTCACCTCTGATATGCCAACTTATGATGATGTAGTAGTAGCAACGTACGCCGATGATACCGCTATACTAGCAGCTAACGAATCCGCAGTCATGGCATCAAATGCCATTCAGACCCAGCTTAACCTACTTGGTAATTGGTTAAAAAAGTGGAACATTAAAGTGAATACAGAAAAATCTACCCACGTTACATTTACACTTAGAAATGGTGACTGCCCTATCGTATATCTAAATGGAGATGAAATACCGCAATCAAACGACGTCAAATATTTAGGTCTTAACATTGATCGTCGCTTAACTTGGAAAACACATATAAAACTGAAAAGAAAACAACTGAAAATTAAAACAAATAAAATGTACTGGCTTCTTGGCCCAAGGTCAAAATTAAGTATAAACAACAAATTACTTTTATATAAAGCTGTGTTAAAACCTGTATGGACCTATGGTATACAATTATGGGGAACCGCTTCCTACTCCAATATAGATATAATTCAAAAATATCAGTCAAAAACACTTAGGCTTATATTAGGTGCTCCATGGTATATACGAAATACCACAATTCACAACGATCTCAATATGCCATATATAAGGGATGAAATTAAGAACTACAGTACAAATTATTTGCAGAGACTTAGCGACCATCAAAATATTCTAGCAGTATCGCTCTTGGATGATAGTGACGAAGTAAGACGATTAAAAAGACTGCACATACTTGACTTACCATTTAAATTTTAAGTAACATATGTATATTATACAAATATAAATTTCTTTAAAAATTTTTTTTTTTGTTAAATTTAATGAAATTTAACGCTACTGTTATTTTTGTTAATGTATCTATTAAATTTGCTTATTATTTTAATTTTAAATAGATTGCAAATAAAAAAAAAAATAAAAAAAAAAAAAAAAAAAAAAAAAAAAAAAAAAGTTTGTTAACTTGACGGGTATAATGAATACATACAATTTTTAATATCAAGATGACATATGTGTTTTTTTGCACAGTTATAACTATGACTTAAAAACCGAATAAACTCTCAAATTTTTAAAACAAATAATGGTTTTTATTTAATGTTAAATAAATAAAACAAAAATTAAAATAAATTGAAATTCATTAATTATTAAAGCGAATGTGAAGTTTAGGGTAAATTTATTTGAAATGGCAATGTATCCACTTTTGCACGTTAAAGTTCGTTTAATCTGGCAGCAAGAGTAAATGGACAGTTGCAGTTGCAGTTGACATCAATATTGTGTTAGTTTTTTGTTGAAATTTTTTTTTTTGAATTAAATTTTTTTTATAAAATAAATAAACGATGAAAAACTTATTTTACTTGTACAGGCAAATGAGTGCCTATACAACTAAAGCTGTATAGGCTTCAAGATGGTAGGAAAAAAGAGGTGTTTGGCAACAATTATGCTGCAAAATGTTTTGTTTTTGTTTATTTTATTGACGTCTGTTACGTTTGCAACTTTTCTATAACTACATGTACGTACGTACGTTACATTACGTTGCGTTTTTCTTAAAACAGCGTTCGCATAACGAGGCCTTTATATCATGTTCACACTTGAGTTTTTAAACGCGTTTAAGCACCTCAAACGTGATTAAGCTCTAATCACTTCAAAATTGAGATGATTAACCATACATTGAAGTGATTTGATAATCACTTCATATTGACATGATTACTGCCCCTATTATGGTTCACAACTTTTTTAATAATTTGGTCGTCTTTCATAAATCGGTATTGCCATTCACAACTTATATGTAGTAGAGTTAATGTAGAGTTAAAGTCGGGTTGACTGACAGACGACCAAACTTAGTTGAGTTGAGAACGGCAATAGGGGCATACATTTTAATCATTTCATTAATCACATAGAATCATCTGAACATACCTCAAACTGATTAGGATGTAGCATCGGCCATAGTGAACATACCTTATAGGTGTACTACCGATAACTAATTTTTGACAGAACGTGAACATTTAAAAAAATTAAAAAAATGGATGTTCACAATTCCATCATTAATTACTTTAAAATAATCTGATGAAAACTTTATTAAAGAATTTTTTCCATTTTTAATATTTAAAACAAAACTTGTGTGTTGTTTATTTATAACCTGTCTAGAACTGTCAACTTAATCATCTCAAATGTAATGTGAACGGCTTTGATTAACTTAATCAACATTTTGCTTAAACGCGTTTAAAAACTCAGGTGTGAACATGGTATTAGATGTATAGAAGTTTGAAATGGAAAAAACAAAGATGATTTTTTTTAGATTGACATGAAATTTACTTTATTTGAAAGATAATCTTCTGGCATTATAATTTAAGTATCACTTCTGACATATGACTGGCTCGGACATAGTCTAATCTGGAGATCCGATTTTCGATGAATTTTTGAAACATTAGTGGCCGTATATCGGCAACAACGTGGCGAATGTTGTCCTCCATGTGGTCAATCGTTTCGGGCTTATCGTTAGCGGTGTAGACTAGCGACTTCAAACTACATAAACCACTGTACAGCTGACAAGATGGCTGCCAGTTAGAAACGCGTTGCCAACTTCAAGTTCTATACATCTAAAAAAACACCCTATATTATTGATTTTTAGGCCAATTGATTGACAATAATTGCTCTTACAATTTTATTATTATTTATTATTATTTTATTTTATTATTTACCAAGTGTATTAAAAATAATACCAACTCTTTCATCTTTGGCTCAGTGTTTTTAAGCTGAAAGTCCACAGCTCGCGTTTTGGCGTTTACGCGTTTTAAGCTTTATAAACGTTTTAAGCGTCAGGGATTTCATGTTACATGCGAAGATTTTTCGCGTCAGTATTTTTTTTTATATGTATGTACTTTTGTTGGTGATGCCGTATGCCCAGCTGATTTTTTTTATACGAAGTTTTTTGTCGATTTGTTTGTCAAACTCATATAAAAAATGTTATTTCAACTGTCATTTTTTCTGGTGACATCATCTTTTAAATAAATTTGCTTTGCATTTGTCAATGTCAGCTGTGACGCGTGCACCGCGTTCAAAAGTAGAAAGTAAACGAACTTTTCGCGTTTCAAGCGTCAGCGCGTGCTACGCTTTTGAGTGTGTAACTTAACTCATACAACTACATTGATTCTACTTTTTTGACAGTTGCTTAGAACGCGTGAAACGCATAGACGCTTGGTGTGTACTTCCAGCTTTATTATAAATAATTTTTAGTGATTTTTAATGAAAAAGTTGACAACTCTGCTAATATTCTATGAAATATAGTAGAATTTTACGACTCAAAATTCTTGTTTTTATTGAACGCTAATAATAAAAATTTAGTAAAAAAATAATGCAACAACAGTTTATTAAATCTCAAAGTGCCTACATTATTTACATAAAAGAGTGACTAAACATTTGTAATGGTTTGTTGATGTAAAATTTTGCAAATAACCAATAAATATGTTCCTCTAAATTTTTACATGCATATACATATGTACTTATCTATACACACAGTTCTTACATGTTTGCTTGTAAATATATTTATAATTGGTGATGATTTTTCCAATAAACTAAAGATTATACTTTAAATAATGCAATACTTTAAATAGTGCAATGTGATATGAATACATAGATGGTTATAGTACATAGTATAATTATAAAAAGGTGTAGTAATATGTACGCACTTATGATCATACTTCACATGTTTCTTCAGGGTGTCCCGATTGTAAAAGTTAACATGTGTGTGAAGATAAATATGCCTAGTTAAATATGTTTTTGAAAAAATATAGCATGCGATAAAAAAGTATGTAATACACAAATTAGGCATATTTTCGCTGAAATTTCATGCTTTTAATAAAATTTTGCAACAAAATATTTTTTAATTTTTAAATTTTAACTGTAATTAAATATGAAATAAATGTGCTGATAAAATTTTACTGATTTAAAAACATATAAGGTTGGTATATTATCGAAGAAAATATATTACTCTGAGCAAATCTTAACATATCGGGAAATAAAACCAAGTGGGAAATAAACATAACCAATAGTGCTATTGACCGGCATAAAGCGTTTTTCCGAATTGTATTTGTGAAAAATTATATTCATATCAAGAATATAACAAAGTCAATATTCTCATATATAAGTGCTCTGAGGGATGTGGTCACTATGGCCATATCCTACTATGTCAATGAATGAAACCTAGTGGGAAATGAAGGCCATCAATAGTGCTATTAACAAGTGTAAAGGGTTTTTCCTAATTGTATTTGTGAAAATTTATATTCAGTCCTGAAAATGTGAAAATTTATAAAATTCTCATATATAAGTGCTCTGAGGGATGTGGTCACTATGACCAAATCCTACTATGTCAATGAATGAAACCTAGTGGGAAATGAAGGCCATCAATAGTGCTATTGATGGATATAAAGGGTTTTTCCGAATTGTATTTGTGAAAATTTATATTCAGTCCTGAAAATGTGAAAATTTATAAAATTCTCATATATAAGTGCTCTGAGGGATCTGGTCACTATGACCAAATCCTACTATGTCAATGAATGAAACCTAGTGGGAAATGAAGGCCATCAATAGTGCTATTAACAAGTGTAAAGGGTTTTTTCTAATTGTATTTGTGAAAATTTATATTCAGTCCTGAAAATGTGAAAATTTATAAAATTCTCATATATAAGTGCTCTGAGGGATGTGGTCACTATGACCAAATCCTACTATGTCAATGAATGAAACCTAGTGGGAAATGAAGGCCATCAATAGTGCTATTATCAGGTGTAAAGGGTTTTTCCTAATTGTATTTGTGAAAATTTATATTCAGTCCTGAAAATGTGAACATTTATAAAATTCTCATATATAAGTGCTCTGAGGGATGTGGTCACTATGACGAAATCCTACTATGTCAATAAATGAAACCTAGTGGGAAATGAAGGCCATCAATAGTGCTATTGAAAGGTGTAAAGGGTTTTCCAAATTGTATTTGTGAAAATTTATATTCAGTCCTGAAAATGTGAAAATTTATAAAATTCTCATATAAGTGCTCTGAGGGATGTGGTCACTATGACCAAATCCTACTATGTCAATGAATGAACCCTAGTGGGAAATGAAGGCCATCAATAGTGCTATTAACAAGTGTAAAGGGTTTTTCCTAATTGTATTTGTGAAAATTTATATTCAGTCCTGAAAATGTGAAAATTTATAAAATTCTCATATATAAGTGCTCTGAGGGATGTGGTCACTATGACCAAATCCTACTATGTCAATAGTGTCATAAATAGCACTATTGATGGCTTTCATTTCACACTAGGTTTCATTCATTGACATAGTAGGATTTGGTCATAGTGACCACATCCCTCAGAGCACTTATATATGAGAATATTGACTTTGTTATATTCTTGATATGAATATAATTTTTCACAAATACAATTCGGAAAAACGCTTTATGCCGGTCAATAGCACTCTTGGTTATGTTTATTCCCCACTTGGTTTTATTTCCCGGTATGTTAAGATTTACTCAGAGTAATATATTTTCTTCGATAATAAACCAACCTTATATGTTTTTAAATCAGTAAAATATTATCAGCACATTTATTTCATATTTAATTACAGTTAAAATTTAAAAATTAATGCAAATAATGTATTTTCTTGTAAAATTTTATTAAAAGTATTAAATTTCCGCGAAAATGTGCCTAATTTGTGTATTACATACTTTTTTATCGCATGCTATATTTTTTCAAAAACATATTTAACTAGGCATATTTAACTTCACACACATTGTGTTTAATAATATTTATCAATTCATTTATTTATTAAACATAAAATATATGATAATTACAATAGCGGTATTCACACCGAGCTTGTTAGTTTGTTAGTCGGTAGTTTGTTAATTTGTTAAAGTTACCAACTGTGAACGACCCCCTTTTTAAAACTTTGTTAGTCTGGTAACTTTCGTAGTAAAACAGCTGATTTATTGTTTTGACACAATTTATTATTCTGGAAAAAATAAAACATGCCAGGAGAAAGTGTAAAAAAAAAACAATTGTAAACCATTTAATTACTCAGTTTTTCTTTTGGTTATCCACTACGAGAACAGTTTATGATTTATTAAAATAAAATAAAAAATCATTTATTTAACATACTTACTCTCAATGTACACAAATATTTTTTTAGAAATGTATCACAAATGATTTTTTAAATATATTTATTTAGAAACTGCAACAGCTGATTGTGAGTTACCAACTAACAACTATTTTATCAGGGGTGCCGCACAGAGGGATTTGTTCATACAATGTTTGGCAAAAAATATAAGGAGTGCTCGTAGAATGTTGAAATTTGGCACAGAGCCTTTGGTTAGCTTAATTAAGAAAAAAATAAAGTTTCATCAAAATTGGCCACGCCCACTACCACCGCCCATAGAACCCAAAATTAATTTTTGGCCCAAAGTTTTTGAAATTTGGCACGGAGCCTTTGGTTAGCTCAATTAAGAAAAATATAAAGTTTCATCAAAATTGGCCACGCCCTCTACCCACCGCCCATATAATCCATATTATATTTTTTCCCAAAACTTTTTGTTTCATTACCAAAACTAATTATTTTATAAATAAATTTCAATACATGCATTTAAATATAGACTTTTATTCATCATCTATCATTTCTGTAACTATATCATCAAGTTCCATAACCTGTTTACGGAGTTGACATCTAATGCTACTTATAAAAGGATCTGACGATACTAGAAGTCGATGAAAAACATCTGTATTTGTTGCAACCCTATCACATTTTCTGGAGAACCTTAATCTATAATTTCTATAATCTTTATTTCTGGCTTCTTCGGCTTCTTCAGAAAGCATGCCAATAGGAAGTATTGCCGCATCCATGATATCCTTTCCGTGTATTAGTATTTTGTGTACTGTTACTGGCATATAATACCAACTATATTTTTCAACAAAAAGTTTTGCTGTATCTTGAGCAAAATTCTTGAACTTCAAGGAATTAACTTTTTTGCCACATGTTATTATATGTAGTATAATGCGAAATCGATCAATTAGTTGCTCCTCTACACCAGTCACATCGGCAACAAGTGCGGGGTTAGAAAAGAAACGCCTGGACGTATTTCCATCGTTAGTAGACCCAGTTCCTTGTTGAACTGCATCCACTCGTATACCCATCTGTTCCTTTGAGGCCTTCTGAATTCGAAGTTTGTTTTCCAGTTTAAGACTTTTGTGTTCGTCCTTGAGCGCGGACCATTTTTCAAATGGTTTGTTGTAGGCGATATGAAGTATGCACTCCATAAATTTTATGCGAGCATGTAAGAAGGAAACGCCCATTTTGATTGCTTCACCATCAATAGAAAATAAACTCATTTTAATAATATCTTTTCCACTTCGATATTTTCACAAATTGTTTTATTTTTATTGTTGTTAAATCATATGGTTTTGTTTTTAATCTATTCTAAATAAGTTATTGTTGTAACTTAATGTCATTATAACGCACGTGCCTAAAATTATGCAATATATTTTTGTAATTTTTTAAAATTAAAAATTTCATGAAATCGGAAACCAATTTTATGATTTTATAAAAGATTATTAATTATTTAAATTTTTTTTTTTTTAAATGATAGCATGGAGTTTTACCTTTCATTTTATTATAGCGAGAGCACCGAGCACGACCGAGCAACATTTTTTTTTCCAAGGAAGTTTGTAATCACGGCACATTATAGAACAAATTTTATTCTATCATATCTTTTAAACCATATGAGCGAATTTTATAATTTTTTTTTTAAATACGCAGAAAAGGCTATATTTGAAGAAAATCGCTATTTAAATCAGAGCAATAAAATTATCTTACGTACAAACACTTTAGAAGTGCCTTAACAGTTTTCAATATTTTGGACCAAAATTTACATGTGACTTTACTTCATTAGTTCAAAGACAAATAAACGTTTTTTTAGATTCTGTTTATGGATTCTTCATACTGAATCAATTTTCTACAAAACTGCATCATTCCATTTTTAAATTTTATGTGTCGAAAAAATGACTTATTGCACAAAAAATCCCACTGTGTGCCGTGTCGTTAATTTGTTAAATGTTTATCCGTTAGCGCGTTAAATATACAAAAACAAAATGCGTGTAAAAAAGTAACGATTAACGACTTACAAGCTCGGTGTGAATACCGCTAATGTCTATGCTTGAAGAGCTAAACTCAGAATAATTGTACGATAAAATACAAAATGTCTGGTGATGCCAGATTATCTAATCAAAATACACTGAGCACATCATATACAATATGACATCCCCTTTCTTTTACTGAAAAAGTTCGTAATCCTCAAAACGTCTGGCAGCCTTTATCTGCCTCTTTGGCCTTGATGTTGTACTGTTGTCGTGATGTTGCACTGAATCTTCGATTTGCTGGCTACTTAATCCGGTTGCCTGAGATGTACATTCATCCTCAGCATCGGTTGTAAATTGTTGAGTTGGTATTTTCTGAGTTGGAGTTTGTTGTGATATTGATTGCTGTATTGTCGATGTCGCTTGTGATTCGTCTAAATTTGTTCGTTCATCTTCGCTGCTCATGTTTGTTGCTGTAGTATTCGGCTTCCTTATGTGAATAGTGTTACGTTGGTATAGTTTTTGGTTTGAACTTACTATACATGTTCGATTCGATAATTTTTGTCTCACTTCGCCTTTAGTCCACACATCTTCGGGGTTTCGTTTCATGCATACTTCATCCCCAACATTCAGATTGTTTTCCTTTCTTGTCCCTTTATCGAAATACTTTTTGTTGTTTATACGTTGTTGCTCCATCCGTTGTGGCACTTCTGTTTCTACTTGTTGATCCGTGTTCGTATTTGGTATACCACAGTTTAACCATCTGCAAAATAGTCTTTTGGCTGGACTTGACCCAATCTTGTTTGGCGTATTTCTCCAGATCAAAAGTGATTTGTATAAATCAGTATTCGCTTCAACCGCCTTTTTTATGAGCTGCTTTGCTATTTTTACCGCTGATTCAGCTTTTCCAGCCTGTTGATGATACGGACTCGAGGTTTCGTTTCCCATTCTGATGCAAATTTAACGAAATCAGCGTTTACAAAATTTGTTCCGTTGTCAGTGATGACCTTTAGGGGAATATATATGCCGAAATTTTTTCGTTCTTTCATATCTTTTTCTATTTTATAGATTTCGAACGATTTTTCCTGACGGTTTTTATCAATTGGTGCTCTTGATAAAGTGTCTGCAATATACATTTCGATTCCCTTTTTGTACTTTCTGCTGAAATTGTATCTTTGAAGTGATAGAATCATGGATTGTAGGCTCTTAGGGTATTCAATAATGGTTTCTTGAAAATACTGATAAGTGGTGAGTGATCTGTTTCAATTAGTACATCTTTTTTTCCGCAAATATATTGATCGAATCCATTCTCTTTCAGGCAATTGCCGTGTAAAGACGTGTTTATATTGTCGGTAGTTTTTTTCTCGATCAACGTAGTTATCGTGAGAGACGTATTTTTGTTTTTTATTCTCGTGTATAAGAAGAATTTTGTTTATTAACTATTTTCTTTTCGTAATTTATTTCGTATTGGACGTTTGGTATTCGTAGAGTAGAGTTTTTAGGGAGTGCGCGACATGAACGGGGTTCACCCCCCGGACTATAACCGGTTTCGAGAGCTAGACTTCTCGTCCGGGAAAAGTAAACCCAACAAAAATAAAAGACCACGATCTGAGGATTTCCTTCCTTTACCGGAAATAACACAGAACCAGGACAACTTGCCACGTTATTTAGTTGCATCAGCTATCTCTCTGAAGGAAAATGTACAGGTGCTGCCGCTAGCTTCGCATAATGTTTTTCAAGTGGAAAGAGGACTTAGCCATATTTCGCGTGAACGGCTAGAAGTCAAAGAAATGAAAAGTGGCGATTTACTGATAAAAGTTCCTAGTGTCAAAATTGCTGAAAAATTTATTAAATCTAACTACATCGACTGTATTCCTGTGAAAATTTCTTTTCATAAAACTCTCAATACCACCCAAGTTCGTATTTTTTCTAGGAAAATAATGGAAATACCCGAGGAAGAATTATTGGAATCATTAAAAGATCAAAAAGTCGTGGAAATTCGTAAAATTAACAAAAAAGAAGGTGAAAAATCTGTGTCTACGGGTGCAGCGATAATCACATTTGACCTTTTTAGCCGCCCTAAATTTTTGAAACTTGGCTGGGAAAGGGTTCCAGTTGTTGAATATATCCCCAACCCCATGAAATGTTTAAACTGCCAAAGACTCGGCCACACCAAGAAATGGTGCAAAAGTGTTGAACAATGTCGAGAATGTGGTTACACAGAAAAACATGAAACATGCACTCGTAAATATTGTGTTAACTGCCAAGTAGAAACACATCCTTCATATGATCCAGAATGCCCTTCATTCTGGAAACACAAGTCGGTTAATTACATCAGGATATCCAGAAAATGTACGACACGTGACGCATGGAAAATTTTCAACGATAATCCCGTATTAAATATGCTTCAACCCATTCAAAGAAACGGCAAAAAAAATCCTACATATGCACAAATAGCAAACACCAATACAACAACCACACAAAATCCTACAACAACTGAAACCTCAATACACAACAAAACCAAACCAACAGAAAACCAAAATAAACAAGCAGACATAACAGAAAAAGCAAAATCTCTTACAACAACCATCACTTCTCAACTCAACCAAAACAACAATATCAACTTTACACCTAAACCAACAAAAATGCAATTAGACATAAACACCAATAGAGTATTAAATGAAACTCATACCATTATGCCTAGTCAAAAATCTATTTCAACTATACAAAATTCTATTTCTCAAATAATCTCTCTTAGTAAAAACCAAACGGAAAACAACACTACAACAACAACAAATGAAAAAAATGATAACAATGATATTTTTGATGATGACAGTTTTTTCAGTGACACAACTTCAAGTGAATACGTTTTTTCTAATACCAATAAAGATATTACTGAAGAAATGATTATCCAGGATGTAAATGATGGTCTAGGATTTAAAACGCCACCAAAAAATAGAGACGAAAAATCAGATGATTCACCATGTACTCAAATGTATAAAAATTTTCCACAACTTAATGTATTAATTACTCAAAATACATTAACCCTCTAGTACCCAAATTTTTTTTCTGGATAAAAAAATTATTTTTGGGTTTGGTTTATGTTAAAAGTAAATGATATTAAAAAAAAAATTAAATTTTTGGTCAGATCGGGTTTTATAGCACCATAAAGTAAAACCGCCTCTAGGCGGCTTTAGGAAAACAAGCCAAAAAATTTTACAAAAATTATTTTTGTTTTTTCATATAGAGTACAATGTTTTATTAACAAAAAATTAACAGGTTATAACAGAAATGTGTAGAAAATAAACAAGAAATTCAGATTTATTTTTTTAAGTTAATTCAAACAAGCTTTGAAAAAAAAATAAATATTTAAATATGAGGCAAAAATAGTTTATTCAAGTTATTGGTGGTGAAAACCGTAGAAGCATTCCTTTTGCTTAGAAATACACAGGTTTATATTACACTTTCGGCATACAATTTGAGTTTCGGAATTGCAACCAGCAAATTTACAAGTTTTTTTTACCAGCGCGTGATAAAAACAGCGGAAAATGTCCGACTCCATCGAAACGGACGTCTGCGGGCGGTAGAAAGGATTTTTGTCCTGTACATTTTTTTTTAAATTTTGGCGTGGGCGCCCTGGAGCCTTTGGCAATGATGGACTCGTCGTGCAGAGTACGGATGCTATCTCTGCTCGGAAGTTTGGCAGCTGGTAGCGCCTATCATTAGCATTAGGCTTGTTGATTCTGTGGAACAAAATATAGGCGTTTACCATGGCTAAGTCAAGCAAATGCACGAACAGTCGATTTGTATACTTGTTGCTCTTCACTGGAATTTTATATCGGCCAATAAGGCCATCCATGAGATCGACACCACCCATATGGCTATTGTATTCATGGATTATGTTGGGGCAATCGACGTCAACAAACTTTTTTTCAGAGCGAACAAAACGGGAGACCTGTGTTTTTGGGTTTGTTTCATTTTGAAAAGGTTTCGTGCCTGCGTAGGTCGATGCGAGTCGCACAGCCTTATTATCTTTCCAAAGTGATAAAGAAATGTCGACTCCAAAAGCAGATCCACAAAACTCTGTAGAATATCCACGTGGTTGTTTCTTGAGATCGTTGTCTGTTGGCAGCTTAAAATTCGGAATGCGATTTGAACGAATAGTCCCCAAGGAATAAATTCCGCGTGATTTGAGATATACAAGAAGTGGCAGTGAAGTGTAGTAGTTATCGAAATATATTATTTGGTTTTTATAATCTGGAACATTGCGTGACAATCGAACAACCACATTTGCTGCCGCTCCAAGGTCTGGTGAGCCAGTTTGCACAACATTGTCTCCTGCACCGCAATATATCTCGAAATTATAGCAAAAGCCGAAGGAGTCACATAAAACAAACAGTTTTACTCCCCATTTGTGTGGTTTATCTGGCAAATATTGTCGAAGAAAAGTCTTCATCTTCGTTGCGCACATTTGTTCATCCACACATAAACGTTGCGTCATTGGAACGGATTGAAACTTTTCATTGAAATGATTCACAATTGGTCGTATTTTATACAAAGCATCGTGGTCTGCAGAATTCCTGGGGGGCAGTTTACTATTATCATTAAAATGTAAGTTACTCCGTATTTTCTCAAATCGATTTCTTGACATAGTATTTTGGATTGTTTGGAACGCAAATTCGCCCCAATATGCACGGACACTCGGATAGCGAAAAACTGACATAAAAAATAAAATGCCAATATACTGACGAATTTCCGAATTGGTTGTAATGAAGGAAGTTGTGATATCTTTTTGAGTGGCATATAAATTCGATTGTTCAACAATGTGATCAATAATAGTGTCGCCCAAAAAGAATTCGAAGCATTTGAAAGGCGTATCAAGCTTTTTGAGATCTTCTCCTAGTTCGGGCTCAGAAAATGCAATCGCAGAGTTATCCAGCACTAAATTCTTTTGGCGCCACAAAATTTTCTTGAAAGTCTGAGATTTGGGATCTATATCCGAAACGGATCCAATAAACTCCGCTGTATCACCTATAATACTATATTTAGGCTGAATAATATTCTGGTCAGCAGGCACATTGCGTTTGCGTTTCTGTGATTGAGGAGTATTTGAAGCAATCGAAGTAGAAGGAGATAATAATGATGCGGGACTTCCGCTTGAAGTAAGACAAATCTCTGATACCAGCATTGAATCTGACATATTCACCGCTCTATTTATATCCTCCTCAAATCCAATGTTGATATTGCACTCCGTCTCGCAAGCATTGTCATCCAAATCGTCTTCCATATCTTCTTCTCCGTCAGTATCGCTATCGAAATTCATCAAATCCAAAATTTTCCCAATCTCTTCATCAGAAAGCGATGACAACTTTTGCATTTGTCGACGCTCCATGTCTATAAATGACTCCTTAAATGTTCCACTTTCAAACTTACCTAAAATATTTTTTTTCCGAATTGTCCTAAGACCGCCTACAGACGGGCTACCTTGCAAGACCAATAAAAAGCTTGAGAAAAGTTTTTTTTTCTTTTTTTCTATTTTTTTGCTTTCTTTATACTACCAGCAACACACCAATAATTTTTCCTTTCACCTGCGACCCCTTTAAATATTTTTTTTGATTTTTTGAAATTCACACTTTTTGCAAAATAATTATTACGTCCGTATTTCACAATTTTCCAACTCAAAATGACAGTGATAGCTGCACACAGCACAAGCTTGCGTTGCGAATGCAATAAAAACAATTTTTGGACTTCCCCGCATTAGACAAAATGCAAATAAAACCAAAACGTAATTTGGGAAGCGAATAAATTAACAATGAAGTTAGCCCGTCTACAGGCGGTCTTGGGTACTAGAGGGTTAAGAAACACACAAAAATCACCGCCTTCAAAGGGCAAAAACAAGAAAAAATAAACTTTTATGACTTCCGACCTTAGCATTACTATTCTCCAATTGAATATGCAAGGCTTCATAAACAACAAATATGCTCTTGAGCTTTTAGTAGCGAGGCATAAACCAAACATCATAGCTCTTCAGGAGACGCACATTATAGAAAAAACTCTACACCTGCTACATTTACCAGGATACCAAGTTTTTCACCACAACAATATTGAATATGACTACGCAAAATCAGGTATAGCACTTCTAGTGAAAACAAATTTGAACATAACAAGGCATATAACATCTGCAGGGAACCTACTATTCCAAACTATAATAATAAGGAGCAACGAGGAACTTCATATTACCAATATTTACAAGGAAGGCAATGTTAACCTATCTGCATCGATTATGAACAATATAAACATTAATGAGAACGTCCACAATATAATTCTGGGGGACTTGAACTCTCAGAATGTACTATGGGGTTCGTCGTCAAACTCCCCAAATGGTAGATTTTTTGAAGATTTTGCAAATGATAAAAATTTGGTAATATTGAATGATGGATCTCCCACCCTACTTAACACTAGAAATACATTGACTGCTGTTGATGTATCCATGTCATCTATTGATCTTGCTCCAAGTTTAACCTGGACTTGCCTACCGATTCCTGATGTTGCTGATCATTTTCCTATTAAAATTTCGAATAATGTCGAAATTACCAATAGAAAATTTTCACCGCGCTTTATGGACAGGAAAGCTGACTGGTCTCTTTTTGGAAAGAGGGCAGCACTAGTTGAAAGTCAATTTGAGAGGTCGTCCAACATCAACAGAGAGGCAGCACAGCTTAAACGAATTTTCAGAAAAACAGCAAACGAATCCATTCCTCTTAGCAGAAAACCTAGAGAAAAAAATAACCCTGTATGGTTTAACTCGGATATTTCTAAACTAATTGTTTCGAGGCAAGAGGCTTGGAAAACTTTTAAAAGGATTCGCAATACAGATAATGTAATTAAATATAAAAGATTAAGTGCAAAAATTAAGAGGGAATGTAAAATCGCCAAGAGGAAAACATGGGAAAACTTCCTTAACTCGCTGAATCCCTCAATGGATGTTCGATTTCTTTGGGGAAAGGTTAACAACTTAAGGGCAAATCGTATTCAAAGCTTTCCTAACATATATGTGGATAATAATAGTCTAACACACCCCTTAGATATTGCTAATGGGTTCGCACATTTTTGGTCATCTCTCAGCTCGGATGCAGCATTCGATCCTGAAGTTATTGCTACAAAGACAAATTTAAATATTAAAAACCTTCCATCAGAGCATCAATTTGTGGAAATGAACCAGAAAATCCGAATAGCTGAGCTAAATGACATAATGAAAACTTTAAAAGGATCGACTCCAGCACGTGATAAAATTACTTATGCCATGATAAAAAATGCTCCCGATGTGATCAAAACACGACTTTGTGAACTTTACAACAACATACTTTATACCTAGACATGGAGTTCATAGCATCTGTCACCAACTTGAGGAAATCCTGCGTCGAAACCTGAAACTTGGTAAACATAATTTAGTTCTTTCCGAAGACATTGAGAAAGCTTTTGACAGAGTAGTGTCCGCATATATCATATTGGAGCTCCACGAGTGGGGTATTCCCAAAAACATCCTTAAATTATTGGATTCGTTCCTCAGAAACCGCACAGTAACCGTTAAAGTGGATGGATATTTTTCAATGGTGCACTCACTGGATAATGGAGTTCCTCAGGGTTCCCCACTATCCGTGGTATTATACTCTGTTTACGCAAACTCGTTAGCCAAAGCTGTGGAAAACCTACCGGGAATTGACTACATTGGCATCTACGCCGACAATATTTTTGCAGTCGCTTCGGGAAACCCGGAAGTAGTTCGATTAAATTTAAACAACTTAGATATGAAAATACATCAATGGGCTAAGAGCAGAGGTGCTGTTATTCCAGTCAATAAATCAGAAATTCTCCATGTTTGTAAAAAAGGGATTGCGCAAACAGCACAATTTATATTGGAGACGTTAACATTAAACTTTCTGATCAAATGCGAATCTTGGGCTTGTTTTTCACCAGAAATCTTCTTTGGAACAACCATGTCAAACAGTTAACTTATAGACTGAGTAAAATTAACAACCTGCTAAAGCTCATTTGTTCAAGAAATAAAGGCCCACATATGGAAACGGCCCTTAACATTTGTCGTTCTCTAACAATCGGAACAATTTTGCACGGTATAACCATTTACGGCTGGACTTCAAAGAAAAATGTGGATAAAATTAACACCTCCATCAACAACTGCTTCAGAACAGCCTCTGGTCTGCTTCGTACGACGCCGCTCGATAAGTTGAGGACTGAGGCAAATTACACAGATTTTCGTACTCTTTTGGAAAAAACTGCTGTTAGCGTAGCATCCAGGGCGATTACCATATCATCCGATGGCTTACATAAATCTTTTTGGAAAAATCTTCATTCTACAACAAATTGTCCACCATCTGCCACGGACAACGTTATTTCAATTTTGAAAAACTCAAACATATCTTTACCACAGAAGCCAATAACACCAAGGTCTTATAATGCTATTGTTCATGCAGATGATAGTTTGAGTCGATTTGCTAAAAACAATACTGATCCAACGTGTTTTAAGAGAATGTTGTCTCAGAAAATGTCGTCTTTTTCTCCAAATATGATTTACTATACAGATGGATCTTTTCACAATAATATAACATCCTATGCCGTAGTTAGACAATTATCAATCACACAATTTGAAACTGTCAAAGAGTCTCGACTACCAGATCATACAGGAATATTTACGGCAGAGATTGCGGCTATAAAATCAGCCATTGATCATGCCACACAGTATGGTGGAAAAACGTTAATTTGTACTGACAGCCTGGGTGCAACTCAGGCAATAAAAAAAAATCACAACGGTATTTATGATGACTTTTTAAAGTTGGAGAATAAAACTTCTCAAATTTTAATACTCTGGATTCCCTCACATATTGGAATTCAGGGCAATGAGAAAGCTGATTATGGTGCTAAAAAAGCACTGAACTTACCACAAATAACAGAAACTCCCTGTTTCCCAAAGGCAATAAAGAATCCGTTTAAGGCAACCAGGAGCATACCTACAACCAGACTTAGATACAACGGTAATTTAACCAGATCTGAATGCATTTTGTTAGCCCGATTAAGGGTGGGTAAGTGCATATTTAACTCGAAACACTACTATGAAAAAACTGATCCGCCAAGATGTTTCAACTGTAACACTATACTTGACATTCCGCATTTACTTACTATCTGCCCAGTTTCGGGTTTAGGAGAACCACTGGAGGAAATACTCAACTGTGCGACTACCAATAACATCACGAAGATTAAGAGAAGTCTACAACAACACAACATCCAAGATGTATAGGTCGAAATTTCATAACAATTTTATTTGTAAATTCTTAACTTTTATTATTTTCAAAATTTGTATTTTCGAATCATATTGAATATTGAAATGTAAATATGTAATTATAGTTAGTAAGATAAGCTTTTGTAACACGAGCGCATATGGTCTTGTTACCGGCGCCTTTTTCCTATATTTTATAAATTTAGTTTGTCAAATATTTTGTAAATAAATAAATAAATAAATATTGATCGAATCTTTTGCAAGCAAAAATAATAGCTAACATTTCCTTCTCGATTTGGGCATAATTTCTTTGTGTCGGTGTTAGTGTTTTTGAAGCATAAACCACAGGATGTCCCTCTTGCATAAGTGTACAGCCTAATGCGAATGACGATGCATCTGTTTGAATCGTTACTTGTTTTTTTCATATCAAAATATTTTAAACCTGGAGTGTTTGTTATAATTTGGTTTATTTTTCTATATGCTGTTTCCTGTTCGTCGTTGAATGAAAATTCACTTTTTACGTGCGTTACTTTGCCATACCCAGAAAACGTAACGTCTCATTTTTGTTTGATGGTCTTGGAATGTTAATTTTCTCGTGATCTGATTTTAAACCTTCCTCTTTTAAAATATGACCGAAAAATTTTATACTTTGGCAAAGTCTGATTTTTTCACGATTTATTTTCAAGCTCTCTTTTTTCAGACGTTGTAAGTTTCTGTTGTGGTCTCGTGTTGCCTCTTCGATATTTTCTCCTTTTCCTACCACCAAAATGTCATCGGCTATGCATTTTACACCTTTTAAGCCATAAACGACCTGATTTTGCTTCATTTGGAATATTTCCATAGCTGGTTTTACCCCAAATGGTAGTTTCTTAAACCGATACTTTCCAAATGGAGGCCAAAAAGTGGTTAATTTTCTGCTCGGTTCATCCAACTCCAACTGCCAAAACCCGTTCTTTGCATCGAGTATGCTGAACACCTTTGCACCTGCTAGTTCTGTAAGTATTTCCTCAACTGTTGGTAATTGGTATTTAACATCCCTAAGAGCTTCGTTTAATTCTCGAGGGTCGATACAAATTCGTAGCTTGTTGTTCTTTTTTACTATGACGATGTTGCTAGTCCATGGAGTATGTTCTAGTTCTTTTTCTATTACGTTAGCTTTTTCCATCTCATCTAGTGTTGTTTTTAGTTGCTCACGTAATGCCACTGGAATTCTTCGTGGTGGTTCGCTTTTCGGTGTTACAGTTTCATCAATTTCTAGTCTAATTTCTCCCGTCAACTTACCAAAACCTTCGAATACATCTCTATATTTGTTGATTATGTTGTATGCCTCTTGTTCTGTTGTATTTTGTGTGACTGCTTTGCAAATTTCTATTAAATTGAACTGTTGACATGCCTCTGCTGATAATAGTGGACAGTGATCCCTTTTGATGACATAAAAAAATAACTTTCTTTTGTTTTTCTTTCTTTGTACTGTTAACTGCGTTGTTCCAAGAGTTGATATTTCAGTTCCCTCGATTGTCTTTAATATTGTGAATGTTTTCTTAATATGTGGATTGGGATCTATGTATTTCAAGTTATTGTATCCAATTCAATTACATGTAGCTCCCGTATCTAACTGCGCCTTGATGTTTACGGATTGACATTTTGTATTGTATATACACATATTGCTAAATATACCCTTTGTGTAGCCTTCCTCAACCACATTTAGTACATATTGATCATCACCATCTAGATCCTCATGATTCACCGTTGTTGAAACCTCCTTTACTGTTCTATCGTAATTGTTACGTTTATTGTTGTCGCTTGAATTGTCTGTCATACATACCCTTGCATAATGACCCTTTTTGTTACATTTTCTACAATATCTTCTTCTGGCAGGACAATTTTCCAAATTATCGTGATAATCATTACCACAACATTTACATTTATATGATGTTATGCTGTTTTTCGTTTGCTGTTGTTGTTTGATATTACTTCTCTAAAATTTGTTTACTTCCATGGTGTTGTTATCTAGGTTTTAATTGTTTCTCTGAAATTTCCTTGGATCTGCACGTTTCTACTGCTTTATCCAAAGTTATATCCTTATCCAGCCACAATCTTTCACGTAGGTTATGATCTTTTATTGAACAAATGATTTTGTCCAACAACAAGTCATCCCGTAAATCGCCATATTGTGCATTCTTTGTCATACTTCGCAATCGATTGAAATACTCATCATATGATTCGTCATCTTCTTGTTTGGCCATGTTAAATATTGCTCTGACATACCTTTTGTTTACAGATGGTGTTAAATTTTTTTCTATGGCGGTCAATAAAACGGCAGCTGTCCTCTTTTCTTCGTCACTAATAGGCATGTTTCCATATCTTCTGAACGCATCACTACCGATTGCAGTAAGTAAAATGGCTTTTTTTGTTTCTTCATTTTGAGCTGCCAGACCTGTTGCCTGTAAATACAGCTCCCATTGACTTCTAAAGTGTTTAACATTTTCCGAAATATCACCTGACTTTATATCTAACGGTCCTGGCAAAGGAATTTGTGGTAACGTTGTTTGTGTGCTCTGCGCTTTCTGTTGTATCAATAGTTTAAGTTGTGCGATTTCTTCTTTCAATTGTTGTACTTCCGCCTTTGTTCGTCTATAGAACATTCGCGGTACACATACACACACTTTGATCTAGCTTGTTGCAATTTTATTTTTTCCTTAAATCAATGTCGATTCCTCTGTTGTTTTCATCCAATTTGCCTTAAGCAACACCTGACCATGATATGTTATGTTTAATAATATTTATCAATTCATTTAATTATTAAACATAAAATAGATGATAATTACAATGTCTATGCTTGAAGAGCTAAACTCAGAATAATTGTACGATGAAATACAAAATGTCTGGTGATGCCAGATTATCTAATCAAAATACACTGAGCACATCATATACAATATGACAATTATATATTGCAGTCAATACTCGTCCAGATATTTGTGCTAGTATAGCCATCCTTGCAAGAAAGACGTGTAATCCAAACCAAAATATTTAAAAGGTACAAGCAATTTATATTTAAACCTTAGAAATAATGGTACCGATCGTAATTTACTAATTGGATATGCTGATGCCACCTGGGCAGAATGTAGAATCGATAGAAAATCGAATTCAGGATACATTTTCCTGATTAATAATAGCGTAATTAGTTGGGCTTCCAAGAAACAAACTACTGTTTTATTATCAACAACAGAAGCAGAGTTTATTGCATTGTTAGAAGCCGCTAAGGAAGCTGTCTGGATAAGAAATATTTTAAATGATTTAAATTGTAAACAAACAAATCCTACAGTTATTTTTGAAGATAATAGAAGCTGTCTAAATCTTATTAAGGAAGAAAAACTTAGCTACAGATCAAAACATATCGACATTAAATTCCACTTCGTTAAAGATTATGTTGATAAGAAAATCATAGAATACAAGTACTGTCCTTCAGAAGAAACGATTGCTGATATGTTAACAAAACCTTTATCTAAAACAAAACTGGAAAATTTAAGATGCAAAGCCAATATGAAGACATTCGCAATTGAGGAGGAGTGTTGAAAATATATTCATTGTTTTTTCACTTGCTCAAATTTTTAAATAATACTTGTAACTTATTTTTGTAGTATGTTTTGAAATTTCTTTTGTTAATGAAATTAAAATTTGTTCCTAACTTTATTAAAACTTGATATTCGATACTGTATTACAACATTCATAATTTTAAATAAACTATTGAGTAAAAATAAAAATGCTTTTATTTCAAGCTCGAGGCCAGTATTGAAAATAAATGTTATTTTATATTATTTGCCGAAAAAAAGTAAAAATTTGCATTAAGGACAACCGGTACTATACAGTTGATAACAAAATATACAACCAAAAAAAAGGGACTACCTATGGGATCTCCAGCGTCTCCGATAATTGCAGACATAGTAATGGAAAAACTTTTAGACTCAGTAATAGAAAATTTATCGCAGAAACCAAAAATATTGACAAAATATGTGGATGACATTTTTTGTATAGTAAGGGAAAGTGCAATCGAGGAGATGTTGACCAAATTAAATAGTTTTAACAATGGAATTAAATTCACGAGCTAACTAGAGCGCGATTCAAAGTTACCATATTTGGACATTATGATTATACGAGAAGGTAACATATTAAAAACAGATTGGTATAAAAAACCAACAGCGTCGGGAAGGATTATTAATTTCTTCTCCAAACATCCAAAGCGAATTATAATAAATACTGCCAACAATATGATACGGAGAGTGTTAAAACTTAGTGATGTGGAATTTCACAAACATAATAAGAAAATCCAAAACATATTATCTGGCAACAATTTTCCAAAAAAAAAACTGACAAACTGATTAAAGACTATGATAGGGACAAGAAAGAGAGGACAAAATCAAGTGAGGAACCTAAAATATATAAACCATTAACATATGTTCTTTAAATGTCCGAAAGATTTTAAAAATCTAAATTGTTTAATGGAGAAAACATTTAAATAGCGCACAAAACTGAACAAAATCTTTGAATAGATTTCAGTAAAACCAAACACAAAATTCCAATTATGGAAAAAGCAAATGTGGTATATCAGATCCCCTGTATAGGTAACGAAACTGAAACGTGTAAGAAAGTGTATGTTGGAACAACTAAAAAAAAAATTAAAAAATAGAATTGCAGGACATAAATCAGATCAAAAACAACGTTTAAACAAATTTACGCAAAAAACAGCATTAACAACCCACTGTGTTGAGAATAAACATTTTTCAGACTTTGAGAAGGTACGAGTATTAGAGAGCGAACAAAATTATAAACGACGATATATGCTAGAGATGCTACATATCATTAATATACCAACAACAAAAATGAATTTTAAGATTGATGTGGGAAACTGTTCCCAAAGCTACAAACATTTAATCAACAAGGGGAAGAGTGTAGGCAATATTTAGTTTTTAAGTTTAGTTGAACAACAGACGATGAAGAGAAATAAACATTAATTTTCCGTGGTCCATATAAATTATTATTTATTTGTAAGTTTACATATTATTGTTTACAGGTATTTTTATTGTTGTTTTTTCTATGTGTTTATTATGATTGTTATTTTTGTATGAGTTCTAAATTATACTTATATTTATAGACAAGCCCAGATGATGATACTCAAAGAGCATCGAAATATCGGCAAATAAAATTTATTTTCAATACTGGCCTCGAGCTTGCAATAAAAGCATTTTTATTTATTACACATAAAAAGGTCGAATAACAACTACTTGAATAAACTATTGAGTTTGCAATTTTAATATATTTCGATACCAAAACTTTTGAGAAAGTTATTCTCTTTAAAGTAATTTTCGAAAGTGGACCTTATTAGCTACAACTAATTACACTGTGCTAGAATTTGACACTTTTTTTGTGACAAACGGGGCACCTGGCGGGTTATAAAAAAATTGGAAAACGCAGCTGTGTTTCTAATTTTTTCTGCAGGTATAGCAAACAAAGTTCCAAACAAAACAAGACATAAATAATTAAAATCTGACAAATTTTGATTTTATTTACAAAAGATGAAATATATAATAACCAGACGAAACTTCAAAAATTAAAACATTTATTTTTGTTGTTAATTAAAGTTTAAGTTTTTATTTACAAATTTATTCTTCTTCCTCCTGCAGATTCCAACAAATATCCCCTAATAGCGAATCAAGTTGTTTGCCACTATACCAGTGTTCGAGTCTGACTGTTACTTGGTGAAATCTCTCGCCATGTTCATCAGACTCGGCTGGTGATTGTTCATTAAATTTTTCTGCATGACAATGCAAAAAATAGCGGTATTCACACCGAGCTTGTTAGTTTGTTAGTCGGTAGTTTGTTAATTTGTTAAAGTTATCAACTGTGAACGACCCCCTTTTTAAAACTTTGTTAGTCTGGTAACTTTCGTAGTAAAACAGCTGATTTGTTGTTTTGACACAATTTATTATTCTGGAAAAAATAAAACATGCCACGAGAAAGTGTAAAAAAAACAATTGTAAACCATTTAATTACTCATGCTTTGACACAAATAACGTTTGCTGACAGTAAGTAGACAAGATTTATCGAAGTTTAATAGTTTAATTACAAATAATTTAATAATGCAGAAATTTTACCAACTAACAACTATTTTATCAGGTGTGCCGTGTCGTTAATTTGTTAAATGTTTATCCGTTAGCGCGTTAAATATACAAAAACAAAATGCGTGTAAAAAAAGTAACGATTAGCGACTAACAAACTAACAAGCTCGGTGTGAATACCGCTAATGTATTTTCAATCACATTTTGACGTTTAAGTTTTTAAATGCTGTTGGCATATCTCCAATTAAAATTCGCCAATTTTCAGACCGATGATTTCCTAATACATTTTCTATTACTGATTTCACAGAATTCCAGCCCAATAGCTCCATATTATGCAATGCAAGTTCAAATTGTTATTCCTTCATTAGACGACGAATGTCCGGTCCATTAAGAATTCCTGCAAAATAAAAACATTATGATATGAAATATAAATCTAATCTAGAGTTCATACCTTCTTTTACTTTCATGCCGCTTAATCGTGGAAAAATTCGGCGCAATTCGGTAAAAGCAATTCCATCTGGGTTCAATGCTTTTATAAATTTTTTTACAATACCCAGTTTGATGTGGAGTGGAGGAAGCAAAATCTTTTCCATCGGCACAAGTGGTAATTCAATAATATTATTTCTATGCAATCTGCTTTCCTCACGTATAGCCCAATCCCGTGTATTGTACTGGCGTCGTACCATTATATCCAGACGATTTTGCGTGATTTCGTTGTGGTTACATGGAATCGTGATGTATGACGGTTGATACATCGATGCAGCTGCTCCACAGGTTTCAACAGATTGAATTATTGAGGGAATATCTTCTGTTGGTATTTGGCTATCCGGAACAGGAATTTCGTCAGAATGTGGCAGCGGAAATTGAGCATATATTGTTGCAGTGTAAGATATAGAACCACTTCTTCTTCTGTTCATGCCGGCTGTATGATTTATGCACGCATAACACTCATCTTCAACATGGAGTATGGGATCTCTCCAAATCATTGAAACACCAAATGGCATGGCATCTCCATTTTTTTCCACTTATTTAAATGGTAAATGCACTTTGTACACACTATTGATGGTGACCAACTCTTGCCACATATGACACTTAAAGAAAAATATGTTTCATACAAGTTAATTGTTTCAGTAGTCATTTTACGGCGACTTGGCATGTTTGTATATTTCCCATACACATAACAAAAGTTATGAAACTTGTTACACGCTTCCATCTTAGATATTTCAATATAAATGATTAGACTCAAGACTGTCAAAGACTTTAAACTTCACTATTCACTTTCGCAAGCACTCGCCATATGACATTGAAGGGGTTGAGGAACTCTTATTTATACTGTAATTTTTTTATCAAAGTACCTGTCAAGCCCTTCATGAACATAATTTGTAAAAAAACCCAAAGCCGGGACGATTTCTGTTTCTACCTGTTCCAGGTATAACAATAGAATACGTTACTTAAGTTTTTACAAGACCGATTTGTGCGGTTTTTGTCCGCACAAGAAAATACAAATATGTAAAAATGTATGACTTTATTTTTTAATTCTAATGCTAGGTACACACTACGCAACTCGTTTCTGCAATACCATGCCATAAAACACGACTACACACTATGCACCCAACATCAATGCAACCAGAAAATAGCAAAATATTTAGATATTTTTGCCTGGTATTCTATTGGTATACCTGGAACAGGTAGAAACAGAAATCGTCCCGGCTTTGGTTTTTTTACAAATTATGTTCATGAAGGGCTTGACAGGTACTTTGATAAAAAAATTACAGTATAAATAAGAGTTCCTCAACCCCTTCAATGTCATATGGAAAAGATTTTGCTTCCTCCACTCCACATCAAACTGGGTATTGTAAAAAAATTTATAAAAGCATTGAACCCAGATGGAATTGCTTTTACCGAATTGCGCCGAATTTTTCCACGATTAAGCGGCATGAAAGTAAAAGAAGGTATGCACTCTAGCTACTTTATTAAATTAGATTTATATTTCATGTCATAATGTTTTTATTTTACAGGAATTCTTAATGGACTGGACATTCGTCGTCTAATGAAGGACCAACAATTTGAACTTGCATTGAATGATATGGAGCTATTGGGCTGGAATTCTGTGAAATCAGTAATAGAAAATGTATTAGGAAATCATCGGTCTGAAAATTGGCGAATTTTAATTGGAGATATGCCAACAGCATTTAAAAACTTAAACGTCAAAATGTGATTGAAAATACATTTTTTGCATTGTCATGCAGAAAAATTTAATGAACAATCACCAGCCGAGTCTGATGAACATGGCGAGAGATTTCACCAAGTAACAGTCAGACTCGAACACTGGTATAGTGGCAATCAACTTGATTCGCTATTAGGGGATATTTGTTGGAATCTGCAGGAGGAAGAAGAATAAATTTGTAAATAAAAACTTAAACTTTAATTAACAACAAAAATAAATGTTTTAATTTTTGAAGTTTCGTCTGGTTATTATATATTTCATCTTTTGTAAATAAAATCAAAATTTGTCAGATTTTAATTATTTATGTCTTGTTTTGTTTGGAACTTTGTTTGCTATACCTGCAGAAAAAATTAGAAGCACAGCTGCGTTTTCCAATTTTTTATGCCGTTTTAAAAAACAAAATTTTTGAAATTTTGCTAAAAAAAACTATTTTTTTGCTAAAAAAAAAATATGTTTCTACAACGACTGCGCATATTGGAAAAAAGTTTAACCTTACTTCACGAAAATTTCATTGCGGAGTTTCGGTTTTTTTTTTGTTTATTCAATAAACTGAACCGTTTTTCAGTTACGCGAATATATGTTGTGCAACCTCCTCCATTTTCGAAATAACGGTATATTTCGAAAAAACGAGCTAACCTAAAAAAACGGTTAGCACCACTGGATTCAGCGTATCCGAATTAGGTTAACCCGCCAGGTGCCCCGTTTGTCACATTTTCCAACTAGCACAGTGTTATCGAGCGATCTGCACAAAATTTTTAGATGTGATTTGGCTTCATTTACCACGTTAAACCCTAAATTCGGGAGGACATTTGTATGGGGGCAAGGCGAAATAATGGACCGATTTCCATCAGTTTCAATCCCATCCGTCCTTGGGCCGAAAAAATATCATGTACCAAATTTTATCCAAATATCTTCAAAATTGCGACTTGTACTCTGCGCACAAGATTTACATGGAGAGCCAGCTAGACGGATGGACATCGTTAAATCGACTTAGAATCACATTCTAAAGTCGAACAAGTAAGAGTGCTGTATTCGGCTGTGCCGAATCTTAAATACCATCCACCTAAACGTAATAAGAAATACAAAAACTACACTGGTTATAGGACTAGCATATCCTTATTCTGTGTTTTCTATTCAGTCTTAGTGCAAATTTTATTAGTATTTGATATATTGTTTGAAAGACAATTTTACGACCAACATAATTTATGTTAAATATTTTGAAATTTTGTCTAATTTTCACCATTTTTAATTGATTTAATTACCAATTCTTACCATAATTTACAGAGTTTGTCTGATGTTCATAATAATCTTGAGTGTAACTTAACAAACAGAGTATAAAAAAGTAAGAGTGCTATATTCGGCTGTGCCGAATCTTAAATACCCTTCACCTAAGCGTAATAAGAAATACAGAAACTACACTAGACTAGAATATCCTAATTCTGTGTTTTCTATTCAGTCTTAGTGCAAATTTTATTAGTATTTGATATACTGTTTGAAAGACAATTTTACGACCAACATAATTTATGTTAAATATTTTCAAATGTTGTCTAATTTTTACCATTTTTAATTGATTTAATTACCAATTCTTACCATAATTTACAGAGTCTGTCTGATGTTCATAATAATCTTCAGTGTAATTTAACAAATAGAGTATAAAAAAGGGGTACAATTCGGTTTTAGTAATTTTGCTCAAAAAAAAAAAAACAAAAACAAAATGAAATAGGGCTTTTAGAGGAGATACCAGAAAAAAAAATTTGTTGGCGGTCACGCCTATTTTCGAGGAGGCGGGCCCGTAAAGTTGAAAATATATAGGCCTATATCTCGGGAACTACTGGGTGCTTGATAATTTGTAATACACTAAATAAAAGGTATTAAAAATACCTTTCCAACAATATATATCATGATTATAAAATATGGACCGAATATGGGTTAAATCCGAAAAAAATATTTTTTGACCCGAATTTATTTGTTTTTTGGAAATGGTTCTTATATGGCAGCTATGACAAATTATGGGCCGATCTTCTTAAATTTTGGAACAGTTATTTTCATGCATATGAGGATATTTCACGTCGAATTTCAACATAATAACGCTATATATACGATATATATTAGTATTAACGTGGATTTCGAGAGTGGACCTTATGTGGGGGATATAGTCAAATATGGACCGATATTCTCAAAATCCAGCAGTTAGGTTTAGGCATGTATGTAAATGAAAATTTATAAAATTTTGGATTGGTACCCTTATTTATAAGCGATTTATGAGTATTAAAGTAATTTTCGGAAGAGGGCTTTATATGGGGCATACGGTTAAAAATAGACCGAAATTCACAAAATTTTGTGGGATGATTTTTGTATATATTAAAATGATCTGTGCAAAGTTTTGAGTCGGCACCGATATTTATACAATATATATGGGGAAAAATGTATTTTTCAGATGTGGTCCTTGTATAGGGGCTATGACCATTTCTGGGCCGACCACCATAAAATTTTAACAGAAAATGAAAAGTTTACAATTATATGGATATATATCATAATTGTATATCACAATTGTAAACTTTTCATTTTCTGTTAAAAATTTTTTTTCAATTTCATACTTCAATTATTATTTTATTATAATTCAAAACTTGTTTATCCCTGAAGAAGCCATCCATTGTGATAGTGAAATATTGGAAATATATACATATATAAATAAAGTAAATATTTTTATGTAAAATTCAAGTGACCTTATTGCTTGTAAAAAAAAACTATTAATTACAATAAATCTTAAGAACTAGAGCACTAGCAACTAAAGCTATCGGCTTAACCGTAGAGCGACTCTTGGAACAAAAATGTTCCATTTGAATTTTATTTTTCTCATAAATTTTTAATAAGTGAATATTTTATTTCCATCTTCTAGTAATTTGTGAATGTATCGTTAGTGATTGCTTTTCGGCATTTTTTAAGAAAATTTATTTTCAATTTTTGTGGCAATTTAAAAATTCATAATTCGGTCCTATGGAACAAAAATGTCCCATATATTGTCACACATTTGTCGCTTGCCGTTTATAGCAGAGAGATTGGCTTCGCTGCTAAAAAAAACTCCAATAAATATAGAAAATATATAGATAAAAAAAACTATGTTCAGCTTGACAGAGACTTGTTGAACGCCTACTTTGGAGTCTTGATATTAGCGGGAGTTTATATGTATGATTTGAAAGTTTTTGCATATAAAATGCATTCCTAAGATTGTTTTCCATTGACGATTAGGTCAAAGAATGAAAGTTTAGAAGACTTATTTGATGCTGACTATGCGCGACCAATATTTCGAGCTATTATGTCGCAAAAGACCTTCAAGGATGTTCACAAAACTCTTCGTTTTGATGATGTTATAAATCGCCACCAACAAAAAAGTGACGACAAATTTGCTCCAATTAGAAATCTATGGGAACGTTGGACAGAACTTCTGCCATTATACTATTATCCACATGCTTGCGTCACGGTGGATTAACAATTGTTCGGTTTCCATGGGCGTTGTAAATTTCGCCAATATATGCCTTCAAAACCAGAGAAATACGGCATAATATGTTGGCTCATTTTATCAGCTGACACATGCTACGTTTGACGAATTCAGCCATATCTAGGAAAATGCTTCAGCGGAATCACAGATAAAATAAAGGAGAGCGAGTGGTTTAAGATTTGACGGAAGGTCTCCAAGGCCATAATGTCACTATGGACAACTTTTTTCTTCGCAAAACCTAGGTCAAAAGCTGCTAGAAAAAAATATAACTATGCAAAAACATGCGCAAAACATGAGAAGTATTTCGCCAAAGCTACTAATAAGCAAAAATGTTCCTCTTTACCAATCCACGTTCGCTTTCACTAAAGATACGACACTTGTGTCTTACATAACCCATAAGAATAAATGACCATAGTAATGAGTACTATGCATAATATGTCAGTTATCGGCACTGATAATAAGAAACTTCCGGAGATAATTTCTTTCTGAATGCTTTTATTATTTTAAATGAAGTATCTCCAGATTGGCAGCCAAAGCAAAAGCATACCAAACGCAAATGCTTTTTGCACGAGCTCGGCATAACATTAGCTCAACCTTATATGAGTAAACGAACACATGCTCCAAAAAGTAGTTCTTCATTATCGCTTTTTCAGTCGCTCACAAAAGACAATGACGACAGAATTGGAGATGATATTGCAGGGTCATCATTAAAACCACCACAAAAAAAACGAATCCAAAAAAGTTCCATAAGAGTTATATAATTTTATTTCATTTTTTCGGAACTTTTTATTTTGTTACTTTTATTTTAAATTTCGTATTAACGTTGTTTGCTTGTACTTAGAAATACATAAAATTAAATAAAAGCACAGGTTTGCGGTGAAATATAAATGTTATCGCTGGCGGCGATGGTTGTCCGTAAGGAGCGAATTTAACTATTCAAATGAAAGACCCAATTTCTTAACATTGATTAATAGCGTTTATTTCTATATAAAAAAACATAAAATTAAAATATAAAATATAAATCTACTTCACGACTTACCGCAGTGCTTTTCCTCACGAACTAAATTAAATTTCTTAAAATGTTTAAGTTGAGCCACAAATATTTATGTACGAAATAACGGTATATTTCGAAAAAACGAGCTAACCTAAAAAAACGGTTAGCACCACTGGATTCAGCGTATCCGAATTAGGTTAACCCGCCAGGTGCCCCGTTTGTCACATTTTCCAACTAGCACAGTGTTATCGAGCGATCTGCACAAAATTTTTAGATGTGATTTGGCTTCATTTACCACGTTAAACCCTAAATTCGGGAGGACATTTGTATGGGGGCAAGGTGAAATAATGGACCGATTTCCATCAGTTTCAATCCCATCCGTCCTTGGGCCGAAAAAATATCATGTACCAAATTTTATCCAAATATCTTCAAAATTGCGACTTGTACTCTGCGCACAAGATTTACATGGAGAGCCAGCTAGACGGATGGACATCGTTAAATCGACTTAGAATCACATTCTAAAGTCGAACAAGTAAGAGTGCTGTATTCGGCTGTGCCGAATCTTAAATACCATCCACCTAAACGTAATAAGAAATACAAAAACTACACTGGTTATAGGACTAGCATATCCTTATTCTGTGTTTTCTATTCAGTCTTAGTGCAAATTTTATTAGTATTTGATATATTGTTTGAAAGACAATTTTACGACCAACATAATTTATGTTAAATATTTTGAAATGTTGTCTAATTTTTACCATTTTAATTGATTTAATTACCAATTCTTACCATAATTTACAGAGTCTGTCTGATGTTCATAATAATCTTCAGTGTAATTTAACAAACAGAGTATAAAAAAGGGGTACAATTCGGTTTTAGTGATTTTGCTCAAAAAAAAAACAAAATTAAATAGGGCTTTTAGAGGAGATACCAGGAAAAAAATTTGTTGGCGGTCACACCTATTTTCGAGGGGGCGGGCCCGTAAAGTTGAAAATATATAGGCCTATATCTCGGGAACTACTGGGTGCTTGATAATTTGTAATACACTAAATAAAAGGTATTAAAAATACCTTTCCAACGATATATATCATGATTATAAAATGTGGACCGAATATGGGTTAAATCCGAAAAGAATATTTTTTGACCCGAATTTATTTGTTTTTTGGAAATGGTTCTTATATGGCAGCTATGACAAATTATGGGCCGATCTTCTTAAATTTTGGAACAGTTATTTTCATGCATATGAGGATACTTCACGTCGAATTTCAACATAATAACGCTATATATACGATATATATTAGTATTAACGTGGATTTCAAGAGTGGACCTTATGTGGGGGATATAGTCAAATATGGACCGATATTCTCAAAATCCAGCAGTTAGATTTAGGCATGTATGTAAATGATCCGTGTAAAATTTTGGATTGATAGCCTTATTCATAAGCGATTTATGAGTATTAAAGTGATTTTCGGAAGAGGGCTTTATATGGGGCATACGGTTAAAAATAGACCGAAATTCACAAAATTTTGTGGGATGATTTTTGTATATATTAAAATGATCTGTGCAAAGTTTTGAGTCGGCACCGATATTTATACAATATATATGGGGAAAAATGTATTTTTCAGATGTGGTCCTTGTATCGGAGCTATGACCAGTTCTGGGCCGACTACCATAAAATTTAGTACAACAATTTATTTGCCTATAAAGAGTATTTATGTGAAATTTTAGCCGTTTAACATTATTTATATCTGTTTTATACGTATTTAAGTGAATTTTGGAAGTGGACTTTATATGGGGTCTATGGTCAAACATGGACCGAACTAAAAAAAATTTCGTTTTGCGATTTCTTTTTGCATAAAACTTATTTTTGCTGAATTTTGTCTTGATATTCCAATTTTATAGGCATTTATTTATCATTAAGCCATATTTCGGGAATATATATATTTGTATGGGGGCTATGAGAAATCATGGACCGATTCTTACTATTTTCCGCACACTTTTTTCTTTTAAAGTACAAACAACGTATACAAAATTTCATGGTATTATCTGCAATATATTTCAAAATATTGCAATAAAATGGACGAAAAATATCAAATTTTTATGGAGGTGGTCTCACATATTGGTTCATAACTCTGGTTAACCTAAACCGATTTTGCTGATTTTAAATAGCAAACTTCTCGAAAGCACTTCTGACAGAATTATTGAAGGTTTGGATCCCGAATATATCTTGGGACTTCAAAAAACTGATTTCAACATCCAGACAGACAGACGGACATGGCTTAATCGACTTCGGTATCTATAAGGATCCAGAATATATATACTTTATAGGGTCGGAAAATTATATTGTGGAAATTTCACACGAAATGACAAACTTATATATCAGAGACCTGCAACGAGTACTAAATTTTCGGGTATACTTAATCATGCACATTGATTTTTATGATTTAATCGTTTTTGTTCAAATGCACAAAACGCTCGTTTACGCAACCGTTCGTTTCAAACACTCAGTTTTATTCACCGGTTGTTTTTTGCGAACATGAATATTCTGACTGTGTCGTTAAATGTATGAAGCTCGTTTTACATCAAAGCCAACGTGTTGTTAGCCGAACATGTGTTTTATTCATTTGTTGTTTTGTGCGAACATGAATGTTCGACTGTGTCGTTAAATGTATGAAGCAGCTCATTTTACATTTTTTCTTTAATTTTTTTTGCTCTGCAAAGATATATTTGACAAACTGTACATATTACAAATTTTATCATTGCTTTGTCAAATAAGTTTTCTTTTCGACGAAATAATGTTAAATAGGTAGTAAATGCACATTTTTTATGTTTTCATATTTTTCTGCCAGCCGCTTTTTACTTATAAGTGGCTCGTGTGTTTTTAGTTCAATTCCAATCAGATCATGCACAACAAAGCCGACATGCAAAAAACAAACTGTGTATAAACAAGAATTTTTGTTTTCAAACATTGCAGTTCGAACCAAGTGTTGGAAATGATTTATACTCGTTGCTGAATTTTCTGTGTGTGCATATAAAGTGAATAAGCATAAAATTGAATCATACTTTTTTGTATTGTTCTTAAAATTCAACGTTAGTGAATAAGTCGGCTCGTTCATACTTGTTGCAGGTCTCTGTTATATATACCCTTGTCATGAAGGTGAAGGGTATAAAAATGCACACGCATTTTACAAAAAGAATTATTTTTTTGCTTATCATGTTATAACAATTTGCCGTAGTATCACAAATAACCATGTTATTAACATCAGTATTTGTTCATATCTGTTTTATGAAAACAAATAAAAATAAATATGTTACTCTCATTCTCTCTTTATCTACTCACACAGTAAGTATTTTGTACAATAACAATACTTACCAATACCAGAAACAAGAAAATATTTACCAATACATACCAGAAGTAGCAAACTAAGAGAAACTGGTACTAACAGATAGAACTGTGCACGTGTTTAATTCGGCTGTGCCGAATCTTAAATACCCTTCACCTAAGCGTAATAAGAAATACAGAAACTACACTAGTCTAGAATATCCTAATTCTGTGTTTTCTATTCAGTCTTAGTGCAAATTTTATTAGTATTTGATATATTGTTTGAAAAACAATTTTACGACCAACATAATTTATGTTAAATATTTTCAAATGTTGTCTAATTTTTACCATTTTTAATTGATTTAATTACCAATTCTTACCATAATTTACAGAGTCTGTCTGATGTTCATAATAATCTTCAGTGTAATTTAACAAATAGAGTATAAAAAAGGGGTACAATTCGGTTTTAGTAATTTTGCTCAAAAAAAAAAAAAAAAAAACAAAAACAAAATGAAATAGGGCTTTTAGAGAAGATACCAGAAAA
This sequence comes from Bellardia pandia, assembly GCA_916048285.2. NCBI lineage: Eukaryota > Metazoa > Arthropoda > Insecta > Diptera > Calliphoridae > Bellardia > Bellardia pandia. Next base: position 88,114,378 of record OU696532.1, on the reverse strand, counting down.
AAAAAATTTGTTGGCGGTCACGCCTATTTTCGAGGAGGCGGGCCCGTAAAGTTGAAAATATATAGGCCTATATCTCGGGAACTACTGGGTGCTTGATAATTTGTAATACACTAAATAAAAGGTATTAAGAATACCTTTCCAACAATATATATCATGATTATAAAATATGGACCGAATATGGGTTAAATCGGAAAAAAATATTTTTTGACCCGAATTTATTTGTTTTTTGGAAATGGTTCTTATATGGCAGCTATGACAAATTATGGGCCGATCTTCTTAAATTTTGGAACAGTTATTTTCATGCATATGAGGATATTTCACGTCGAATTTCAACATAATAACGCTATATATACGATATATATTAGTATTAACGTGGATTTCGAGAGTGGACCTTATGTGGGGGATATAGTCAAATATGGACCGATATTCTCAAAATCTAGCAGTTAGGTTTAGGCATGTATGTAAATGATCCGTGTAAAATTTTGGATTGGTACCCTTATTTATAAGCGATTTATGAGTATTAAAGTAATTTTCGGAAGAGGGCTTTATATGGGGCATACGGTTAAAAATAGACCGAAATTCACAAAATTTTGTGGGATGATTTTTGTATATATTAAAATGATCTGTGCAAAGTTTTGAGTCGGCACCGATATTTATACAATATATATGGGGAAAAATGTATTTTTCAGATGTAGTCCTTGTATGGGGGCTATGACCATTTCTGGGCCGACCACCATAAAATTTGGTACGATAATTTATTTGCCTATAAAGAGTATTTACGTCAGATTTTAGCCGTTTAACATTATTTATATCTGTTTTATATGTATTTAAGTGAATTTTGTAAGTGGACTTTATATGGGGTCTATGGTCAAATTTGGACCGAACTAAAAAACAATTTCGGTTTGTGATTTCTTTTTGTATAAAACTTATTTCTGCTGAATTTTGTCTTGATATTCCAATTTTATAGGCATTTATTTATCATTAAGCCATATTTCGGGAATATATATATTTGTATGGGGGCTATGAGAAATCATGGACCGATTCTTACTATTTTCCGCACACTTTCCTCTTTTATCATAAAAACAACGTATACAAAATTTCATGGTAGTATCTGCAATATATTTCAAAATATTGCAATAAAATGAACGAAAAATATCAAATTTTTATGGAGGTGGTCTCACATATTGGTTCATAACTCTGGTTGACCTAAACCGATTTTGCTGATTTTAAATAGCAAACTTCTCGAAAGCACTTCTGACAGAATTATTGAAGGTTTGGATCCCGAGTATATCTGGGGACTTCAAAAAACTGATTTCAACAGACAGACAGACCGACAGACAGACGGACATGGCTTAATCGACTTCGCTATCTATAAGGATCCAGAATATATATACTTTATAGGGTCGGAAAATTTTTTGTGGAAATTACACACGGAATGACAAACTTATATATGTATACCCTTCTCACGATGGTGAAGGGTATAAAAAGGAGTACAATTCGGTTTTAGTGATTTTGCTCAAAAAAAAAATCAAATAGGGTTTTAGAGGAGATGCCAGCAAAAAAAAATTGTTGGCTATCACGTCTATTTTCGAGGGGGCGGGCCCGCCTATATCTCGGGAACTACTGGGTGCTTGATAATTTGTAATACATTAAATAAAAGGTATTAAAAATACCTTTACCTTTCGATATATATCATGATTATAAAATATGGACCGAATATGGGTTAAATCCGAAAAGAGTATTTTTTGACCCGAATTTTTGTTTTTTGGAAATGGTTCTTATATGGCAGCTATGACAAATTATGGGCCGATCTTCTTAAATTTTGGAACAGTTATTTTCATGCATATGAGGATATTTCACGTCGAATTTCAACATAATAACGGTATATTTAAGATATATCTTAGTATTAACGTGGATTTCGGTAATGGGCCTTATGTGGGGGATATAGTCAAATATGGACCGATATTCTCAAAATCCAGCAGTTTGATTTAGGCATGTATGTAAATGATCCGCGTAAAATTTTGGATTGTTACCCTTATTTATAAGAGATTTATGAGTATTAAAGTGATTTTGGGAAGAGGGCTTTATATGGAGCATACGGTTTAAAATAGACCGAAATTCACAAAATTTTGTGGGATGATTTTTGTATATATGTAAATGATCTGTGCAACGTTTTGAGTCGGTACCGATATTTATACAATATATATAGGAAAAAATGTCTTTTTCAGATATGGTCCTTGTATGGGAGCTATGACCAGTTCTGGGCCGACCACCATAAAATTTTAACAGAAAATGAAAAGTTTACAATTATATGGATATATATCATAATTGTATATCACAATTGTAAACTTTTCATTTTCTGTTAAAAAAATTTTTTCAATTTCATACTTCAATTATTATTTTATTATATGTAATTCAAAACTTGTATTATCCCTGAAGAAGCCATCCATTGTGATAGTGAAATATTGGAAATATATACATATATAAATAAAGTAAATATTTTTATGTAAAATTCAAGTGACCTTATTGCTTGTAAAAAAAACTATTAATTACAATAAATCTTAAGAACTAGAGCACTAGCAACTAAAGCTATCGGCTTAACCGTAGAGCGACTCTTGGAACAAAAATGTTCCATTTGAATTTTATTTTTCTCATAAATTTTTAATAAGTGAATATTTTATTTCCATCTTCTAGTAATTTGTGAATGTATCGTTAGTGATTGCTTTTCGGCATTTTTTAAGAAAATTTATTTTCAATTTTTGTGGCAATTTTAAAAATTCATAATTCGGTCCTATGGAACAAAAATGTCCCATATATTGTCACACATTTGTCGCTTGCCGTTTATAGCAGAGAGATTGGCTTCGCTGCTAAAAAAAACTCCAATAAATATAGAAAATATATAGATAAAAAAACTATGTTCAGCTTGACAGAGACTTGTTGAACGCCTACTTTGGAGTCTTGATATTAGCGGGAGTTTATATGTATGATTTGAAAGTTTTTGCATATAAAATGTATTCCTAAGATTGTTTTCCATTGACGATTAGGTCAAAGAATGAAAGTTTAGAAGACTTATTTGATGCTGACTATGCGCGACCAATATTTCGAGCTATTATGTCGCAAAAGACCTTCAAGGATGTTCACAAAACTCTTCGTTTTGATGATGTTATAAATCGCCACCAACAAAAAAGTGACGACAAATTTGCTCCAATTAGAAATCTATTGGAACGTTGGACAGAACTTCTGCCATTATACTATTATCCACATGCTTGCGTCACGGTGGATTAACAATTGTTCGGTTTCCATGGGCGTTGTAAATTTCGCCAATATATGCCTTCAAAACCAGAGAAATACGGCATAATATGTTGGCTCATTTTATCAGCTGACACATGCTACGTTTGACGAATTCAGCCATATCTAGGAAAATGCTTCAGCGGAATCACAGATAAAATAAAGGAGAGCGAGTGGTTTAAGATTTGACGGAAGGTCTCCAAGGCCATAATGTCACTATGGACAACTTTTTTCTTCGCAAAACCTAGGTCAAAAGCTGCTAGAAAAAAATATAACTATGCAAAAACATGCGCAAAACATGAGAAGTATTTCGCCAAAGCTACTAATAAGCAAAAATGTTCCTCTTTACCAATCCACGTTCGCTTTCACTAAAGATACGACACTTGTGTCTTACATAACCCATAAGAATAAATGACCATAGTAATGAGTACTATGCATAATATGTCAGTTATCGGCACTGATAATAAGAAACTTCCGGAGATAATTTCTTTCTGAATGCTTTTATTATTTTAAATGAAGTATCTCCAGATTGGCAGCCAAAGCAAAAGCATACCAAACGCAAATGCTTTTTGCACGAGCTCGGCATAACATTAGCTCAACCTTATATGAGTAAACGAACACATGCTCCAAAAAGTAGTTCTTCATTATCGCTTTTTCAGTCGCTCACAAAAGACAATGACGACAGAATTGGAGATGATATTGCAGGGTCATCATTAAAACCACCACAAAAAAAACGAATCCAAAAAAGTTCCATAAGAGTTATATAATTTTATTTCATTTTTTCGGAACTTTTTATTTTGTTACTTTTATTTTAAATTTCGTATTAACGTTGTTTGCTTGTACTTAGAAATACATAAAATTAAATAAAAGCACAGGTTTGCTGGCGGCGATGGTTGTTCGTAAGGAGCGAATTTAACTAATCAAATGAAAGACCCAATTTTTTAACATTGATTAATAGCGTTTATTTATATATAAAAAAACATAAAATTAAAATATAAAATATAAATCTACTTCACGACTTACCGCAGTGCTTTTCCTCACGAACTAAATTAAATTTCTTAAATGGCCTATTTCACGATGTCGAACGAATGCTTTCTTTCGCTTTCTAAGCGAAAGAAAACTGATTTGGGTTTCATTAACTGATTTTCTAAGCGAACGACAAGTCGAAAGAAAACGTAAGTGCTTTCATATAAAATTGGATTTCTCTATGTCGTTAGAGTTGTCAACACTGCGAACGTAAATGTCAAAATCAGTCACTTGCTGTTTTGTCTTCGTTGAAAAATACAAAAATAATTAATAATTAAAAAACAATGGATAACAAATAGTAAGTAAAAATAATAAAAAAATTTTGATTTTAAATTAGTTTCTTTTCTTGTTTAAGCTTAAAAAAATCAACATTGCAACAGCTTACAACACTTGTGGAGTACATGCAAGACAACCAACATCTAGCAAAAGGTATACCAGTATTTGGAGCCAGTAAGCTTTCAACGGGTGAGGAGTGGAAGCAGCTGACTGCAAAATTAAACAACATTGGACCGCCGACACGAACAATAGATGAATGGAAAAAGGTTTGTGTATTTTACTTCTTTGTGTTCATCAGCATATTTATTAACATATTTTTTTTACAGACCTGGGCGGATTTAAAGTCCCGGACAAAAAAAAAAATTGCGTCCAACCAGAAAAGTCTGAGAGAAACAGGTGGCGGACTATATCGCTTTTCTAATTTAACACAATTAGAAGAAATGATAGATAGAACGCTATGTCTGTCATCAGCTGTGGCGCCAAGTGGCAAGGTATTTGGATTTGAAGGTTACAAAGGTTCGAATACATCGATAGAGGCCTGCTTTGTCTCTCTGGTAGAGTCACCAACAACTTCAAAAAAAAAAACTGTAGCCGTGGTCACTCCCACCAGACTAAAAGTAGATGAAAAACTCAACCCGGAGACCACAACAAATTTACGGCAGACACCACTACCTTTGCAGCAAAAAAATTTACATAAACGGCAATATTGCAATGAGAGTGACGATTACCATCCTGCTTCATCCTCTACAAAGAAGAAAAAAACCACGGTTGAAGAGCAATTAGCTTTAATTCGTCGTCAAATAAAAATTGCAGAACAGACCGTAGCAGCTAACAACGATCAGGCCGTTGCTTTAAAAAGATTGGCTGATGCTGCTGATATACAAGCAGAATCATCAAAAAGAGTCGCAATTGCCGCAGAAGCACAAACAATTAGCTTAAGTAGAATGGAGGAATCCATTAATAGAATGGAGAAAATTTTAGAAAAATATTTTGTAAAATAAAATCTTATTTATAAATATAATTTTAAATGAAATATAATTTTAAGTTTTTGTTATTAAAAATTAATTAATTTATTTATATTATTTTTTTACGTATACGTATATACTTTGTTGTTACAAATAAATGAATTTAAATATTTGTTAAAAATTAATTAACTTTTTTTTTATATTGTTTTTTAAATTTATAATTTATTTAGAAAAAAATATATAAATAAATAACTCTATTAAAATATTTCTAAGAAAAGATATATATGTATGTACATACATACATATGTACATAAAAAAAAACAAAAAAAAAAAAAAAGGAAATGAGTACATATTTAACTATTTATTTAAATTGTTTATTATAAATTAATGGCAATATTTCTTCTAATTGATGCTGCTCCCACATCATCTTCCTCAACCACCACTACTGCTTCATCTCTTTCCTCTTCTGCTGCTATTTCCGGCTCTTCGCATTTGTAGTAGATGCACATATTATGAAGTGCACAACAGGCATTTATTATTTTCGTTGCTTTTTGTGGTTTGTAGTGCAGACCTCGTGAACCTATTATGCATCGGAATCTATTTTTAAGCACTCCAAAACAACGCTCAACAACATTTCGGGTGCTGGTATGTTTTGTGTTGTATCGTTTCTCGTTTACATCCCTTGGATTTCTATATGGTGTCATTAAAAAAGGTTTTAATTTATATCCGCCATCACCTATAAAAAATAATACTTTTTTTTTAATAATTATAAGACCTATAAAACGTATAAACTCTTACCTAGAATCCAAGTATTTTTTTGACCATTTTCGAATTTTTCTTCAAGAGCTTGATCCACAATACTCTGATCCCATACAAATGCGTCGTGGTTAGCGCCAGGATGTCTAGCATCAACATACAATATATATGTTTTGTGGTCACAGATCTTAAAGAAATCACAATATTTTATAAATTATTATAACAAAATTTTTGAAAACTTACCACCATTGCATTAATGCTATAAAAACCCTTACGGTTATAGTAATGATGTTTAACATCATCACCTGGAGATTTTATACGGATATGAGTGCCATCGACACAACCAATTACCCCGGGAAAGCCTGTAGTATTGAAAAAAGCTTCTTTGATAATGTGTTCTTCTTCAGGACGAACCATCTTAATCCATTGGTTGGCTATAAAATTTTCAAAAAATTCTAGGCATTCAGAAATTATTCTGCACACCGTGGTTGCTGAAGAGGAGGACATAAATTCATTTCCTACGGTCTGCTGATAGCTACCTGTTGCTAAAAATCTGAGAAATGTTGCCAATTTTACGTCGTGGCGAACACAACTGCTTCTGTAGTTTGGATTAGATACCTGACCAAACTTTTTCAGGAGTTCCATAAATATTTCCTTTGACACGCGAAAATTTGCAATAAATCTTTTAAAATTTGTAGATAGTATTAATTTGTTTTAATTTTTTATAAAAATATGTACTTACTGGGTTGTTGGTAGCTCCAGGACATTTGATAAATCTCGTAATTGCCTATGAGATATTTTTGTTTCATAATTTTCATTTTCCAAAAAATGAATGGCAACCGATAAATCCATTCTCACTCAAAATGCAATTTTTTTAAATTTTCTTTTATAAATATTTTTGTTTTTATTTTTGTATTTGTTATTGTTTTGTTTTTAATTTGTCACTTCTTCCTGTCAATTACCTAAACAATTTAACTGAGCATGGTTGTATTTAGAACCAAACAATTTAGTAGTATAGTTAATACTTTTAAGGAAATTTTCTAAAAAGAGCGAAAATTTTTGATCTGGCATTATTATTATTTTAACAACGTATGTTGAGAAATTTGACACACGTAAGAGCAGGCGAATGAAAAATCTTTAAATAGAGAAATCCAAATCGACTCGAATTCGAGTGACTAGCCTTCGTTCGCATTGGTTTTCATTCGACATCAAGAAATAGGCCAAAAATGTTTAAGTTGAGCCACAAATATTTATGTACGTATATAAAACATGTTAAATAACGGGCCAACTTAACGAAACAAAGCACTGCAGTAGAATGTATATAAAAGGAATTTGATCATTTACATGTAAACAAATAGGCACAAAAGGGATAACAAATACATAAATGATCAAGAGACAAATAATATTTAGGCAATTCACAGACTGAGATTACATTAAATAAATACAAATAAAATAAATTAAATCAAACAAATAAATAAACAATAAATGTATACAGCTTTATGAGCCATTAAGCGACATCCCCACCCCCGTGGATCGGCCACGATTCACTACTCCAGATCTAGGACGGCAAGTTTGGAAACTGGACGCATTATGACACCAGTGCTAGTGCGGACATCAGCACGACGAATAACACCATCTTTGCCCTTATATACCTCTTCCACTCGACCTCGTCTCCAATCTCTACGGGATACTGCTGGATCGCATATCAAAACTAAGTCTCCTATGGATATTGGCTTCGTACGTTGGCACCATTTGGAACGTCTGGTCAATGTGGGCAAATATTCTTGGATCCATCGATGCCAAAAGTGGTCACGCAATTTGCGGGAGATGCACCACTGCCTTTTTAATAAAATGGGATCTTCTGATGGAGCTTCGGCAGGAGTTTGGGCTGTATTTGGGTAACCAAGCAACAAATTATTGGGCGTTATCGGTTCCTCGTCTTCGCGGCTCAATGGCAAGTGTGTTAACGGACGAGAATTGACAATATTTTCAGCTTCAATCAGGAAACTCTGTAGTGTATGTTCACGAGGGGCAGACTCTTTCAAAGTTGACTGTAGCACACGTTTGACGCACTGGACCATACGCTCCCATATACCACCTTCTGCAGGATTATATGGACAATTGAACTGCCAGTCAATACCTTTCGATGACAGCTCATCTTCAATTCGGACCACATCAAACACCTCATTAAACCTTTTAGCGACTTGGTCAGCACCAACAAAATTTTTTCCATTGTCGCTTCTGAGTCTTGTAGGCGTACCACGTCGGTTTATAAAATTGCGTATGGCAAGTATACACGCATCTGTGGACAAGTCAAAGGCAACTTCCAAGTGGATAGCTCTCACGGTTAGGCATGTAAATAGAGCAACCCATCTTTTTTCATGGCGTCGACCAACAGTTATGGTTAGTGATCCAAAATAATCCAAACCAGTGTAGGTAAAGGGCCGAATATATGGCGTCAGTCTGTCTTCTGGCAAAGAGCCCATGAGAGGTGGCACCGGCAATGTACGGCGAAATCTGCAAACAAAACACTTAGAAACACACTTACGTCAAATTTTTCTAAAGCGGGGGATCCAAAATGATCTTCTGATTTCACATATTGTTGCTTCGAAATTCTGGTGTTTCATCCTTTCGTGTACATGGGCCACAAACAACTCGGTAACGGGATGAGCCGACGGCAATATAATCGGACGTCTTATTTCCATGGGCAACCAACTAGCTGCGTCCACGCGGCCATAAACTCGAAGTAGTGAATTTTCATCCAGATATGGAGCCAACGTAAACAATTCACTACTTTTCGGCAAGCTTCTTTCAGTTTTTAAAATTTCTATTTCAGTACTACATTTTTCCTTCTGTATTTGGCGGCAAATAAATATTTCAGCAGTTTTTAGTTCAGCAACGGTTAAAGCAATACTTTCTTCAGCGCGCATTTTCTTTTGGCATCGATTAATAAAACGTAGCATCCAGGCAACTGTACGTTTTAGTTTCAAATAAGAAGAAAATCTGCTGAAATCAACTAGAGGAGAAATATTAATAAGTAAAGCAAATTTTGAACACAGTTCCTCATTATCAAAGTTGGCGGGACCTCTGTTGATAGCTTTGGGCCATTCATCTTCACCTTGATAAAGGAAACTAGGGCCCTTAAACCAGCTAGACTCATTCGAAAGGCTGACTTGAGATTTCATCCGAGTAGTTTCATCAGCAACATTTAAATTGGTGGACAACCATCTCCAACTTGTTGGGCTAGTACAATCTAGAATCTCTGTAATCCGATGAGCAACAAAAGGCTTGTATCTACGATTTTCTGAACCGATCCAATTAATTACCGTCGTCGAATTGCTCCAACAAATGGTTCGGGAGACCTTCATGGAATGCTCCTTCAAAATAGTATTCATCAATCTAGTGCCCAAAACTGTAGCCTGAAGTTCGAGCCTTGGGATACTCATCGTTTTTAAAGGGGCACATCTTGTTTTTGCTGCTACGAAGGACACTTAAATTTTTCCATCGGCATTAATGGACCTCCAATATGACACGGCACCAAATGCCTCCTCACTAGCGTCGACAAAAACATGTAGCTCCAGGCGATTAGGAACACCATTTCCAAAATAATAACGAGGCACCTTCACATTAATAACGTTTTTGAGCTCTTGACGCCAATTGTTCCACACTTCATATATTTCATCGGGCAAGGAGTCATCCCATCGGATATCGTGCCTCCATACTTCACGCATCAACAATTTAGCCGTAATCATGAAGTTGCTTAAAAAACCAAGAGGGTCAAATACAGACATGACCACACTAAGCAACTCTCGCTTTGTAGGGGACCTCAAACCTTCTATGACGTCAGCATTCACGTTGTGGAACTTAAGCTCGAAGCTGAAAGTATCATCTTTAGGTTGCCAGTACATACCTAGGACTTTTTCTGATTGCAGCTCGTTGATATCGCTGGAAAAGTTAACCGGTTTCTTCACTGTACCTTTAAGGGCCACAATTACCTCAGAAGAATTTGATGAAAAGTTCCGTAGTTCGAACCCAGCAGACTTATGGATGTGACGAACTTGTTGGGCAACTTCAATGGATCTTTCAGGAGTTGGAAAGCTGTCGACAAAATCATCCACATAATGATGATCCACTATAGACTTAACTGCGCGAGGATATTCTTCACGATAGCTTAGAGCGTTGGTATCTTTGACATAGTGGGCTACGCAGGGCGAACAAGCAGCTCCAAATGTCATCACAAGCATCTCATAAGTATCGGGTGCCCTTGTATGATCTTCGCGCCAAAGGAACCGTTGGGAGAATCTGTCTACAGGAGCCACAAGGACCTGGTGAAACATCTCTTTAATGTCCCCACAAACTGCGACAGCTCCAACTCGCAAATTGAACAAAATTGATGGCAGAGGCTTATATTGCATAGGGCCTTTCAATAGCTTGGAGTTCAATGAGACACCTTTAACAGTTGCGGCAGCGTCAAAAACTAGATGGAGCTTTCCAGGCTTATTAGGGTTGACCACTCCAAAGTGGGGAAGATACCAAGTCCTAGAGCAGACACCAGAAGCTTCATTAGGCGACAGTTTACGTACATACCTCTTTGATACATAATACTTCATGATGGCCTTATAAGCATCTCCAAATTCAGGAAACCTCATCATCTTCCTCTCAATGCCATTGAGTCTATTTTGAGCCATGGAGTAACTATCAGGCAAAATAACATCATCAGTGCGCCACAAGAGTCGAGTTTGGAACCTCCCTTTCACCTTCACTGTAGATTCCTTCAAGATTTGACGAGCTCGTACCACCTCCTTGGACTCTATGACCGGCAAAACCTTCACTCCAAAATTTTCCGTTTCAAAGTAACTTGCCACCAAGTCATATACCTTCTGTTCTGGCTGAACTGTCAACAAACATGAATGAGAATGTGATAGCTTACCCTTCATTGAACCAAAAACCACCCAGCCTAATGGGGTGCTGGCTGCATAAGGACCATTTTCTTCCAAAGGCACAATTTCATCAGGAAGACCAAGGTGGCAGTGATCCAATCCAATTAAGACCTTAGGGGCAACACTATTGTACAACTTAATAGGTAAACCAGGATGAGAGCTTAAGTCCATATTAAAACTTTGAGTCGGCAGTTTAAGATTTGAGACACCATAAACATTTTTTAGAGCATATTTCCTTTGCTTACCAATCCCACTTGTAGATCAACTACAGGTGCAATTTCCTCAGATGCCTTTCCAGCGTACCAGTGTAAATTTAATTTACTTTGTTGGCCCCGGAGGCCCAGTTGCCTCACCAAAGACCTGTCCACCATAGTAACTGAAGAACCTTCATCCAACAACGCATAAGTTTCAATCTTGTTACTGGACCATAAAGTATAATAGGCACAACTCGAAACAGCAACACACTCTTATCTACAGCACGGGACACACAGCTTAGGACGGATGCACTACTATTTTTTGAACCACCCGTGGCTGTCGACTCACTTGACCCAGAATTATTTCCACCATCATGTAATAATTTGTTATGTTTTTTCAGGCAACCATCAATGGGACACTCCTTTCGATTACGGCAACTTCTACTAGGATGGCCCGAACCAAGACACGAAAAACATAACCTCATCAGGCCATCAGGCACACTCAATGAACTAAATTGTTTACACTCAATCAATTTATGACCACCCTGACACATAGGGCATTCTTGTTTGCGTTGACCATCAACGGCATGGAGGACAACTTTTCTTTTAGCTTCACTATAATTTCGATTATCACTCACCCCTTGAATAGTTTGCACCAAATCCGCAACGTCCTTGAGCCATTTGTTGAAATCCATAACTGTTGGATATGGTTTTATTGTTGAGGCATAGCGGGCCCACTCCATTCGTTTACTCAAGGGAAGCTTACCGACTAACTCATCCATCAGTGTAGGATTGGCCAAATGCTGTCATCCATTAGCAGATTCCAAAAAGGCGGCAAGGTTCTGCACCTTAACAGCAAAAGGCACAAGACGATCAATAGCACTCACTAATGGACTGAATTTCTTTCACTTGTTGGAGTTGGCTACGGATGAGCATCTCTGGACGACCGTATCTAAAACGCAACTGTTCCATTACAACACACACATTATCTGGATGTATCAACAATGATTTAACACTCTCACGAGCATCACCCTTTAATGCCTTTTGGAGGCGAACACAGTTTTCAAAATTGTGGTAATTGTAAACCGCAGTTGAGTTATCAAAGGCTGCTGAAAACATGGGCCAGTCATCAGGTTTGCCACTAAATTCTGGTAAGTCATAAATTTTTCTATGCACTGCCATCGAACCACCATTTTGACACACACGATTATTAGACGGCGACATTTGTCCTAACGGTGGTTGGCTTGCATAAAAACCTGTATTGTTTGCGTTGCAGCTTACACAGGAAAATGGCGTACGACGATCAGCGCAGTCGACGTTGGCTGAAGCAGAGCTGCCAGCGTTGACAGCACTTGTACCGGCAGCTGATGACGCCATATTGAATGACTGGGGCACGACTGAGGATGATGTCGAGTTTCCATTTAGAGCGACTGACAAGACTTTCTGGGCTGTTAGCAACTGAACTTGGAGCAGATTGATTTGGTTTTGCAGCTCTTCTAACTTAACGCCAGGATTCAGCTGAGGCAATTGCTAGTGTCCATTTGGACCACAAAAATTTTGTTGGTTATGTTGAATAGTGGCGGCAGACACGATGGGCGCGGCAATCGACGTGATGGCTACGACACCTGAGGTTCTAGCGGCAGTGGAACCTGTCGACATTATCGCAGCGGCAGAGGCGGCTATATTTTGTTGACTTGTATTGGCAGTACTTACGGTTGGAGTAACCAGGAGCAGAAGTTACTGCTGGAATCAAGACTGATGTTCCGGTGGGCAACACAGAAGCTCCATCGGCAAGGGGAGCCATTTGTTGTTGCAGAAAATTTGTTCCAGCAGATGGAGAACCATTATTATTTAGATTTTCAGTTGAATGCAAACGAGGGCTTCTTCTTACAGGCGAGCGTTGCAGCATTTTGAAGCACTATTATGAATTTTCCAAATATATTTTTATTATTCAGCTGACAGCAAATATATTGTTCCGACAGGCAAGGACTTCTTCACCAAAAAATTTCTTTTCTCTTAGGCAGAGAACCAATTGTTCCGGCAGGCAAGGAACCACAATAAATTTAGTTTTTTCCTTTTTTTAAAACCCACAAATGTTCCGGCAGGTTGGAACCACAAATTTTTCTCATAGGCAGAGAACCAATTGTTCCGGCAGGCAAGGAACCACAATAAAATTAGTCTTCTTCTTTTTAAAAACCACAAATGTTCCGGCAGGTTGGAACCACAATAAATTTTCTCATAGGTAGAGAACCAATTGTTCCGGCAGGCAAGGAACCACAATAAATTTCCGCACAAAGTTGCGAAATAAAATTTGTTATCGCTGGCGGCGATGGTTGTTCGTAAGGACCGAATTTAACTAATCAAATGAAAGACCCAATTTCTTAACATTGATTAATAGCGTTTATTTTTATATAAAAAAACATAAAATAAAATATAAATGTACTTCACGTACTTACCGCAGTGCTTTTCCTCACGAACTAAATTAAATTTCTTAAAATGTTTAAGTTGAGCCACAAATATTTATGTACGTATATAAAACATGTTAAATAACGGGCCAACTTAACGAAACAAAGCACTGCAGTAGAATGTATATAAAAGGAATTTGATCATTTACATGTAAACAAATAGGTACAAAAGGGAAAACAAATACATAAATGATCAAGAGACAAATAATATTTAGGCAATTCACAGACTGAGATTACATTAAATAAATACAAATAAAATAAATTAAATCAAACAAATAAATAAACAATAAATGTATACAGCTTTATGAGCCATTAAGCGACAATAAATATGGAACAAAAATGTTCCAAAGGATCGAATTCTTGAGTTTTTTTTGGGGTCGCTCTACGGTTAATTTTATTTAGAAGTTTTATACATAAATATGTATGTATGTGCAAAATTTGTTTCATATGGCTATGTAAGAATACAATTTTTATATTTTACTAGCTAAACCCGGTGTGCTTCGCTACCCCCTCGTTATACAATAAAACGTATTTATATATTTATAAACATTTATTTATTTAATTTTAATGTACACATTTATTGCAATGCTTTAGTTTGCCTATCAGGAGCATACACATATACACGGGATATTAACCTTAAGCTTTGTTAACAGTCATCGCAAACGCTAACCGAACAGGAAAAAATTGTTTAAAATCCAATGGTAAATCTGCATTCGAATGCGTAGCAAAAGTACATCTGTACCTTTATATTTTTCTGTTATAATGTTCGCTTCTATTAAATTATTTCACAGTTTTTTTTACTGCAAGTCGAGTGGCATAGCAAAGCCGTGGTGATCGATATTACGCAGTATAATAATTAACACTCCAATTTTAAGTTGTAGCACATATGGTGGAAAGCCTGGCACATCGAGTGAATTTAAGAACTCAACAGAATAATTAACGGCCTTACGGGTTGCTTGATTGATTTGACGCATTTCAAAGTGATATCCATCTTCTCCATATGGATGCGATGCATTTCAGTGGGCGAGGCCATGCCCCTTTGTCCACTTACATAGTCAAGAATTTATTATTTCGTAAGAATATCCTATTGTGAAAATTTAATGACGATCGGTCCAGTAGTTAAGACTATTGTACGATTTTTAATTTTCCTAAAAAGAGGCGTTGTCCCACCCACTTTTGTCCTGGTACGTATTCCTAATTATGCCAATGCCATATATACCACATATCATTGACGTAGGCCAAAAAATGCCCAAAATATGGCGATTTAAATTTTTGGGTTATATGGGCGGTGCCACCCCCGTTTCTACAATCAAAATTTCACATAGCCTATTATTCCTTCTAGAGTCACAGACTCCAAATCGGCTAAGCCGTTTTGGAGTCCATACGTTACATACATACATACATACATTCATTTTTATATAAATTTTTTATTTATATAGATTTTGTAAATTAAAGTATTGCAGAAAATCATAAATTTTGTTTAATTGTTAAATTTATTATACTGCTTGAATAACTTTGGTAAAGGGATGGACAGTTCGATAGTAGGTGTATAATTGTTAATGTTGAATTGTTGCAGAAAGTGCCAACTGGTTGTGGATGCCTGCAAATCAAATATTGATGTGTTAGTCTGGTATGTGTGAAACCAAAGAATAAAGGGTCCGCCAAATAACTTTTTTTGAAAAGGCTATAAAAAAAACTACTGAATATTTTCTCAAATTTCTTTTTTTTTTTTGAAAGTACAATCCTTCCGGTTAATAATGGAAAATAATTTCTTTCAAATGGCTGCCTCGGCTGACCATACAGTAGCCTACACGATCGGTCTAATTTTTAAGCACATTATCGATTGTGTGCAGCTGTATTTCACCAATGGCTTCACGAATATTGTCCTTTAAAGCGTCAATTTTCTCTGGCTTGTCGGCGTAACACTTATCTTTGACGCCACAGTAGCAATATTCTCGGGTTTACGCACTGTTTTTGGCTTTTCACGCTTTGGTTTATCGATGAAGATGCCAGTTTCTTTCACTTTTTCCATAAGATAACGAACATACGGAGCTGACGCACAGTACTATGTCCAATACACTAAAATAAAAAAAAAAAGTTATCACCATTGTAAATGAAATTACTATTTTTTTAAAGGTACTTAGTTAACTCATTCGTATAAGAACGACCATGCTTATATATACCGTTATTATGTTGAAATTCGACGTGAAATATCCTCATATCCATGAAAATAACTGTTCAAAAATTTAAGAAGATCGACCCATAATTTGTCATAGCTGCCATATAAGAACCATTTCCAAAAAGCAAATAAATTCGGTTAAAAAAATATTCTTTTCGGATTTAAACCATATTTTATAATCATGATGTACATCGTTGGAAAGGTATTTTTAATACCTTTTATTTAATGTATTACAAATTATCAGACACCCAGTAGTTCCCGAGATATAGCCCTATATATTTTCAACTTCAACGGCCCGCCCCCTCGAAAATAAGCGTGACCGCCAACAAATTTTTTTTGCTGGTATCTCCTCTAAAATCCCTATTTGATTTTGTTTTTTTTTTTTGAGCAAAATCACTAAAGCCGAATTGTACCTCTTTTTTTATACTCTGTTAAGTTACACTTAAGATTATTATGAACATCAGACAAACTCTATAAATTATGGTAAGAATTGGTAATTAAATCGATTAAAAATAATGAAAAATGTTGGTCGTAAATTTGTCTTTCAAATAATATATCTAATACTAATAAAATTTGCACCAAGACTGAATAAGACAGAATAAGGATATGCTAGTCCTATAACCAGTGCAGTTTTTGTATTTCTTATTACGTTTAGGTGGAGGGTATTTAAGATTCGGCACAGCCGAATATAGCACTCTTACTTGTTATATGAAATATTTTATATCACACATTGTTCATAGTTGCAATTTCAACTTTGAGAGTAAGTTTATTTTGAGATGGACCGTGAAGAAATTTTAGCTTTGAACGTTGTGACATTGAGGGCAAAATTAGAGGAGTTGGGTTTAGGGACTCAAGGAATTAAAAATGATTTAAGAAGAAGACTGTTAGAACATTTTGAGTTGGACATTTCTGACGCGGACGAGGGAGACGGTGTCAGTGAAAGTGGTTCTACTCTTGTGCAAACATATGTTTCAGGAAGTAAAAGTATGTACACACTTAAAGATGTAGAAGATAGTTTGTCGCAGTTTTCGGGCACTAGCACACCTGACATTATTCAGTGGCTAACCGAATTCCAAGAGATGGGAGCAATATTAAAGTGGTGTTCGCTTCCAATGTACGTGTATAGCACGCAACTATTGATTGGCGCCGCAAAGATGTTCATAAAAAGTCAAAGAGGTATCAAGGATTGGAACTCTTTGAAAGTAGTTTTAAAAAAGGAGTTGGAGCTTAGTTTTCGGTTTCCGAAGTTATTAGGCAAATACGCAACAGACGTCTCACTAAAAGTGAATCGTTGGTCGAATATCTGTACAGCATTGTGGAGCTGGGAGCACAAATTGATTTGGATGAAAAGAGTATTGTGGAGTATTTCATCGAGGGGATCCCTGATTCCAGATGTGTACAAACGGTGTTGTATCAAGCAGAGTGCATCAGCGAAGAAACAAATCAAAGTCTACGATGTTTCAAATGTGGAGGCAAATCCCACCTCGCAAGAGATTGTCCAGAGAAGCAGCCTAAGTGTTTTAAATGTCGAGGTTTTGGTCATCGTTCGTTCGAATGTGGTGTTAAGAGTTCGGATGAAAAAGTGATAAGGTAAATATGGTGCGTAACAGAGACCTGCAACAAGTATGCACGAGCCGACTTATTCACTAACGTTGAATTTTAGGAACAATACAAACAAGTATTACTCAATTTTATGCTTATTCGCTTTTTATGCAGAGACCTGCAACAAGTATGAACGAGCCGACTTATTCACTAACGTTGAATTTTAAGAACAATACAAACAAGTATGATTCAATTTTATGCTTATTCACTTTTTATGCACCCACAGAAAATTCAGCAACGAGTATAAATCATTTCCAACACTTGGTTCGAACTGCAATGTTTGAAAACAAAAATTCTTGTTTGTACACAGTTTGTTTTCTGCATGTCGGCTTTGTTGTGCATGATCTGATTGGAATTGAACTAAAAACACACGAGCCACTTATAAGTAAAAAGCGGCTGGCAGAAAAATATGAAAACATAAAAAATGTGCATTTACTACCTATTTAACATGTTAGCATTTTTTTATTTCGTCGAAAAGAAAACTTATTTGACAAAACAATGATAAAATTTGTAATATGTATGTATGTAAGTACGTCATATATTTTTATATTTTAAATACATACGTAGTTTTATTAAATGTATTTATTTTTTCGAAAAACCTTACAAATTTTAATATTTCAAAAATATTGTTATAACTTCTTCCCCCCTCAAATGTTAAGAATGAAATCCAAGGTATATAAAAAGTTACAATTTCAGTCTTTATTATTACGACGCTACGACCTTTCCGGCTCCCTGACAAAATATAGTTGCCTTTGGCAATTATACTTTTTATAACACTTCTCTCGGTGTCGACACTGTCGAGTATAAAATTACTTTTGCTACTGAATAAAACACTTGTTCCGCTAACAACACGTTGGCTTTAATGTAAAATGAGCTTCATACATTTAACGACACAGTCGAACATTCATGTTCGCACAAAACAACAAATGAATAAAACACTTGTTCGGCTAACAACACGTTGGCTTTGATGTAAAATGAGCTTCATACATTTAACGACACAGTCAGAATATTCATGTTCGCAAAAAACAACAAGTGAATAAAACTGAATGATTGAAACGAACGGTTGCGTAAACGAGTGTTTTGTGCATTTGAACAAAAACGATTAAATCATAAAAATCAATGTGCATGATTAAGTATACTCGAAAATTTAGTACTCGTTGCAGGTCTCTGGTGCGTAAGGGTCCTGGGTTGTTATTTAAGAGCATTATCATCAGAGACAAGACTCTATCTGCATTTGTTGATACAGGATGTCTTATGCGGTTCGACATGCTTTACGTGTTAGGCAAAGTTAATTTTGTGCCAGAGAAAATTAAGTTATATGATGTTGGCAACAGCGAAATTGTGACAATGGGTCGATTTGATGAAGTAGTCCAAATTGACGATTTAGATTTTGAGGTAACATTCTATGTTGTAGCAGAACGTGACACTTTACATTCAATTATGTTGGGCAATAGTTTATTGCGCAAGGTAGAGGTGGCCATTATGGGTGGTGAGGTTGGTTTTAAGAAAGCTGCCGAAAGAAATTGTTTCTTGGAAGAATTATAGGACCTATGTTTAAACGTAGATGAATATAAGTTAGACGTTCAGGTAAATCTTGATCACTTAAATGAATCCGTTAAGAACAAAGTGACTCAGGTCATAGCTGAATATCAACCACATAAGAGTATACAAAATCCGGTGAAGATGAATATTACTCTAAAAGATGGCGTACCAGCAAGAATATACAGATGGCCAATATTCCTGCAGGAATTCACATACGAGATAGAATACAGACCTGGAACACATATGAAACATGCAGACGCCCTGAGTAGAATTACTTGTTTAATGATGGATAGCAGCCTAATGCATCGAATAAGATGTGCGCAAGAAGACGACGAGTGTACCAAAGCGATCCGAGCAGTGTTCGAATTTGATGAGTACGAAAACCATTTCCTGCCGAACAGAATATTATGTAAGGATCCCGTTAAGGAGATTATCGTAATACCGGTCCAGTTGGAAGATGAGATTATCAGGTTGGCTCACAACCAGGGTCACCTCAGTGCGGTGAAGACGCGAGAGTTAGTTGAAAGGCAGTATTATATACCAAAACTGACCGCTAAAGTACCTAAAGTGGTGAAAAGTTGTGTAGAGTGCATTATCACCGAGGCGAAATCTGGCAAGAAGGAAGGTTACCTTAACCCGATAAACAAGGAAGATAGAGATGTGATGCGAATCGAAGCTAAAGAAAATATAGCTAGAATTCAGGAAGAAAACTGTTTGGACGTATAACCGTAAAAGAGAGTCTGGACCAGAGTATGGGGTAGATGAGTTGGTCGCCATTAAGCGCACTCAGTTTGGCGTGGGATTAAAGTTAAGAGGGAGATATCTCGGTCCCTATAAGGTTACGAAGCAACTATCCCATGGTAGGTATGAGTTTGAAAAGGTGGGCCAACACGAAGGTCCCAATAAGAGTACGACTGTGGCCGAATTCATGGAACGATTGTAATCCGAGCCGAATTGCCGTCAGGAGGGCCGAATGTAGGGTGCCAACTTCTGTCGACCTTACTTTATAATGTACGCATAACGGACTTTATCAAATAAACAAGACAAACGTACAGAAGTTGAAAGAACATATTATAAGTGGAGTGAGAGTTAGTCAGAACAGAATCAGTAAAGATCAGTCACAGAATAGAGTCGTAAGAACAGTGAAGTTAAGTGAGCCAGTGAAGTTGTAATTATTTGAAAAATAAACCTTTGTATATTAACTAAGTATTCTAATTAAAATAAGAACTATAATCATCTATATATATAAAATTCAATGTATGTATGTATGTATGTAACGTATAGACTCCAAAACGGCTGAGCCGATTTTGATGAAATTTTCACAGCATGTTACTGTGACTCTGGAAGGAATAATAGGGTACTTTTTTTACCACGCCCACTTTTACGCCCACTTTTTTTAAATATTGTAATTGGAGACCAAACCTCTGGACCGCTATTTTTGAAATTTTCACAGCATTTAACTGGGACTCTGGTATGATTAATAGGGTACTTTTTTTTTACCACGCCCATTTTTACGCCCACTTTTTAAAAATTATGTAATTGCTCCCATATAGTTTTTAACAGATTTACTTCAAATTGTATACACATTATAAACTCCAGGCGAGGTAAAAATAAAGATTTCTTAAGCCACGCCCCTTTCACGCCCCTTTTCACGCCAAATTTTTGAAAGTTTTATTCTCTATACAAATTTGTTCATTCCAACGTATTTTTTTATTTGGTAGTATATTGCTCTTAATACTGTTAACGTCGCCATATAACTATGAACCACGCCTACTTCATCGCCCCCTTTTTTAATTCAGATACTTACGTATACCACTAACAATGTTTGCTATACAAAATACTTTTTTTGTAATATGTATTTACCTAAAGTTTTATATACTTTTTAACTACATACATTTTTTTATTACCAAATCCCCATTTTTCGCCCCATTTCACCTTAAATTATATTGCTTTTAATCTATATATATATATAAATGAATGTGTGTCTGTATGTTTGTGCTTAATAGGAGGCCAAACCCTTGGACCAATCTGAAATTTTTACAGCATGTTACTGTGACTCTGGAAGGAATAATAGGCTATATGAAGTTTTGATTGTACAAACGGGGGTGGCACCGCCCATATAACCCACAAATTTAACCCGCCATATTTTGGGCATTTTTTGACGTACGTCGGTGATATTTGGTACATATGGTATTGGCATAATTAGGAATACGTACCAGGAGAAAAGTGAGTGGGACCACGCCCCTTTTTAGAAAAATTGAACATCGTAATATAGTCTTAACTACTGGACCGATCGTCATTAAATTTTCACAACAGGATATTCTTACGAAATAATAAATTCTTGACTATGTAAGTGGACAAAGGGGCATGGTCTCGCCTAAAGCATTGCAATAAATACATTAAAATTAAATAAATAAATGTTTGTAAATATATAAATACGTTTTATTTTATTTTATGACGAGGGGGGGGGGGTAGCAAAGCACACCGGGTTTAGCTAGTAAGTAATAAAAATAAATTATAAATAAATAATAAACTTTTGTCATTAAACAAACTGTGCATTATTTTAAAAATAAAAGAATACACCTACATACACATACATATATTTTATATTGTAACGTTTTTACCTTTTAAATATAGTTACGTTTTTACCTTTTAAAAACTGTGGTTTATTTCCTTTAAATAAACGGGATTCTTTTTAATTGCAAAATAAAAGCGTCAAGTAGTTTGAAGAATATATGTATAACGAGTCGTTATTTATTTAAATGTACACAAACACAATTAAAACAAGTTAGAGTGCTATATTCGGCTGTGCCGAATCTTAAATACCCTTCACCTAAGGGTAGTAAGAAATACATAAACTACACTAGACTAGAATATCCTAATTCTGTGTTTTCTATTCAGTCTTAGTGCAAATTTTATTAGTATTTGATATATTGTTTGAAAGACAATTTTACGACCAACATAATTTATTTTAAATGTTTTGATATTTTGTCTAATTTTCACCATTTTTAATTGATTTCATTACCAATTCTTACCATAATTTACAGAGTCTGTCTGATGTTCATAATAATCTTGAGTGTAATTTAACAAACAGAGTATAAAAAAGGAGTACAATTCGGTTTTAGTGATTTTGCTCAAAAAAAAAAAAAAAAAACAAAATCAAATAGGGCTTTTAGAGGAGATACCAGCAAAAAAAAAATTTGTTGCCGGTCACGCCTATTTTCGAGGGGGCGGGCCCTTAAAGTTGAAAATACATAGGCCTATATCTCGGGAACTACTGGGTGTCTGATAATTTGTAATACATTAAATAAAAGGTATTAAAAATACCTTTCCAACGATATATATCATGATTATAAAATATGGACCGAATATGGGTTAAATCCGAAAAGAATATTTTTTGACCCGAATTTATTTGTTTTTTGGAAATGGTTCTATATGGCAGGTATGACAAATTATGGGCCGATCTTCTTAAATTTTGGAACAGTTATTTTCATGCATATGAGGATATTTCACGTCGAATTTCAACATAATAACGGTATATATACGATATATATTAGTATTAACGTGGATTTCGAGAGTGGACCTTATGTGGGGGATATAGTCAAATATGGACCGATATTCTCAAAATCCAGCAGTTAGATTTAGGCATGTATATAAATGATCCGTGTAAAATTTTGGATTGGTACCCTTATTTATAAGCGATTTATGAGTATTAAAGTGATTTTCGGAAGAGGGCTTTATATGGGGCATACGGTTAAAAATAGACCGAAATTTACAAAATTTTGTGGGATGATTTTTGTATATATTAAAATGATCTGTGCAAAGTTTTGAGTCGGTACCGATATTTATACAATATATATAGGGAAAAATCTCTTTTTCAGATGTGGTCCTTGTATGGGAGCTATGACCAGTTCTGGGCCGACCACCATAAAATTTAGTACAGCAATTTATATGCCTATAAAGAGTATTTATGTCAAATTTTAGCCGTTTAACATTATTTATATCTCTTTTATCGTATTTAAGTGAATTTTGGAAGTGGACTTTATATGGGGTCTATGGTCAAACATGGACCGAATTAAAAAAAATTTCGTTTTGCGATTTCGTTTTGTATGAAACTTATTTTTGCTGAATTTTGTCTTGATATTCCAATTTTATAGGCATTTATTTATCATTAAGCCATATTTCGGGAAGATTTTTGTATGGGGGCTATGACCAATTCTGGGCCGACTACCATAAAATTTAGTACAACAATTTATTTGCCTATAAAGAGTATTTATGTCAAATTTTAGCCGTTTAACATTATTTATATCTCTTTTATACGTATTTAAGTGAATTTTGGAAGTGGACTTTATATGGGGTCTATGGTCAAACATGGACCGAATTAAAAAAAATTTCGTTTTGCGATTTCTTTTTGTATAAAACTTATTTTTGCTGAATTTTGTCTTGATATTCCAATTTTATAGGCATTTATTTATCATTAAGCCATATTTCGGGAATATATATATTTGTATGGGGGCTATAAGAAATCATGGACCGATTCTTACTATTTTCCGCACACTTTCTTCTTTTATAGTACAAACAACGTATACAAAATTTCATGGTATTATCTGCAATAGTTTTCAAAATATTGCAATAAAATGGATGAAAAATATCAAATTTTTATGGAGGTGGTCTCACATATAGATTCATAACTCTGGTTAACCTAAACCGATTTTGCTGATTTTAAATAGCAAACTTCTCGAAAGCACTTCTGACATAATTATTGAAGGTTTGGATCCCGAGTATATCTGGGGACTTCAAAAAACTGATTTCAACAGACAGACAGACAGACAGACAGACTGACATGGCTTAATCGACTTCGCTATCTATAAGGATCCAGAATATATATACTTTATAGGGTCGGAAAATTTTTTTTGTGGAAATTACACACGGAATGACAAACTTATATATACCCTTCTCACGATGGTGAAGGGTATAAAAAGGATATAATGAACACACTGTCTTTTTACACACTTATATTACGGTTTAAGAACACACTTAAAGTTTTCGAACACTTTCTTTGATCAACGCCATCTGTTGATGAACAATATTTGTTAGCAAATATGTTGTGCAATGGAATCTGCTTGGATTCCAAAATCAAAAACTAAGCTTCCGCTCAAAAGAAACACCGTGTCGTTCAATTCAAGAAGGTTTATTAACAAGTGATTATTAAATTAAAATTATGTATACTAAAAGAAAAAAGGATCAAAAAGAACAGAAGGTTCAATTTTTAACGAAAGCAAAAAGGAATTAACAACATCTGCAATGTTTTAACGATCTAATGTAATATTAAAAAACATAGAATTAGAACATTACTAGAACAGGGTTGTTAGCATTTGAGTTGTACTAAGGTTGCACGTTTTTTCAACAATATTAATACACTAAGTTTTTTTGATTAAATTTTCAGAGGTTGTCTCGGATTTTTGCTCATATCTCCGTTATTTAGGGACGGATTTTGCTGATTTTAAATAGCAAACTTCTCAAAAGCATGTCTGACAGAATTATTGAAGATTAGGATCCCGAAGATATCTGTAGCTTAATTGCGGTATAACCGATACTAATATGATTTCTGGATTAAAATTTCTGATCCATATAAAAGTTGGTTCGATATCGATATTTATTAGACATTTTTGTGGGTTTATTTGTTTTTTGGAAATGGTTCTTATATGGCAGCTATGACAAAATATGGGCCGATCTTCTTAAATTTTGGAACAGTTATTTTCATGCATATGAGGATATTTCACGACGAATTTCAACATAATAACGGTATATTTAAGATATATATTAGTATTAACGTCGATTTTGGTAGTGAACCTTATGTGGGATATAGTCAAATATGGACCGATATTCTCAAAATCCAGCAGTTTGATTGCATGTAAATGATTCGTATAAAATTTTGGATTGGTGCCCTTTATGAGTATTAAAGTGATTTTCGGAAGAGGGCTTTATATATGGCATACGGGTAAAAATAGACCGAAATTCATAAAATTTTGTGGGATGCATTTTGTATATATGTAAATGATCTGTGCAAAGTTTTGAGTCGGTACCGATATTTATACAATATATATAGGGATACATGTCTTTTTCAGATGTGGTCCTTGTATGGGAGCTATGACCAATTCTGGCCCGACCACCATAAAATTTAGTACAACAATTTATTTTCCTATAATGATTATTTATGTCAAATTTTAGCCGTTTGCCTTTATTTATATCTGTTTTATACGTATTTAAGTGAACTTGGGAAGTGGACTTTATATGGGGTCTATGGTCAAACATGGCCCGAACTAAAAAAAATTTCGTTTTGCGATTTCTTTTTGCATAAAACTTATTTTTGTTGAATTATGAATTTTATACGCATTTATGTATAATTGAGCAATATTTCGGGAAGATTTTTGAATTTTTATTTTTTTCATGGTATTATCTGCAATATATATTCCTCGGCAAAAAATAGGGGTTTTCAACTTTCCAATTTCAAAATTTTAATGATTTGGTTTTGTAAAGAAAGATTTGGATATGACAAATTCAACAAGGTTTTTTATGAAAAGGAAAATTTTGTAGTAAAAAAAAAAACTAACAGAAGTCAACAGAAATTTATTCAATGAAATTAGATTAAAATTATTGTCCAAATAAAGAACTTTTTTGTGTGTAAGTTTATAGATATGGCTTTTGTTTTATTTTTTCGTGAAAATATAGCACTTTTTTATAAAAAAAAGAAATTAATGAAATTGGAAAAGTAAACTAATTATTATAATTTATCAAAAATTATACTAAAAATATCAACTTTTCACTCTTTGATGGAAAAAAACTTTATGTGCTTTGCCTTGCTGAGCCCTCGTAACTATAAAAAAATTAAAGGTCCGAGTCTGTACTTTCAATTAAGAAAAAAAAACAACCGCTAAATACAGTCCCTTTTAGTAACATCAATTTTAATTTCAAAAGTCACTTCAATATCTCATACAAATGGTCAATAAGACAAAAAATTGGGTATACTTTCAGGGAATTAGAGCTTGAAACGATTTATAAGTGAAACAAGGTACAGGAACTTCTAACGACGGGACACGTCAAGGCTTTTTTTCAAACCTACAAATTTTTTTTTATTTATTTATTTAGTGTATGGAGAAAATCCTTACAGACCATTTACAAAAATTACATACATATATATATATATATATATGTTTTGACACCTTAGTACAATTAATTATTTATATTTAAGGTAATGTTACATTTTATGGTATTTACATTTAAAGAAAAGTCTATCAAATTAAACATTTCGTTAAAACAACAACATAATTTTCTAAACGGATCTGCCATAGCAAAATTTCTTCGAAAAGTGGATTGTTATAGAAGCGCAGTGAACGTTGGGGAACACTAAATAATAATTTGTTTAATAGAAATTCAGAGCAGACATTTCCATTTATAAGATTTACTAAAAAAGAGATGTTAAGCATTATTCTACGGCTTTTTAATGTTGGTAATTTTATCAAACGTAATCTTGTTGAATATAATGGAAGTGATGCATATCCTTGGTATATATCCTCCAAACAAAAAAGAAGGAATTGTTTTTGAACGGATTCAATATGATCAGTATGTATAATATAATGCGGGTACCATACAACAGAACCATACTCTAAAATCGGTCTTACTAGAGAAGTATATAACCATTTGGTGATGTGGGGATCATTGAATTCTTTTGTCCATCGTTTTATATAGGCTAAAATACCACGAGCTTTATTAACAGTCATCGTTATATGTTGTACAAAATTTAACTTTGCATCTAACAAAATCCCAAGATCCATAATTGAGTTTACCAACTCAAGTTTATGATCACTTACCATGTAAAAATTGACAGCATCATAATTTCTTGAAAAGTGCATATGTTTGCATATCTTCAGGCTTAATTCCATTAAATTAAGGTCACACCAGTTATTAAAATGATCCAAATCATACTGCAGATAAATATGATCTGCTGAATTTTTAAAACTAGAAAATATTTTCACATCAACCGCAAACATCAATATATTTGAGTATTTGATTGCTTCAGGCATGTCGTTTAAACACAGCAAAAACAAAATAGGGCCGAGATGACTTCCTTGCGGGACGCCGGACTTTACCAATATCTTTTTGGAAATTGCACCATTAAATTTTACGGACTGTGTTCTATTTAAAAAATATGTTTTTAACCAGTTTTAACAAATGTTGTTGAAACCCATAACATCCAATTTTTTTAACAGAAGCTTGTGGTTAACTTTGTCAAAGGCTTTACTAAAATCTGTGTAAATGGCGTTATTAAGTCAACGGTCACAAAGCCATCATTGACTAAAGATGTTAGCTGCAAAATATTAGTCACAGCTGATGATCCTTTGCGAAAACCATATTGAAAAGGTGTTAGTAACGAAGAAATTTGGTATCAAATACAATTAGTGATGCATTTCTCAAATAGTTTTGGGATTGCACTAAGTTTAGCTATGCCTCTATAATTCGTTATGTGTGATTTATTACCAGATTTAAAGAGAGGAATAATATATGATTCTTTCCAAATATTGGGAAAGTAGCCATTATTTAATGAAATATTAAAAATAATTGACAATGGAAATGCAATAGCATGTGCACATTCCATCAAAACACAGTTTGGTATGCCATCAGGTCCATTTGAAAATTAATATTTAAAACTTTTTAAACATTTAATTGTTGCGGATATTACTGGCGTCAGTGAAGAACTTATCGATCGATTCAGGATAATTCTACAAATAATTACATGTGGCGAAAAATTTGATAGTGACAAATTAATTATATGCGTCGGACACTGCGAAACTGTTCGTACAAAAATATAGTTATTTTTATACGTCTGTTACTGTGCACAAAGTACTAATGCATGGTAAGGATATAATGGATGTTGCCGTATTACTAATAGAAATGCTTTCAGAAGAAGCCAGAAACAAAGATTACAGGAAGTATCGATTAATGTTTTCGAGAAAGTGTGATCGAATTACCACAAATACTGATGTATTCAACAGACTTCTTATAACTTCGGATCCGTACATAAGTAGCATAAGGCGTCATTCGAACAAAATTTCCTTAGAACTAGATCCCAGTTCTAGTTTATAGGTGTGTTTAAGTTGAAGACAAAAGGATAATTAAGTATAAAAAAAGGAGAAGTTAATTTTAACAGTTCGGTTGTGACAACAAAAAAACGGCTGAATTTAAATACAAAGTATGTACTAAAAATGAGTGTTGTCAACTTCTCTTTTTTTACATAGTTAATTGCTAATAATTTTTCTTTAAATAATAAATTTCTATAAGTTAAAGATTTTGTTTGTTTATTATTTAAGTGTCCAAAGTTCGTTTGGACATGGCGCCGGCCTTGCCTTCAGGCAACGTCTGGAGTATTTGTGGTACACAACACATTTGCCAAGGATCGAATTGCCTCAAGCAGAGCTTTGTTGTTGGAAGATGTTGTGAGTTGGTTGGCTGATTGCTGACTTGTAGATGGTTGAGTTGATGGTAATCGTGTTTGTTGTTGTTGTGACCGTGTGGCTCGTCGGCTTTTGTAATTTCGAATACGTTGTTCCTTGGGGTGCAGCAAAGTGTGATGAAATCGGTCACCTTTTTTGCACGTGGCTAACGATGTACAGCTTCTTAAATCGTGGCTTCTTGCTAGGCAATTGATGCACACACGGTGATTATCCACCACTTCTTCTCTGCTTTGGACATCCATCCTTAGAAATTGTCTGCAGAAGCGTAATGCATGTAAGCTTTTGCACAAAACGCACTTATAAGTGCTGCGATCCTGTCGTCTAGGTCGCACTGTACGTTGAGTCTGGGTTGGACGAGTGCGAGTCAACCGTCGGTTTGGCCTGGATTAGGGGAAACAGAAAAATGTTAGTAAATTTTTACTACAATTATAAATTTAAATGAGTAAAGTATTGGGTAATGGGAATGTGTAGGATTATTGTAGTATAATGTGTAGAATACAAGTAATGTTGAGTGATATGGGGTAAATGTTTAAGTGCAATAATTAAACATCTTTTGTAATTTCATCATTCAAAAAGGGAAGAAAGCAAAGTTTTACAATCGGATGAGTTATGGTCCCTGTCGATGTGCGTACCTCGGCAGTACGTACATTATCATCGGAACCGTGATATGTTTTCGCTATCCTTCCTAGTCGCCACTCATGCGGAGGTTGTAAATCATCCATCACTATTACAAGATCTCCAACTTTTAGATTTGGAGTTGAGTTTTTCCACTTGTATCGCTTGTGTAGAGCTTTGAGATAGTGTTCCTTCCACCGAATAGCAAATTGATGATGCATTGCTTTCAATTTTTCCCATCTATTAATTATAGACATGTTTTGGGAACTTTGCTCTGGAAAGGCTAGTATAGGAGCGCCTCTTAAAAAACGACCTGGAGTTAACGCGGTCAAATCGGATGGGTTCTCTGATAGAGCGGATATTGGTCGGGAATTCAGTATTCCTTCAATTCTTGCTAGAATGGTGGAAAATTCTTCAAAGGTATATTTTTGGGATCCCGAGATTCGTTTAAAATGAAATTTGAAACTTTTAACGGCGGCTTCCCATAAGCCGCCCATGTGAGGTGCATGTGGAGGTATAAATTTCCATTCAAAGCCAGTTGCGATATATTTCTGGGCAATATCGTGAGCAACGTTTTTTACAAATGAGCTAAATTCGTCTTCGAGTATTTTGCTGCAGCCTAAGAAGTTTCTACCGTTATCGGTAATAACCCTTTGGGGGAGCCCCCGCCTCCCAATGAAGCGAGTGAATGCGGCCTGAAAAGCTGCAGAGGACAAATCGGAGCATGGCTCTAAATATATTTCTTTTGTGCTAAAACAAACGAATACACTGACATAGCCTTTCAAATATATTCAGTTTCTTAAGGGTGATGTTTTTATTTGAAAGGGACCAGCGAAGTCTATACCTGTTATTTGAAAAGGTAGAGACAAATTGCATCTTTCTGGTGGTAGGGGAGCCATTATTTGTGAACATGGCTGTTGTTTGAAGATTATACACGTTTTGCAGTTACGTATTATCTTCTTCACTCGAGGTTTGAGTCTGAATATGTGAAATTCGGTTTGCACCATTCGACACATTTGGCTGCATTCAGCGTGACCAAGAAATGCGTGCAAGTGGGAAAGGTACATTTGACAAAATTTTGAGTTCCCAGGGAGTATAATTGGGAAGAGACGATTGGGACAATCTTCCATTAGCTCTTATAATTTTGTTAGAATCGAGAAATGGATTCAAAGTTTTTAACACGCTTTTGTTGGAAATAGTTTGGGTGTTTGACAGACATCAATACTCATCTGCATAGTATATTTTTTGTGCCAGCATGATAAGTCTTAATTGGACGTGTCTTATTTCCTTTTGTGTTAATTCGTTCTGAGTGGAAAAGGGGTTATTTGGTCTAACTCTATGAATACACTTATTGAAGAATCGGAAGACATAGCACAAAACGCGTAACGCTTTGCTGTATGACGAGAATCTAGCTAAAGTGTCTTCTTCTTCGACTTCAGCATGCAGTGTATGGCTTTCTTTAGGGGTTTCAATAATTTTTAGAGTGTTTCTGTTAGGCCATTCTGATGAAGGTTTCTGTAGCCATGGAGGCCCATGCCACCATTGTGAGTTGTTAGCTAGTTCATGTGATTTACAACCTCGTGTTCCGAGAGCAGCTGGATTATAATGAGTGGGGACATGTCGCCATTTTGCCTTAGGGATAAGACTGTGAATTTGAGCTATTCTATTAGCGACGTATGTTTCCCATGTTGAAGGCGGCTTGGAGAGCCAGCCCAGGACAATTGAAGAATCTGTCCACAAAAATGCTTCTGTATCTTTGAATTTTAAAGAGCTTTCTACATATTTCATAAGATTTGCTAATAATACCGCGCCATTAAGTTCTAAACGAGGTAGACTCACAGTTTGGATAGGTGCTACTTTGGATTTCGCTAGCAATAAATTAGAAAATGTAGTACGAGATTCAGTTTGAGTTCGTATGTATACTGTAGCGCAGTATGCTACTTTAGAAGCATCACAAAACCCATGGATTTGAATTACATCAGAGGGCATGTATTGCAGCCACCTGGGAATGGAGATTGCTTCTATTTCGGCTAGATCTACGACGAGATCATTCCATTTCTTGAGAGATTCCCTTGAAATGTCTTCATCCCATTCCAGTCCTTCTAGCCATAATTGTTGCATTAGTGTTTTGGCTTTGATGACTTTGGGTGCTAGCAATCCCGCGGGGTCAAATAGTTTTGCTACGGAAGACAGAATTTGACGTTTTGTTATTTGTGTCGATTGGAGAAAAGCTATAAGAAAACGCATCTGAAATCGCATTCCATTTGATACCAAGCGTTTTGGTTGAACTTGTTTCTTTAAAACGTAAAAATTCAGAATCGTATAGATCTTCTTTTGGCAAATGATATAGAAGGTTGGGATTGTTTGCTGTTATCTTTTTTAGTGGAAATCCAGCAGAATTTAACGTGTTTATGAGTTGGGTCTGAGCGGATAACGTTTCCTCTATGGAATAGCCTCCTGACAAGATGTCATCTACATAGGTTTGTTCACGGATTATTTGGGCAGCCTTGGGAAATTCGGATTCCGTATCTGACGCAAGTTGAAGAAGAGTGCGAATTGCGAGGTATGGTGGTCCGAATGTCACTGTATTTAGCTGATAATCTTTAATAGGTTCGTTTGGATTATTTTGAAACAGAATTCTTTGAAATGGCCTATCTTTAGGGTGAA
Organism: Bellardia pandia; assembly: GCA_916048285.2. Lineage (NCBI taxonomy): Eukaryota > Metazoa > Arthropoda > Insecta > Diptera > Calliphoridae > Bellardia > Bellardia pandia. The sequence goes on along the minus strand of OU696532.1, from coordinate 88,082,351 downwards.
CCAGAATTTGGCGATACATTTTTTGTATATCGCCACTGAAGACATATTTGAACTTTCTCCAGTTGAGAATTATTGTTATTAACTCATTCTGAAGGGTAGGCCCCGTATAGAGAACATCGTTAAGAGCAAATTGTGATTTAGATTTTTTGGATGCATTAAATACAATTCTAACTTTTGTGGTTTTGTGTTCTGGTTTTACTACTGCGTGATGAGGTAGATAAAACGAGCTGTATTTACCTTGAAATGTGATTTCCTGTGACGAGGTTTCTTCCATGTGGCCTAGAGTCAAATATTCGTTGAGAACTGATTTATATTGGGTTTGGAGATCTGGATTTTTGGACAAATTTTTTCTATTCTGGAATATTGGGCTAAGGCTACAAATCGAGACGAACCAAGGAATATTTTATCAGGATATTCACTTTTAAATGGAATTCTTACGACGTATCTGCCGTCTTCTTGGCGAGTAGTGGTTTGAGAATAGAATTTCTCGCATACCTCGTCATTTTTTGACGTTGAGCGTATTTGAGGTATTTCTTCTTCTTCCCAGAATTTTTTCAGGAGTGTGTGCAGATTATTATTCTCCGACTCCGAGACTGAGGTCGTAAATGTTTGAATGGGTTGAATTCTTATAGGACCGCTTAGCACCCATCCAAAAATTGTGTTGTAGGTCGAGGTTTGCCCACAAATATTTTTTCTTATTCCATCAATATTGATAAAATGCTCATAATCGTTGCCAAGAATCAGATCTATTTGGGAAGCCTTGTTAAACGTGGGATCAGCGAGATCTAACTCTCTAAGTTCTTTTGAATATGGAATTTCAAAACTGTAAGCTGGGAGACGCTTTTTAACTTTGGGCAAGATTATAGCTTTTATGGGGATTTTTGTGTCTGTTCTTTTAGCATATAGTGTTCTTTATTAGCACTTTGCTTTTGTCCACCAATGCCAGTGATTTCAAAATGAGATTTTTTATAGGGAAGTTGAAGTCTATTTCTGACCTTTTCCGTCAAAAATGTTCTTTGAGAACCTGGATCGATTAGAGCTCGAATTGTGAAGCGCTCACCTCTACATTATATTTGCATTAGGGCGGTGCGTAAAAGAATGTTGTCAGTGCTTGTAGAGCAGTTGGCTTGCACTTGACGCGAAGTGCAGGGTTGTTCTGTCTGATCATTGACATTGGAACCTTGAGTGCTATTTGAGGCGAGATTGCTAGAGATAATTCTGTCGCTTGAGGCATTTGTTTTTTGAGAGTTATCGCTATTTTGAGAACTGTTTTGAGATCGCTTTGGCATGTGTAATAGCGTGTGGTGAGTTTTGTTTTGCAATACATGCATGTATGTTTGCTTTTGCAATTAGCCTTGAGTTGCGATTTTCCTAAGCAATTGTTGCAGAATTTGTTTTGAAACACATAATCTACCCTCTGTTGTGCGTTAAATTCCCGGAATTTGGGACATGCTCGCAGAGTATGCTCTTCATTACATAATGAACATATGGAGTTTAGGGTTTCTTGGGATATGTGCGTTTGTACATTTGAGCGTGAATTCGAAAAACTGAAGCTATCCTTAGAGGTTTTAATGCTGGCAAGTCTTTCTACTGCTTCGTACCTATCTACTAAGAATTGCGACATTTGGGACCATTTCGGAAGCTCACGCGGAGAGGTGAGTGACTGTTCCCAAAGCGAAAGGGTAGAATCGGGTAATTTTGTCGAGATTAAGCGAATCAAAATAGGGTCCCAACTTTCAACTTCTACCCCGAGTGTTCTCAAAGTTGCGAGTGAATCGTTGACTGAAGATTGTATTCTTCTTATTGATTCGCTATCTTCGTTCGCTGCCGCTGGGATATTAGAGAGAATTTTGATCTGATTATCTACAAGAACACGTTTGTTCTCGTAGCGGGTTTTTACTGCGTTCCATGCTAGATCAAAATTTTCATGGGATAATTGATAACGCTTAACTATGTCACCTGCTTCACCTCTCGTTTTGTTTCGTAAGTGATACAATTTGGTGACTGGAGATAGCTTTGAGTGGTTTATATATACGGCTGTGAACATGTCTCGAAACGAAGGCCATTGTTCGTAACTGCCTTTAAATATCTCTGTATCACATGGAGGAAGTTTTATGCAATTGCTTGAATTGTCCGTGATAAAGGTGGGATTTGGACCAGGATAACGAGATGTTGACTGAAACACCGAGATTGGAGACGTATCCATTCTACTAGCTTTTAGCATATCGTTAATTTGAGAATGGCAGTGATAATACGTTTCTGAGCAAGTATTATAATCCCTTTTGGCTTTTGCCTTGAATTCAGTTTCAACTGATCCGTTTGAGGATACCATTACCTTACGATACGAATCCTTTAAATTTGCCCATTCTGAGTCTAATTCTTTTAACTTCACCTCAAGAATTGATTCATTGTGATCTTCCAATGTGTTACTGTTGAATGTGTCACAGATCTCAAGCAAATGACCACAATCAAAGAGAAACTGTTCCTTATACAATGAATTAAAGGTTGAGGCAGATGCTTCGGTTACGGAAGGCATATTTGAAGCGGATTTAAGGGATTTGGGTATTAAAGAGAGGAATGAGTTTTCTGGGTTAAATTGCCAATTAGTCTTAAATTTTCAGGATTGTTCTGGTAGTTTACTAGATATGGGTATCTAGTCACGTATTTAACCAATAGAACCTTAGCAATAGGTATGAGACACTAGCTTAAGTTTGGTTAAAAAAAAGGGGGAGTGAATTAGAGATTTTGCTAGATATGGGTATCTATTTATTACTAGATATGTTGATCTAGTGAAGTATTTAACCAATAGAAACTTAGCAATAGGTATGACACACTAGCTTAAGTTTGGTTAAAAAAGGGGAGTGATTAATAGTGTTGATGCTGTATGAAGATAGCACTAAATGTTGTTTTATAACTTAAATTGGCACTTTTTAGGGTTTAGGGGGTATAGAGATAGCACTAGATACGTGTCATTTAGTAATGACTAACTAATTATGAAATTGTAATGTTATTGTAGAAAAATTAAATTTGACTTTGTTTAGTATTACGCGTGTTTAATTTAGATTAAGTTATTATTTTATTTAATTTTAATTCTGTGTTTTTTTTGCGCCCACTGTCCTATGTGTTTCAAAGAGATGAAACAATAAGTAAAATAACAATATACTAATCAGAATATTTATAAATTTGATAACCTTTTCTTTACTTTTGTTCCACTGTGTTTGTGTTTTGATGAGAGATGAGAGAGTTTGTTAGTATAAATAAATGTTATTGTATATAAGAGTATATTGTTAAATGTGAAGAGATTTATTTTAATCTTTTACCAAGTGTAAATGATTGTGTTTTTAATATAAACTTTATATGTATGCGAAAAAATTTCGTTTTGGAATTTTAAATAGATGTAAGTAAATGTGGTTTATAAAGAAATGTTCTCTTTAAATTTTTAAAATAAATGGGTTTTTTTTTTTTTTGAAATTTTATGTGCATATATTGTGCAGCCTAATGTTAAATGTAAAGCGATTTATTTTGTTTTGTAAGTAAGTGTGAATATACAGAGATATTTTCTTTATTTTAACCGAATGTAGAAATGTGTTTGTGTTAGGAAATGTTCTCTTTATTTTTAAATAAATGTGTTTTGATTGTAATGCAGAGGTCGGCAAAGCATAAAATGAGGTTGTGTGTGTGAGCAAACTACCCAGCAAACATAAACATAATTATATAAATTATACAAAACAACTTAGATAGGAAACATACACTCACAATGTATTTTCTGTAACATATAAGAAATTAACAACGAGATTGATATACAAACGGAACTTCTAATACTTCAAAAGCTGATTACATGCATGTTACCAAATGCATTATCAATTATAAAATATTTTTCGTAATTCATTATTAATTTTAAATGTTTGTTGGGAAGTATTTCTGAAAAAAATATAGAAGCATCCGCCGCATGTGCACACATTGCTGTCTCAATGACGACTGAATGAAAGAGATTAAGCGTATGTGTGAAGTGCTCTCTGCACTATTGTGCTATAGGATGCCGACCTCTGTTGTAATGTTATGTATGTTCAGCGTTGCCATAATTTTTTTTACAAAATCTGACAAATTCCAAAAAAAAATCTGGTTTTTTTGAAAAAAATCTGCACCTTCAAAACAAAATTAAATAATATCGTACACATTCTTCAAAAGTGACTCAATTTAAAATTTTTTATTATATGACACAACTAAAAATAAATCACTATTAAATTGCAACTTTATACCAAATGAAATATAAAGAAAGACTTAACTGTTTTTTATAACTTGTTAACAAAATGCTTTGATCTTTTTCTTATAAATAACATGTGTGTTGTGTGTTGTTTAAGAATACAAACCCGAAAAAATAAAATTTTGAATTGAGTCACTTTTGAAGAATGTGTGCGGTATGTAATAAAATGATATTTGTATATATTTAATTTATTGAAAAAAAAAAGAAAACAAAATATAATTTTTATATTTGATATAAAATATACATATGTATATAAAATTAACAGTAAAAACATAACGTATAATACTTCATTTAAATTATCACATACATATGTATGTATAGAGATCATAGTTGTACATATTCATATTAAATTTAGTTTCCATTTCTTTTGGTTGTACAAAATTTGTGCAATTGATTTTTTTTTTAAATCTTTGGTCCACAAAATTCCACATAGAGTGGGAATAATAATATTGATTGCTTCTTTGTTTTATTCGAATAAAATTGAAAAATCTGCATTGATTTAAAAAAACTGTTTTTTGGAGTAAAAATCTGCAAGCCTGTTTTGCACTTCAAAAAACTGCAAAAAACAGATAAATCTGCACATTTGGCAACGCTGTGTATGTTAGAGCCAGTGTTAATTATAAAGAGAATGGTTTTGAAATAAAGCTTTGATAATTTGCCTTTATTTATTTTTCTCTTAAGAGACTGAATTTTGTGTTTTGTTATTGTAATTAGGTTTTACTTTGTGAACAAAACCTTTCTTGTTAAATTTTTTGGTTTGTGGCGCTTTTTCTTAAGACTTTTATTTAAGTGTACTGTAATTGTTAATTCTTTTAATTGTGTGTAGGCTTATTTATTTTGATTGGATGGCAAAAATTTTCAGAAATTTCTGAAGAAATTCAAAATAATTGCGTATAAATTTTTGTTTTATTTATTTACAAGCCTTTTAACATTCTTTTAATTAGCAATACACAGTAAATTTTTGTTTTTTATTAACATTATTTATAAAGGCACAATTTTTAACATATGTGAGAGAGAAACACTTACTTGTAAATGATGAAGAGATCTTAATCCAAGTTTTTGTTTTTTAGCGGGTTGAAATTTGAATTTCAATGCACACACAAGTGTATTATAGCTGAGCGTAAAAGTAGTTGACTTTTCTTCTTTAAGTTACACAGCAAACACAGAGTAAATGATTGAGTGATAATGCTCCTCTCTTAAATTTGGTTTCTTAAGCTTAACAGCATACTGAATAAGAGACTAATACCCTAGACAGACATAGGATTTACATACCATATTAGTATACTATACTACATGTGTGTCAACTTGTACTACAATTAAACCATAAAACAAGCTGGTTTATATCTGGTATCAATACTACGAAAATAATCGTGGTATAAATGTAGTATGTTGTCTATAGCTGTGTTCAATAAACATTGGGGAAACCCTCTCACAAATTCGATTGTCAGTTCTTTTAATGACAGTTATATTTTATTTAATTTCTTTTAATTTTTTTTTGATCAAAACCCAGCCAACATTTACATAAAAAATAAGTGTTCAAATATAAGCAAAGAAAATTTATCTATATTTTCCAGTACAGAACTTGCAGCCGCACCGTTTCATATATGCTCAACAATTTCGGTGCTTCTGCGCATAACACTTTTCTGCCTTTTTGCTAAAGACATTAAATAAGTAAATAATTACCTTTTTTAATAGCAAATGATAATTAAAAGTATTAAACACACTTAATTTAACAACTTTAACAACAATTTAACATTATTTATTAACACAACTTATTAGCACAATTTTTAACAGCGAGAATGACACGTTTTGCTTAAATTTATGAAACACTTGCATTAGCAAGCAAATTGTCAACGACATTCGCAAAACTCTTATTTATGCAAGCTTGCTGCAATCTTAATTTACAAAACGCTTGCCAATATGTTTATTGGGAAAGTAAAAACAAAAATACTAGTATATGTACTACATGTCTGTCAAGGCAATGTAGTATCAAAAACCATAGTATTTGTATTATGGTATAGAAATCCTATGTCTGTCAGGGGTATAAGAGGGCACTACACAAGTAATTTTTTGTCACTTTTATATTTTTTTGTTGTGTATGTACATAGGTATATAGAACTTTTATATAAATTTTTGTTTTTTAGCTGTTCTTTAAACGGGGTTTTTTTATGTGACAATTTTTAACGGGATTTTGTTTTCTAAATTTTGTTTGCTTGACACTTTTTTTTCAAAATTTTATTGTTTTTGTATTTTCTCTTTTTTAAGCAAAATTTTAATGTAATACGCTTAGCACTTAAAAGCAAAGACTATAAGGGTATTTCCATGAAATGGTCCACCGTGACTTAAAAAATCAAAACGCTCGCATAATTTATTTACGCACAAAAAATTTAAGAAAAACTATAGAGATTTTAATATGTAAAAAAAATTTCAGCCTATCATAATTTTAAATTCAAAAAAACTGGTATGTAAAACGAATGACTCTTTAATTCAATTTAAAAGCTGTAGCATGCATTACTTGCAATTGCTGCGGACGAAAATAATATTGTATATGCAATATCGCAGTTTGGTATACAAGTAATTGATACAGCAACAAATGAATATAAAAATGTGAGATGAGAGCAAACTGTGCATCAATAACGGAATTTTTCCGGTTTTTTTTTCGGCAACATTCTTTTGTCACGTGTGTAATGCAAAAGAACCACATAATGTCATTATTGTCTCATTTTCAGTTGAAGTGTCTTGTTGTTTAGTTTCTAGTGCAAGTTTTTTGTTTGCTGAAAAAATTTATTGAAATTAGTAGCCTTCTACAAAATATAATTTTTTTTTGGACTTTTGAACTTTGTCACGTGCGTAATAGTAAGTACGAAAAATTCAATGCTGTTAATTTATGTCCATTTAATAAATATTATTTTAATTTAACAATACATATTAGATGTCAAGTAATGCTAAAAATCAAGCAAGGTGGAGGGAAAGGCTTAAGCAGGATGAAAACAAGCTTAAAGGACATAATGAAAAAGAAGCTGAAAGAATGCGTTAATATCGCAAGAGAAAAGCATGTGAGGTCAAAAATAACTCAAAAATATTGAAAGAAAAAAGAAATAGAGAGTTTTTTCACCATTGACCCAGACACGTTGAAATAATGGGCAAACTTCCGCACAATATGTGTGTTTGTAAATACCATGCGAATATTAATGCGCTCGCAAAATCATCAAGGGAGTTTGTTATATATCTCAGCCAAGGAGATTGAAGATTTCTCTCCACCATTAAATAGAAAATTGTCTGCTCTATTCCAAGAATACAAAAAATTCATTGCTTTTCCTACCAAGATAATAAGTATATAAATGTTGCTCGAACAGGATACTCACTTAAGGCAAAAATTAAATTAGATTAATTTTGTAGTATATTTTTATTTTTCATTTTTGAATAAAAGTTTAATTATAATTTATTCATTCAGTCTCGTCTCATCGAACTGTTCGGACGTGTTTCTTTTAGTGCGGCTCACAGTGGCTGAAAATCGTTTTTCATTGGCCAAAATTCTGTAACTTTTGAACCGATCAAAATATTGAAGTAATTTTTTTTTAATGGATAGATATTTAGTTCAGCTTGACTCAGTTTTAATTACATTAAAATTGATTGATGACTTTTTAAGGACTTCTAGGTCAAAGTTGAACTTTTGATTTTTTTTAACTTTTGGAGTGAAATATGGGTTTATTTTTTTTTATTTACATATTAAAAAATTTAATATTTGGAACTTAATAATAATTATAATTATTTTTTGTGATAATGGAATTTTTTTAATGTTACACTCAAAAAAATTTTTACACTCAAAAAAATGTTTACACTAAAAAAAATAGTAAAATTCACTGGAGATTTTGCTGTTACTACAGAAAAATTTATTCTTTTTTGCTGACAGATTTGATAATTTTAAAAAAACATTTTAAAAATAAAAACTGCAATAGATTTTATTAGCATTTGTAACAATAGTAGGTTCTATTTATTATTATTTTTAACCGACTTCAAAAAGGAGGAGGTTATCAATTCTAATGGTATGTTGCTTTTTTATGTTTGTTCCACGATAACCATTTCTGAACCAATTTTAAAAATTCTTTTTTTGTTTGAAAGGGTTTGCTTGCAGGTGGGTCCCATTTAATTTTTATGAAGATCAAACGGACATACGGTTTTTTATTTACCGTTATCTATATTTTTTCTGTGCTTCTCTTATAAATTGTTGAATAACTTCGTGATTTATGAATCAATTTTAAAAATAATTTTTTTATTTGGAAGATATGGCTTGCAGAAAAATATATTTAAGGTAAAAAAAATGAAAATTTCAGAAATTGATTGAGATATATCGGGGATATATAGCACAAACCGATTTTTAAGAATATATCGAATATGGGTGTCAAAATTTAGATCTCTTAATGGGAAAACATTAGCATAAACCGATTTTTTAGAAGATTAACAAGATTTTCAAAATTCTTTCTTTCAATCAAAAAAGTGCAACAACATTAGTTATATTAAACATTTTTGAATATTAATCCAACATTTTATTTGGCCGAAATTTTGAAGTCGGTTTTTTTTAAAGAATTATTTACTAATACTATATTTTTCGTACTTATATAACAATGAAGGCAATTATAATTATTATTCATTTGAAACAAATATTGATTGCAAATATTCTATATTTTGTTCTGCGCTATTTCTGTTCTTTAGTAGTTTTTTGGCTTCTTCATCTAAATCCCGATGTTCCACTTTCCATTGATTTCGATTATTGGATATGAACGGATCTGATGTTGCCAATAATATATTAAATAGATCTTCATTTGTGGAATTTCGTGAAATTTTTCTAGTATTGTGCTCTCTATAAAATCTGTAATCCTTGTTCCTTTTTTCCTGAGCCTCCTCTGATAGATCTCCAAGTGGCACCAAATGATATTTAATGATATCTTCTCCATGATAAAGGATTTTGTGAACTGTTGCAGACATATTTCTCCATGGGTAGTTGGTTGTATATATTTTAGCATAATCTCCAAATTGTCTAGCGTCAATTTCTTCATTGCACGCAAGTACTTCTAGGATTATTTTAAATCTGAAAATAAGGTTTAAATCCACTCCTGTTATTTCAGATGCTGTTTCTGGATCTGAAAAGAATCTTCGTGCGGTATTGTCATCATTTGTATTGCCTGACCCTTGTTTTGGCTGATCTATAATTATTCCAAATTTGCGATATTCATCTTGAACATGTTTCTTTTTTGAACTTCTTAACTCTTTGTTGGTTCCATTGTTTCTTATGGATCCTGAAGACCCGAAATCCAAATCATAAATGATTTTTAGTATATGTTCCATAAGTCATTTGATCCACAGTAAAAAGTCAAAAAGTGAAAAAATATGTGATGCTCTTGGTAGTCACAGCTAAATTCAAGTGCGGCCGAAAGGGTTAATATCAGGTAAAACTAATTAGTATCTCGCCAATATTGGGTTTTTTTTCTTTAGTGGTTTAATGTCGCGATTATTATTATAAAATTGTTTATGACTTTGGTTGACCCTAACAGTTGATAACAGGTATATTAGAAAGAGATCATATGTTTACTGTAGAACCTATTGTGATATTTTTATGACTTATTTTTTTGCTAATCAAAAAAAAGCCATAAAACCCTTTCGCAGGTATTATATTTAATTATTTTAGTTTTACGTAGTCTAAAGTAAAAAAACATAAACCTTTAGGCGAAAAATTGAAAATTTAATACACCATTGTATACGAGTAACTATAGGGCTGTTTAAATTATCGTAATTTGAATTTTTTTAGAGTAATTTCATTAAAATTAAAAAAGTGTTCTACCGGCGGGTCGTGGCGGGTGCAAAAGTATATATAGGGTTAAAGAAGACACTTTCACCTTTCTTCGGGTGGTATACGTTTCTTGTTCCCTTTTGTTCCCTAGAAGTTCTATTCCACTAAAGTTTAAATTTCAGAAAAATATAGTAGTTTCAAAAATATTTCAGAACGCCCCTAATATTAAACGCTAGAGCGGTAACCACTTACAACAACTAAAGACTATAATCCTACCAACATTATAAAAAAGACCGCAGGCCATTATCGATGATAGCTTGCGAGTAGTAACCATTTATTTTTTACAAAAAACAAATAAAAAACACCTTTTTCTGAAATTAAAAAAACAGTTGAGTTTGACAGCATGCCACGCCCACAATTATTATTAGTTCAACCTAATTTTTTGGCTACCTTAATATGGATATATTAGCTCCAAAAAGGTGTAAAAATTTTAAAAATCGGTGACAAAAAAAATTCGACTTTTGGCCAATGAAAAACGATTTTCAGCCACTGTGCGGCTGAATTTTCGGTGAAAAAATCGTGAAAAAGTGTAAAAAGTTGAAATTTAACAAAAAAGTGAAAAAAAATCGTAATAGGTTAAAATATATAAAAAAAAAACATCAAAAAAATCGTATAAAAACTGTATGAGTGTTCCTCTCAGATGTAATTCTGAGAAAGAGCTTAGCTCGTCTAGAAAAGCTAAATGGCTCTCTGAGGAAGAATCCATAAAAAAATCTCTGGAAAATTTTCTCACTACAAGAGCCGTAGAACGGCGTCGTTCCTGTTCGCCCAATATAGTGATTTCAACAGATGAAAAAGCATCATCTTTATCAAATAGTGCAGTCAAACCCAAAAAACAAGTAGGTATGGATAAGTACATAACCGTTCTCAAGCGACAGAGGAGCCCGAAGTCTGCTCAAGTGTCATCAAATGCAAAAGCTCCTAAGACCGTGAGTAATGATCAAAATAGGTTTGCTCTCCTCCAGACGGATGAGCCAGAACTTCCGAAGAAGACGTTTAAGCCCCCACCAATTTATCTGAGAGAGCCGACTTCCAGTATGTTGGTACAAGGAATTGTTGCTGTAATAGGTGAAAACATGTTTAGCGTAACCTCAATGAAACATGGAAATATCTGCGAGACAAAGATACAAGTGAATAGGGAAGATGATTTTCGAAAATTGTCCAACCAGCTGGAAAGGGAGACTAGGGATTTCTATACCTACCAGCTCAAAAGCGCAAAAGGACTCCAAGTCGTTCTAAAGGGTATAGACCCATGTGTTGATCCCGTGGAGATAAAGACGGGCTTAATGGACAAAGGGTTCAAAATCAAGAGCGTAGGGAATATTAGAAACCGTGAAAAGATCCCTCAGCCCATGTTCAGGGTAGAATTGGAACCTGGAGATGTTGTCTTAAAGAAAAACGAGTCCCATCCCATCTACAATCTGATGTACCTTCTGCATCGTAGAATCACCGTGGAAGAACAACATAAGCGTCAGGGACCCGTCCAGTGTCTCAACTGTCAAGAATTTGGTCACACCAAGGCGTATTGTAAATTGCCGACAGTTTGTGTTGCGTGTGGGGAGCTACATGCAACTGCTCAATGCGATAAGTCGAGAACTGACTCAAAAATCAAAAAATGCAGTAACTGCGGAGGTAATCATACCGCAAATTATAGAGGTTGTCCAATTTACACTCATTTGAAAGGCATAAGAACCAACAAGACGTCAGTTTTACCTAATCGCCCTCAACAGCCAAATTTAGCATCGAGTGACAATTTCCCTCAATTATTACGGTCCACTAGTCATGTAAACGCGCCTAGTTCTAGACAAGTTTCTTACGCAAACGTCGTTAAATCTAATATGCCAGGTCTGAAGCAGGAACCTAAACCCCAATATTCTGAGCCGCATATCAACAATCTAGAGACAACATTGCAGACACTTGTCCAAACTATGAACACTTTCACGACCACCATGACATCCATGATGCAGGAAATGCTGAAAATGCAATCCACTATCTTGCAAGCCATTTTAAAGAAATGATTTATTTAAAAATTTGTTTCTGGAACGCGAACGGCCTCCGCCAACATAAAAATGAACTGGAATACTTCCTGATGGATAAGCAGATTGATGTTATGATGATTGCTGAAACTCACTTGACGTCGACAGGGTACTTCAAAATTAATGGCTACGAGTTCTACGATACTAAAGACCCCCGCGGAAGAGCTTGTGGAGGTTCGGCAATTCTTATAAAGAACAGAATAAAGCATTATCTAATGAATAACATAAGTGAGGATTACCTCCAAGCAACAAACATTTGCATTGAATTCTGTCAATACAAATTTGTTTTATCATCGATTTATTCTCCGCCTCGATTTTCAATAAAAGAACATCAATACCATAACTTCTTTAAATTCCATGGAGCTAGATTTTTAGTTGCTGGTGACTTTAACGCCAAACACACATTTTGGGGTTCACGTCTGGTAACCCCAAAGGGTCGCGTACTCTTCAACACCATTGCTAAAATGGGCTTAGATGTACTCTCAAGTGGACATCCCACCTATTGGCCGACGGACCGACGGAAGATTCTCGATGTTATTGACTTTGGGGTAATGAAAAATATCCCTGTAGAATGGATGCAAGTGGATCCTTCACTGGACTTGTCCTCAGATCACTCTCCTACTATCATTTCAATGCATTTCCCTCAAGTGTGTGGTTCTCCATTTATGAACATGACTAAGACTCGAGTAAGCTGGATAAAATACAAAAAGAATTTAAGTTCTCTCTGCACGGAAAATGTTGTGTTGAGAACTACCGACGATATTGATGAGTCGATTGGCAACTTTACCGAGGACCTTCGACGAGCTGTGCATCACGCTTCCACTTATCACGTTGAATGTAGAAATAGGACAAACAGAACTTATTTCTGTGAACTAAAACATCTCCTATCAGAAAAAAGAAGAATGAGAAGAGAGTGGCAAATTCACAGGTCTCCTGAACTGAAAGCTAGGCTACGGGAATGCAGAGATATACTAAGACATTTCTTAGAAACCCAAAGAACGGCCTCACTTCTTGATAGTACCTGACAATCTGACTACTCGTTATGGAGGGCGGCAAGAAGTTTAAAAAGACCAGTGAGAGGAAAACCTCCTTTGCGAAATCCGACTGGTGACTGGGCTAGAAATGATTCCGAGAAAGGGACATTATTTGTTAACCATTTGAGAAATGTGTTTACTATAAACAACTCAAATAACAACGAATCTGATTTGCCACCACTTGTTATAAGGCCTCCTGTACCTCTAAGACTAAACTTTCGTGATGTCCAAAACGCTATTGGTACTCTGAACCTTAGAAAGGCTCCAGGTATGGATAAAATCAGCAATAAAATGCTTGTGGAGTTACCTCGTGAATACTATCCTGCAGATTGGAAGGTGTCTATGATCACTAGGATTCCTAAGCCAGGGAAGGACCACACCAAAGTGGAGTCATATAGGCCAATTAGTCTACTGCCGACAATTTCAAAACTGTTTGAAAAATTGTTAATGACTAAGTTGACTCCAATTCTGAATGACACTGAATGTATTCCTAATCATCAATTCGGCTTCAGGGCTAAACACAGCACCATCGAACAAACACACAGATTGGTAAATGTGATAAGAGGGTCGTTTGAAGACAAAAAATACTGCTCCGCCCTTTTCATTGATGTGTCGCAAGCGTTCGACAAAGTTTGGCATGACGGTTTAAGGCACAAAATAAAATTAACTCTGCCTGCTAACACCCATAAACTCATGGAAAGTTATTTATACGGTCGCGAATTTAAAATCAAAGAAGGTGATTTTTTAAGTACCGCTCAGCCAATTGAATCAGGTGTGCCACAGGGTAGCATACTGGGTCCTACTTTATATTTGATATATGCCTCCGACATGCCGTCCGACCCCAAAATCCATACGTCAACTTTTGCAGACGATACAGCCTTTATCAGCGTCCATAAGGACCACCAAGTTGCATCACAGAATTTGCAGAATTATGTTTATAAGCTAGAGAACTGGCTGGAGCTTTGGAAAATCAGGGTTAACGAACAGAAATGTATTCATATAACTTTCACATTGCGAAAAGATACCTGCTCGTTCATCAGAATAAATAATCAAATTATCCCGCAACACAATGAAGTCAAATACCTCGGCATTCACCTCGACCGCCGTTTAACTTGGAAGTCTCATATTGAAGCGAAACTTACACAAATGAGATTAAAAGCAGTGCAACTTAATTGGTTAATCGGCAGAAACTCTACATTGAAATTGGATTGCAAACTTTTGTTGTACAATGCAATACTAAAGCCATTCTGGTGCTATGGAATTCAATTATGGGGTACTGCCTCAGCATCCAACATTGAAAAAATTCAAAGGGGTCAAAATAAAATTCTACGTATAATTACTGCAGCACCATGGTATGTTAAAAATTCTCGAATCCACAAAGATCTAGGCGTGCCATTAGTAAAAGTCGAATTTACAAAATATGCGTCAAAGTATGTCAGCAAACTTGAACACCATCCAAACCCACTTGCACGCGACATCCTTAACTTTAGTGGCCACAATCGGTTGAGAAGGAGGGATACCCTTGCTTTAACTCAAGCGCAAAACAGATGACTGGATCAGTTGATGTGAAATTTTTTAGTACCATAAAAATTTTTGTCTAGCACTGGCTGGGCATATTATTTTCTTTTTAGTATTAAGATTTGAATACTTATTGTTATTTCATATATGAAGATTCAATAAATAATTAAAAGCAAAAAAAAAAAAAAAAATTATAATTTATAAATAATATAAAATTACTAAAATCTGTATGAAGGTAAAGAGTGTCACGTACGTAATGTAACGTGCGTAATCAACAAATTATTTTTTTTTTTATCAAACTCATGCATAGTTGTTGTTAAACAAAACATGATTGTAAAGGCCCATTATTAATCTTTATAAAAACATTTTAACCGAAATAAAAATCTCTTACAATTCGCTTACTTTCGCACTTTTTCTTACGGCTCTAAAAGCCACTTCCATTTTTTGTCACGTGCGTAAGTCAACTTTGATTGCATAGAACTTGAACATACAATGTAACGATTCTAAAATTCCATTCTAAAATTCCAATCCATTTCCATTTTCACAATATTCAAAGACAATTAAACGTGTACAAATGTCGCGTGCATAACCATGGAAATACCCATAAACAAAGACTATAAATATATAAAGATGTTGCACGCAGTGTATTTAAAATTGACAAAATTTTGTGCTTCCTAATGATGCGGGAGGGAAGACAAAAGGGAAAGAAGCACAAAGAAAGAGCGTAACAATCTGTCGTTCTCTTGTTGAGTATAAGATCTTTTAATTCTCACTTATCATTGTTTGTGTGCATGTGTGTGTTGTACATTGCATTAAAAATGTAAAAATAAAATAAAAACCTACCAAAAGAATTTTTGTTTCTTACAATTTTTGTGCAAATAACTTTCGTCAATAATGTGACCGATTGTGTAATTGTAGGGTAAGAGTATGTGTTTTATTGTTGTACAGACAAAACTATATCGATTCGCACCGAATTAGGTATAATGCTATTTTTTAGACTATTCAATTATGTATGTTTGTATCTACTTACCATATATAATTTTATAGACAGTTCAATTATGAACTTCTGTATAGAATGAAGTTGTAATAACAGGAATGTTTTTTTTGTTTAGTATTTATTAAATTTATTTATCAGTGTTTCAAAATTTCAACTTTTTCTGTACTGGATAATTTGTATTTGTATGTTTCCCATGTGGCATGCTTCCGTAGTAAAATAAGAACTAGTAAATTAAGCATCTCCATTCTGTGTTTATAACATTCGTTATTCTCATCAAACCAAAAGGAATAAATTGTATCTTTGGTGCAACTTACGCATTGGTCAACAACAAATGTTTTTATGTTTTTTATTGCTTTATTTTTTAAAAATATTTTTTCGAAGACTTTTATATGAATTTTACAAACTTCAAAAAATAAGTCAGATGGAGCGCACAAACTTCCAAAGTCGGAATCTTTTGTATAATTTTTTACATGAACAAACATTTCTGAAGGATATGACAGAATTTGGGCTGGTTTAATTATATTCACACGACATTTAACGCAAGATATTCGTTGAGCTAAAAATCAAAAACTGTATGTATTTTTTTTATATTTTTACCATAGTAACCAAATGTAAATATAATTTGCAGAAAATGTTTTTTTTTGTTTAGTGTTTATTAAATTTATTTATCACTGTTTCAAAATTTTAACTTTTTCTATATGTACTTGATAATTTGTATTTGTATGTTTCCCATGTGGAATGCTTCCGTAGTAAAATAAGAACTAGTAATTAAGAATCGTCATTCTGTATTTATAACATTCGTTATTCTCATCAAACCGTAAGGAATAAATTGTATTTTTGATGCAACTGACGCATTGCTCGGAATCATTTGTATAATTTTTTGCATGAACAAATATTTCTGAAGGATATGACAAAATTTGCGCTGGTTTATTATATCTAAACGTCATTTAATGCAAGATATTCGTTGAGCTATATATGTATGTAACCAACAAAATATCGACTTGATATTAATTCTATTGGCACATTGTTGGATGTAAAACAATCGGCGTCTTCATTAAAATATTCTTTATTTTATATACTATACTTATATGATATACTTCCAGTCCTTATAGTATCTTCTAAAATTGTTTGAAACTCAATAGGTAAACACATTGCATCATCGTTTGCACAATTTGATGAGGTGCTAAACTGAGTAATTTTTAAAGATAATAAATTTGGTACTGCCAAATTAAATTCATGAACCGATGGATTTTTTCAGTGTCCACCTTTGGCACGT
This sequence comes from Bellardia pandia, assembly GCA_916048285.2. Classification (NCBI taxonomy): domain Eukaryota; kingdom Metazoa; phylum Arthropoda; class Insecta; order Diptera; family Calliphoridae; genus Bellardia; species Bellardia pandia. The sequence goes on along the minus strand of OU696532.1, from coordinate 88,065,378 downwards.
ATATATGAAAACAACTTTTTTTTAAAGGATCTTGGTTATAATGGCTCATTAAAATGCACAGTAAATTTGAATTTAATTTTTGTATGCAATAATTAAGTGATTATTTTCATAATTTGCTAGTTTTATTTCTCTCTAAATATGTAATTCTAAATATTTATATAATAAAGGTTTTTGATTTCGGTGCGAATCGATATAGTTTCATTTCTACAACAATAAAACACGTATTCTTACCCTACAATAACACAAACGGTAACATTTACTTTTCCACAGGTTATTTGCACATACATTCTGTGAAAACAAGACTTCTTTTAGTTTGTATGTATTTTGATTCGGCAATATATGTATGTACATACATATGTATGTATATCAGTGGTACTCAAAAATGAAGATGGATTGGTGAGAGAATTTTCCCAGCAAACATATTGTCAAACGCTTAAAATAAGAAAAAAAGAAAGAGTTTTAGCCAGATATAAACACCTTAAGAAAAAATATCAGTAGTGGAATTCTGTAACTTTTAAAAATAGCAAGAATTGTTTTCTTGTCGACTCATTTTGTCGTTTGCAGTAACGATTATGCGATTCTGTAACTTAATGTTAAAAATATTGTTACAATTTGGCACCTCTGTTAAAACAAACAAAAAGAGCTAAAAGGAATACAAAAAAAAAAAAATTAACAACTCAGCTGATTGCAAACAATAACAAGTGTTGCTAAATAAGTTCGAGAATAGCAAAATCGCTTAATCAGTTGTTTAGTTTTTTAACAATGACAAGTGTTGTTAAAATAAGTTACAGAATTCCACTACAGGTACCATAAATAGCAATTATCAATAACAAAAAACAATTTTAGAACAGTTATTTTCAGAAAAAACAAAAATAAGTCCATCTAAAACAGTTTTTTATTTTTTGTGTTCAATTGTAATTGAATCGCGTGTGTTTGCTGTGCTTCGTCCAACAAGAAGCAACAACAATGCTTAATAAATTTCTGAAGAAAAATGACAATAACCATCCGCATGTGCTCACATCGCTTGCTCAACGACGACTGAATGGAAAATAATACGTTCTCTGAATATAATATGTTTTCTGAGTACAATAAGTGGCAGTAACCGTTCTGCCATCGAAAAATTTGGCACTGACAGTACAATGTATGGCAGTGCAACATCTTTATATATTTATAGTCTTTGGTTGTACCTATGTACTATATGTATGCTTGGCACTTAAAACAATTGTTATTTTTGTATGTTTATGTCTCCTTTTTTACACTTTTTTATTTTGTTTGAATTTTTCTTTGGGTTTTTTTTGGTATTTAAATAACAAATGAAAAAAATTTTGTATTACGTACTTACACTCTCGATGCTCTTGTTATACTGATTTTTTCGGTTTGCGTATGCTACCATTTACCTCATGTTTGTTGAGTGTGAATTCGCAATTTGCCTTTTAAGAGTTGATTATTTATGAGCTTCTCAATTTATTATGTTCTTTTCCACAGGGTGATTTGAAGGTTAGTGTTTTCCTTACGGGTTAAATGTGAGTAGGTAATTACCACTACCTTAGAGATGGGAAGGTAATTTTTATCCACAGATCACTGGTAAATATGGGTAGGTATATTTGTCCACAGGTTACTGGATCCGGCTCGAAGGACCATGTATTATTTCGCAAAATAATAATAAATCTCCGAGAGATTGGATACTAGAATTAAAAGGGGGGCCATTCTTTAAAGAGATATAATTATAAATACATACTCGGGATGTAGGTATTTATAATTCGGGGTGAAGTGAAATAAAGAAGAGTTATTTTCTTTTATTTATGTTAATTAGGAACTGGGATGCTCACCTTATTGGGTTATTTCCTTTTAAAGAAAAAGAAAAGGGTTGAAATTTCGATCTTCCTTTTTTTCGTAATATTTTATTTAACACCATTGTGGTTTAAATATAAATTGTGGTATATAAATTTTAAATGCAATTCAATTTGTGTAAATTCAAATTCAAGTTTTTAAGTATGGAAATAATTTTAAGTTTATAGGTGTGTTTAAGTTGAAGGCAAAAGGATAATTAAGTATAAAAAAGGAGAAGTTAATTTTAACAGTTCAGTTGTGACAAAAAAAAAAGGGCTGAATTTAAATACAAAGTATGTACTAAAAATGAGTGTTGTCAACTTCTCTTTTTTTACATAGTTAATTGCTAATAATTTTTCTTTAAATAATAAATTTCTATAAGTTAAAGATTTTGTTTGTTTATTATTTAAGTGTCCAAAGTTCGTTTGGACACCAGTTTCAACGTCGCTTTTGGGAAATGGAGCATTCATTTCTACTGGCAGCATCAACATTGCTAGACCCAAAATTTAAAAAAAAATCATTTTGAAGATCCCTTAGCTTTATCAACAGTCATGAGACATCTAAGAAATGAAATGGCAGAAATTGCTCATATAGATGACAGCATTGGAAACGCAGTGAAACATCTTCTGTTGGTGAAGTGGAATTTGATTTATGGGCTCACCATAAATCTTTAGCCCACAAACGAAGAAGAAAAAAAGTGTTTTTAACTAAAGTTTTTTTTTTAATTTTTGAAGAATGCTTATCTATTTTGAAGTATTTTTGCAAAAAAAAAACTAACAAACAAGCCTTTTCCGCAAACCATTTAATTTAAAATTACCAAACCATGATTTTAGACATTTCGAAAAAAAAAATAAAAAAAAAAATTGTTGTAGGTAAAATGGGCAAGTTCTGGTTAAAGATTCTAAAAGCAAAAGGTATAAGCTTCAAAATAAAATATTACGAAAATCCGTTAATACTATTTTTTTATAACTCCACCAAACTTTTTGATTTTTAAGCTAACACAAATTAAACTAATATTTCAAAGTTTTACAAAGTACATATAATCGAAATATTTAACCTCAATAATATTTTTTGCTTATTGAAAATGAGCAATTAAACAAAATAAAAAAGTTATTGATATCTCAAAAAATTAATTTTTGACAACTATTTTTGTAAACCTAAAACATTTTTTTTTTAGTTTTATTTATATTGAAAAATACTTGACTTTAGCGACCCCTAGTGACGAGAAAAGATGTTATATCAGCATGGTCGTTCTTTATACGAATGAGTTAACTAAGTACCTTTAAAAAAATACTAATTTCATTTACAATGGGGATAACTTTTTTTTTACTTTTGTGTATTGGACAAAGTACTGTGCACCGACTCCAAAAATATTTTGTCCCGGGCAGAACCTTCCTCCAACACCATTACAAATTTATCCCGCATTGCTGTTGATAAACACGTACCAAACTCACAGTTCACTGCTAATGATCGAACACGTACGGGCCATTTGTTGATTGTCTCCGTAGCCAATTTCGAAGCATTATAAAATTTGTACCTTTTGGGCAAAACCAGATGTTAATGGCTTAAAATGTTTTTTCATTACCTCCATACACAGCCCATAAGTTGTTGTTGCATTTTCTATTTTTGTCGGACTCAGTAAATTCTGTAACAGCATATATGATATTTCCTCTAATGATGTCAATAAAATTGCCTTTCTTTTGTTATGGTACCAGCAATAATCACGGTTGTTTTCTTTTGACTTTGATCTTGTCCTACGTCCTCGTGGTGTTTTGCTACGGTTTCGTAGTTGATTAAAATTTTTAAAGCTGCTTTCTAATGCTTCGATTCTTGAGGAAATTGATATTTTTTATTAGTATCTAAACTTGAAATTGTTGCTGGTTGTGTCATGTTAATTATTTTATCAGCTTGAACTGCTAATTTGTTAACATCTTCTTGTTTCTTGTTGTTCGAGTATGGCTCGAACATTTTCAGGCAATTGATCAAGAAAAACGCATCTGATTACTTTATTACCAACTTGTCCTTGTCCTAAATTTTTAATTGTGCGCAAACACTGTAATGGCTTTTGATCACCTAGCACTTGACCACTCAAAAGTCGTTTCAGCTTACGTTCATCAGACTCAGAAAATAGGGAGATAATTCTTGACTTTAATGTCTCATACCGATTTCCTGATTGACCAATTTTGGAGATTTTATACTTTTTTGTTAATTAAATATTACACAAATTATTTTTTTTATAAAATTTATTTAAATAATATTAAGCAACAATTTGTATGTGCCAGCCAAAATAATTACAAAATAATAATTTTATTTTTTAAGAAATTTGACAATAAAAAATTATAAAACAAAAATAAAATATTGATTTGTTATTTTAAAATTAAAACAAGTAGTAATTAAATCACTCACAGCCATCGTCAATAGCATTTCGCTCTTATACTAAAGATATTGTAATTCCGTATGGGAAAGTTAAAGTTAATGTAAAATACAATAATTTACAATCAGATGAAGAAATGTATGTTGTCCCTAACAATTATGAAACATTACTAGGACGAACTTGCATCGTTCTTCAGGAAATTGACAATCAACCCGTAAGCCAAATTCAATGCATTCGTTCAAATAGTACTCAATCTATCCCGGAAATGATAGGTTTGAAACCGTTTTTTCACAAAAGGTAGGCTGTGTACCAAACGTCGAAATAACACTTTAACTACGAAAAGATGCTAAGCCCGTATTCTACAAGGAGAGATAACTACCATTTGCGCTCCGTGATATCGCCAAAAAAGAATTAATTCAATTATATCTAAAGTTGAAAGTAGTGACTGGGGTTCACCACTTGTGGTTATACCCAAACCAGATGGTAGTGTACGCCTCTGTGTAGATTATAAAATCAGCGTAAATCCACAACTAGTTTCCGCAAATTATCCAATACGACGGATTGAAGAAATATTAAACAGTCTTAAAGGTTCCAAGTATTTTTGTCGGTTAGATCTATTCAAAGCATATTTGCATCTAAAAGTTAGTAAAGAATCAAGTGAAGTTCAAACTATTTCAACCCATAAAGGCACAATTAGGGTTAACCGTCTATCATTTGGAATTAAGACAGCACCCTTATAATTCAACCGAATTATAGAACAAATTTTGTCTGGTTTAAATAAAACAATGTCGTATTTTGATAACATTAAAGTCCATGGGGCTACAGAAGCCGAATGCAAAATAAATTTAAACGAATGTCTCCAACGTTTAAAGGAACACGACTTACATGTTAATACAAAGGAATGTACATTCCTCCAAACTCAAATAGAATATCTGGGCCATGTTGTACAACATAACAAGATATTAAAATCTCCCGCAAAAATTCAGGCTATTGTAAAAATGCCACGTCCGTCAACTTCTGACGATATTGGACGATTCCTAGGAATGGTAACCTGCTACTCAAGATTTATTCCCGGAATCTCTTCAATTACATTACTACAAAACACTTACAAATTTAAATGGGCATCCGAATGTGAAGCTACTTTTTTGAAACTAAAGAACATAATTGCCAGCGAACAAATATTAATGCCTTTTGACCCGGAACTTCACGTAGCTTTAGCGTGCGACGCCAGCCCTACAGGAGTAGCGGGAGTGCTTTCACATATTGAAAACGGGGAAGAGCGACCTCTGCTGAAAGGAATTATAGCCAATTGGATCGCGAAGCATTAGCGCTAGTTTTTACCATAAATCATTTTTTCATGTATCTGTACGGTAGAAAGTTTCAGCTTGTCACTTACAATCGGCCTTTAACCCGCATCTTCCACTAACACAACGAAATGCCACCGATCACTTCAGCACGTTTATTACGCTATGCCGAGCTTCTATCCGGATTCAATTGCGAAATTTTTTACAAGAAGGGATCAGATCATGTGAATATTGACTGTCTTTCGCGCGCAACTCAAACTTTGGAAAAGCCATCTCTGGATAATATTATTAATGATGAAGTCAACTAATTATGTTTTCGAAATTTTAAGCGAAGTAACTAATGCTGACATTTTGATAACAGAAACAGATAAAGATGAAGACCTCAGCAGCCTAAAGAATATTTTACTCAATAGTTTTAAAAATTATGATCAATTCACATTGAATAATGGAATAATTAGGTATTATTTATGACCAATTACAGTTTTATATTAATGTTGGGATATTATCCATACGGGCTAATTTCGGTCAATTATATTTTTTTTTATATGATGTAAATGAAACAATTTACTTCATCAATTTGCTCTACGTTTCGTCGATGTGGGTTTTCGACTTCTTCAGGAGCTATTTTATTAAGATATTAATTAAAATAAATGAATAAATAATTACAATTGTATAAATATAAAATAAATCACAGAATCGTCAAACTTATAACTACGGATATCACAGAACTATTACTTATAATTAATTGCAGGCATGTATTGGAGCTTAGTATTATTTCTATCTTCTTTGGTGTTGAGAGTATTCAATAGTCGTTCCTGTATTCTTAAGCTCTCCAATGTGTATCTCTTATTTTCGGATTCCTCCTTGTCAAGTATTTTCACACTTTTAAAATCAACGGTATGTCCGCTGTCTTTTGCGTGTTGTGAGAGTCCAGTTGATTCCTTTCCCTTTCTTACGTCTGCTTCATGTTTTGCTATTCTCGTTCCCAACATGCGTCTCGTAGTCCCTGCATAAACTTTATAACATTGATCGCTTTCATCCCCTTTACATGTAATTTCGTAAACAACATTTTCTGTTTTCATTTTATCTATTTTGCTTTTTCTGTTAGTAAACACACGCCTCAGTGTGGAATTTGATTTGTGAGCTATCATTATATTTTTGTTGTTTATTATATTCCTTAAGGTTCTGTTTTCTGTCAGTTTAGAAATAAATGGTACACTGCAAAATATAGTTTCGTTCGTTTCGTCGTCTTTATTTCTGTTTGTATTTCTGCTGAGGATTTTGTTAATGGTGTTGATTATGATGTGTGATGGTAATCGTTCTTTTTTAGTATTTGTCTAATTCTCTGGATGTTTTCGTTTCTGAAATGTACGTGGCTCATGTTGATTATATTATCGACGAAATTTGTGACTGTGTTTATTTTTATTTTGATTGGTTGGGTAGAATTAAAATTGATGAGTCGTCCAGAGGAAGTCGGTTTCGTGTACCAATTAGTGATAATATGTTCTCCGTCTCTTATTATGTTCATGTCTAAGTATGGTATCTGTGCAAAATTTTCATTTTCAATAGTAAATTGTATTTTCTTATGATATGTGTTCAGTGTTTCCAAAATTGTTTTCTCATCTTGTTAATAACTGCGAAAAGATTGTCAACGTATTTTGTTATGAACTTTATGTGAATATCCTTGAAATTTAGGCTATTAATTATTTCGTCAAGTAAGGTGTTTAATACTATATCAGCTATTGTAGGCGATAGGGGGTTGCCCATTGGCATACCATAAGTTTGATGGTAATATTTCCCGTTATAAGTAAAATAATTGTTATCTGTGAGGCAAAATTTTAGTAGTCTTAGGCCCATTATTACAACTTGGTAATAGTTAAAGCTATGATGTTATCGGACAGATAAGAAGTATTTGGTTATTATAAGTCTACTTTAATCTAAAAGCGACCGATAAGCTAAAGGGAAGATCATCTTGCCTTTAATTTTATAGTGAGGTTTATGTATTTAAAGTTGCCATATGTTCTGAAAAATTGACAACTTCATGAAAAATAAATTAATTTTAATTTTGTTTTGCCAATAAATAATTTGATAAATAAAAATGGAAAGCAGACGTTTGATTTATATTTTTTTCACAAACAAATATTTTCACAAACACAAAAAATTTACTGTTTCTTGTCAGTAATTTGTCAAAAGTAATTGGTTTTTAACTGGTATTGCCATATTTTAGAAAAAAATTATTTTATTTTACAAGGAAGTTGTAATAACGAAAAATTTTAAAGGTCATTTTATTCCTCACTTTAATTAAAGTTACCTTTTATTATTAAGAACATTAAAGGCAAGTTGTAATAATGGCACTTAGGAATTGAGATCTATCTATTGTAGTGTATTTTTCAAGTATTTCCCATTTGTCCATTATGTTATTTACAGCTAAAGGTGCTATCAGACAGGATGTATTTTACATATGTACTGTAAAATTTTCCATCTGTAAAAGTTGTACACATCGTGTGATACATATGAAACTTTGCATGTGTAAAATACATGTGGAAATACATATGTAATTTTTTCGATTAGAACACACTCTATTTTCCTGTGACAAACATAAACAAAACAGCTGGTTTGTTTTGAAACAAAATTGTTTAAAAAAATATATTGTAAAGAAAAATTAAAGAAAATGGATAATGAACATGGAAAAGTAAGTTTTTTCGAATTTTTATAAATTAAATTATGTTTATTATATTTATTGCAGTTAGATTGGCCAAAATAAGCAATTCTTGAAATTTATACACGTTAAAAAGTCAGCTTTTGTTTACATTTATAGGTTATGTCATACGGAAAAACATAAACAGGTGTGATAGCAAAAATTATAAATCGTATGTGAAATGGAAATTTTGAAAAACATACGGAATTACATATGGGTAAGAAAAGTGACAGTACATATGTAAAATACATCCCGTCTGATAGCAGCCTAAGTGAAACCACGTCAAAAGAGACAATAATGCCATCATCGTCAAGAGTTATTTCACTAAGTTTATCTTTTAATTCTCTTGAGTTTTTTATATTATAGTCAGGAGAAATCAAATTCCTTAATATAGAACCAATATGTTTCGATAACTTATAACATGGAACATTCATTGATGCTGATATGGGTCGTAAAGGGGTATTTTCCTTGTGGATTTTTGGTAATCCGTAAAGTTCGGGTGCCGCAGCTGCATAGTTTGTCATTGCAAATTTTTGTATTCTTGTTATTTTGTTTTGTTTGTACAGATCATTTACCAATTTATTGTTCTGTTTTTGTAATTTAGTTGTTGGGTCCATTGGTATTCTTTGGTATGTTGTGCGATCCTCCAATAAAATTCCTATTTTTGTATTATAGTCTTTTTTATATAGAATTACTGTTTTATTACCTTTATCTGCCGAAGTTATCATTAAATCTTTCTCGTGCTGTTTTATAAAGCGTTTTGTTTTCTCATGTATTCCAAGAATAAATTTCTTCTCACTGTTCCTGAGATTCCTCAAAGGACAAAGAGTATTGATTCCAAAAAGCCTTCAGTCCCACGTATTACAAGAACTTCATCGTACTCATACTGGCATCACAAAAATGAAGCAAATAGCTAGGAGGTATTGCTACTGAAAGGGTACCGACCGCGATATTGAAAATTTAGTAAGGTCATGTGCAGCGTGTGTTCACATTCAATCAAAACCGGTAAAAGCACCACTGCACCATTGGGAAGAACCAGCCGAAAACTGGGATAGAATCCACATTGATTATGCTGGTCCGTTTCAAGATCACTTTTTCCTAGTAGAAGTAGATGCAAAATTCAGATGGGCAGAAGTAAAACTTCTACGCAATGCTACAACAACAAAATCTTCAATTAATCTCCTATCCGATATATTTGCAAATCATGGTTTCCCGAAGATAATGGTATCCGACAATGCAACTATTTTTACCAGTGACGAATTCAAAGGCTTCTGCATAAAAAACGGTATTTTTCAAAAATTAATTGCTTCAGGCCAGCCAAGCACAAATGGATTAGCTGAACGTAACGTGCAGACCCTTAAACGAAAATTAAAGGCTATGGCGTTAGAACAAGAATATATACATAACAAAGTAAACGAAATTTTGCAGATATACCGAGCAACTCCTCTTGCCTGCGGAAAAAAACCTGCAGAACTTTATTATCATCGGCGTATTCGTATACGTCTGACGCTCCATTTCGAAGCTACAAAACCCATCCCCGGTGTGCGCCATATAAGCGTGGGAGAAAGGGTACAAGTATTGCACATGAAAAACAATAAAACAGTTTGGAAAACTGGAACTGTTCTACAGAAATATGGCCAGCTTCATTATCTTGTACAACTTGATGATGGGAATAAACTAAAACGACATATTGACCAATTAAAGGTTACTAAAGTACAATCTCGCAAAGTTCACTTCGCACCAGATGTTCAAACCAAATCATCTAGTCAAACGCCAAAAGTTATAATAGATATTACTACGAATCAACGATTTTTTAATATCAAATGTATCCAGAAGCTTCAAATACTCAGGTGCCAGTTCAGGAGCCACATGATTGTAGAAGTCCTAATGACAATGAACAACCTCAAGGTAGTCACAAAGAAGTTATAAGTAAAGAAGTTCTCGTAATATACCAACTTTTTTAAGAGACTACATAGTCGAATAGTATTTATTATATGGTTAATATTTTTACACATATGTACATATTTTTTGAAATGAATTAATGCAAATAGGAACTTATTATCCCTCATTAAGCGTGGGAGATTGTTGTATCTAAAATTATTGATGGCAACTCTGTAAAATCTAAATATATATTTTCTTTATAATGTTAGTATGTAATAGCCTTTTCACACTTGCCAACATCAATTTGCGAAGATGTTGAAATTTTCCCATAAGAAATGTACAGAGCTGAAAATCAACATCTTCACAATATGTTCCTAATACTACATTTACACCTACGCAAAATCTAGTAGATTTTAATTAAAATCTCAAAGAAAATTTTTGGCGTTTACACTACTACTTTTTGACATATTGTTGGATTTCGTTTTCATAATAAAAACAGTTGATTAAAAACAAAATAAATTATATTGTAAACTTTTAGTAACAAAAATGGAGAGACAAAAACAAATTTTATTACATTTTACATCCAGGGGGCTAATTCTCGCATTCGTATGCGAATAAATTTTCATTCGAACGTTCGAATTTTTTAACATTTGGGATTCCCTCATTCAATAGCGAATAAAATGTATCGAAATTTCTAATGATGGCATTCGATAACGAATGATCATTCGAACGCAACCTTGCGAGTTTTTACTCGTAAGCAAAGAAGCATTCGAAATATCGTTTTTTTTTAGCAAACAGAAGAAAAAAGAAAATGTAAGTAAAAGAAATTGTTACTTACTTTAAAAAAATATCATAATATTAATAATTTTATTACTTTTAGGTCAAAAATAATTTTACGCATGCTTCCTTTGTGAGTCTAAAACGTCTTTTGAATCTAGAAAAACACATACATATGTATGTACATACATTAATACATATGTATGTATGTATGTATGTATGCACATATGTACCCAGCATACCATTCTAGGAGCGCTCCGAAAAAGCAGTCAGAAAAAAGTCCAACTAAAGAGCATTTTCGGAACGAAAGAAAAATTTGCTTGTTACTGTCCTGAGTCTCAGTATGACTAAGAAATTCCACTTAATTATGTGTGTACCAAAGCGTTGTTGTCTTGTTATTTGTGCTTTGAACAAAAAAAAAGAACATAGCTGTACCACACAAGAATGATAAAAACAAGATTACACAAAGCTCAAGAAAAACCTCATAAAAGACTCTTTTCTGGCATTATCTAAGAGCTCTTTCTGACGGACCATTTTCGAATGTAATGACCCTCTTTTCTGAAGGTTTTCGGAGCAATTATGATTGTTTTTTGGGCTCATAAAGAGCGTTAACGCTCCGAAAAAGGTGTCAGAAAAGACTCTTTTCGGCTTGCTGGGTACTTATTTATACTTATTCAATGTGTGTCAATTTTAAGGGGTCGGAGGTGTTTCTTATGTCATTTTCAATATCGTCAGAATCAGAAGACGATGAGTAAAAAAACATTTTTAATTTAGAATAATTTCTTTAAAAAATTTTGCTCAAGTAATTTTTTGCAGAACCATATGTTTTTTGTTTACATTTTCTTTTATTTTATTCAGTGTTGTAATACGTACTTATTTAAGTTTTTTTACAACACTGAAGCAATCAATCGATTCGATTCGTATCGAGTATCATCATTAGAAAATTTTGCAATGTCGAAATAAATTTCGATTCGAAAACAATTTCGATCACGACTGCCAGAATTAGCCCCCAGATCTAAAAAAACATTCGGAATTAACATTTTTGCGTTAAAAAAAAAACAGCATCATTTGTTAAGCATAATAGCATGTTCAGATATGAAACTTAATTGAGTCAATATTCTGTTAATTGACAATATTATTTTAAGTTTTCAGGCATACGCAATTTTCAGCTTGCTCAATAATAATTTGACAGTTGGAAAACAATACAAAAAATACTCTAAATGGTTGTTGTGTTTCTATGTAAACAAACTTACCTTCAAATTGACTTTTCAATGATTTCTTTTGTTGACATTTGCCATTTTATACAATTTTGTTCACTAAACACAGTTGTGAACAGTGTTGCATTCGAAATCTTACTCAATATTATAACAATTTCGTACTTATTGCGCAATAATTAATTGAGATTTTATATGGAATATTGAGATCAATAATGGCGTTAATTGCGATTAACGCAATTAAGGTGCATATGTGAACACGGTATAAGGTTTTACAAACTTCTACAAATGTACTACACTCAATTATTATATAGGAGGTTGGAATGGACACACGTAAGAATGGGAAATATGTGGCTATTCCTTCTACATCCTCGAAGCTCTCCAATGTGGTCTCCCCAAAGTGTTCTTAAAAGAGCCTTTTCGTTTGTATTCCACTACTTCTTTTTGTAGGTACGTTTTCTGTAAATTAAGCTCGCTTGTAGCATTACATTTTATATTAATATAATAATTTACACACCCCTTATTTATTATTGGTGTATCCATTTCCAATTAATGTTTATTTAGTATACGGCAGGAGTGCCCAAGCCCTATACTCTTGGTGGTCTTGTATTTGTAAAAACTCTTAAGGTACGGTCACACTTGTAAAACATTTGACAAAAAACACCAAATATTTCTCTTCCATAATGTGACCATAAAACATTTTGGGGTGCAAACATGATTTTGAGAAAACAAAATTTGTTTTGTAGCAAGCAAAAATTTCTCTAATGTGAACAGAGTGTGACCACCCTGTCAAATATTTTCCGCTTTTTTGGGCAAATAATTATTTTTTCTTGCAAAGCTATTGTAAGAACAAATAGAGGCAAATAACAGCTGGTAAAAACAGTGTCATTTTTAAAAATACATTAGGAACATTTTCATAAAAATCACCAAACCAGAAGTTTACAAATATTTCAAAACTCCATTTTCAATGCAGAAATTAAAGGCCAGGTATTTAAATAGTAAAAATTTTTATGGAGGTTATTGTCAAATATGGACCGATTCCAATAAATTTCGGTAGGCTGATTTATATTTTTTTTATGTTTTTACATCTAATTTATAAGAAAATTTTCACTTTTTTGTTCAATATTTTCAATATGAAACTTTTTAAATTTAGCTCGTGTTCAAAAATGCAAGCTTTGTGCAGTAAAAAAGCATCAGCATCACAACTACAACGCATCAGCAACAAGATTAATTTTGCGTATTATACAGTTATACCGCCAATGTGATATTCAAAGGTAGCACCATATATTGGCAACAATCAAAAGACTTGATTTTTATTGCACAACGAAAAAAGTACAGTATGCTGTAAAATGTGTTGGCAGCATTCTTGTTATACCCTTCACCTTCATGAGAAGGGTATATATAAGTTTGTCATTCCTTGTGAAATTTCCACAATATAATTTTCCGACCCTGAATCCTTATAGATAGCGGAGTCGATTAAGCCATGCCCGTCTGTCTGTTGAAATCAGTTTTTTGAAGTCCCCAGATATACTGGGGATCCAAACTTCAATAATTCTGTCAGAAGTGCTTTCGAGAAGTTTGCTATTTAAAATCAGCAAAATCGGTTTAGGTCAACCAGAGTTATGAACCAATATGTGAGACCACCTCCATAAAATTTTGATATTTTTCGTCCATTTTATTGCAATATTTTCAAATATATTGCAGATAATACCATGAAATTTTGTATACGTTGTTTTTATGATAAAAGAGGAAAGTGTGCGGAAAATAGTAAGAATCGGTCCATGATTTCTTATAGCCCCCATACAAATATATATATTCCCGAAATATGGCTTAATGATAAATGCCTATAAAATTTGAATATCTAGACAAAATTCAGCAAAAATAAGTCTTATACAAAAAGAAATTGCAAAACTAATTTTTTTTTAGTTCGGTCCATGTTTGACCATAGACCCCATATAAAGTCCACTTCCAAAATTCACTTAAATACGTATAAAACAGATATAAATAATGTTCAACGGCTAAAATTTGACATAAATACTCTTTATGGGCAAATTAATTGTTGTACTAAATTTTATCGTAGTCGGCCCAGAACTGATCATAGCTCCCATACAAGGACCACATCTGAAAAAGACATTTTGCCCTATATATATTGTATAAATATTGGTACCGACTCAAAACTTTGCACAGATCATTTACATATATACAAAAATCATTCCACAAAATTTTCTTAATTTCGGTTTATTTTTAACCGTATGCCGCATATAAAGCCCTCTTCCGAAAATCACTTTAATACTCATAAATCTCTTATAAATAAGGGTACCAATCCAAAATTTTACATGGATCATTTACATACATGCCTAAATCAAACTGCTGGATTTTGAGAATATCGGTCCATATTTGACAATATCCCCAAAATAAGGCCCACTACCGAAATCCACGTTAATACTAATATATATCTTAAATATACTGTTCTTATGTTGAAATTCGACGTGAAATATCCTCATATGCATGAAAATAACTCTTCCAAAATTTAAGAAGATCGGCCCTAAATTTTCATAGCTGCCATATAGAACCATTTCCAAAAAACAAATAAAATCGGGTCAAAAAATATTCTTTTCGGATTTAACCCATATTTGGTCCATATTTTATAATCATGATATATATCGTTGGAAAGGTATTTTTAATACCTTTTATTTAATGTATTACAAATTATCAGACGAGACTCATCGAACTGTTCGGACGTGTTTTTTAGTGCGCCTGAATTTTCGGTGAAAAAATCGTAATAGGTGAAAAAGTGTAAAAAGTTGAAATTAAACAAAAAAGTGAAAAAATCGTAATAGGTAAAAATATAAAAAAAACATTAAAATTCGCATAAAAACTGTATGAGTGTTCCTCTCAGATGTAATTCTGAGAAAGAGCTTAGCTCGACTAGAAAAACTATATGGGTCTCTGAGGAAGAATCCTTAAAAAAATCTGTGGAGAATCTTTTCACTGCAAGAGCCGTGGAACGGCGTCGTTCCTGTTCGCCCAATATAGTGATTTCAATAGATGAAGGAACATCAACACCTTCTACATCAAATAGTGCAGTCAAACCTAGAAAACAAGTAGGTATGGATAAAGGAGCCCGACAACTGCTCAAGTGTCATCAAATTCAAAAGCTCCTAAGACCGTGAGTAATGATCAAAATAGGTTTGCTCTCCTCCAGACGGATGAGCCAGTACTTCCTAAGAAGACGTTTAAGCCCCCACCAATTTATCTGCGAGAGCCCACTTCCAGTAAATTAGCACAAGGAATTATTTCGGTAATAGGTGAAAATATGTTTAGCGTAACATCAATTAAACATGGAAATATCAACGAAACCAAAATTCAAGTGAAAAAGGAAGATGATTTTCGGAAATTGTCCAACCAGTTGGAGAGGAAGACTAGGGATTTCTATACCTATCAGCTCAAAAGCGCAAAAGGACTCTAAGTAGTTCTAAAGGGTATAGACCTATGTGTTGATCCTGCGGAGATAAAGACCGGCTTAATGGACAAAGGGTTCAAAATTAAGAGTGTTGTGAATGTTAGAAACCCTGAAAAGATTCCACAGCCTATGTTCAGAGTGGAATTGGAACCTGGAGATGTTGTCTTAAAGAAAAACAAGTCCCAACCCATCTACAATCTGATGTACCTTCTGCATCGTAGAATCACCGTGGAAGAACCACATAAGCGTCAGGGACCCGTCCAGTGTCTCAACTGTCAAGAATTTGGTCACACCAAGGCGTATTGTAAATTGCCGTCAGTTTGTGTTGCGTGTGGGGAGCTACATGCAACTGCTCAATGTGATAAGTCGAAAACTGATTCAAAAAATGCAGTTACTGCGGAGGTAATCATACCGCAAATTATAGAGGTTGTCCAATTTACACTCATCATCCTCAACAGCCTAATTTTGCTTCGAGTAACAATTTCCCTCAATTGTTACGGTCCACTAGTCATGCAAACGCGCCTAGGTCTAGACAAGTTTCTTACGCAAACGTGGTTAAATCTAATATGCCAGGTTTGGAGCAGGAACCTAAATCACAATATTTCGAGCCTAATATTAACACTCTAGAGACTACATTGCAGACACTTGTCCAAACTATGAACACTTTTACGACCACTATGACATCCATGATGCAGGAAATGCTGAAAATGCAATCCACTATCTTACAAGCCATTTTAAAGAAATGATTTGTTTAAAAATTTGTTTTTGGAATGCGAACGGCCTCCGCCAACATAAAAACGAACTGGAACACTTCCTGATTGATAAGCAGATTGATGTCATGATGATTTCTGAAACTCACTTGACGGCGACAGCGTACTTCAAAATTAATGGCTACGTGTTGTATGATACTAAAGATCCCCGCGGAAGAGCATGTGGAGGATCGGCAATTCTTATAAAGAACAGAATAAAACATTATTTAATGAACAACATATGTGAGGATTACCTACAAGCAACAAACATTTGTATTGAATTCTGTCAATACAATTTTGTTTTATCATCAATTTATTCGCCGCCTCGATTTTCAATAAAAGAACACCAATACTACAGCTTCTTCAATTCCCTTGGAGCTAGATTTTTAGTTGCTGGTGACTTTAACGCCAAACACACATTTTGGGGTTCACGTCTGGTGACCCCGAAGGGTCATGAACTCTTGAAAATGGGCAAAATTGGCCGACGGACCGACGGAAGATTCCCGATGTTATTGACTTTGGAGTAGTGAAAAATATCTCTGTAGAATCGATATAAGTGGAGCCTTCATTAGACTTGTCTTCAGATCATTCCCCTTCTATTATTTCAATGCGTTTCCTTCAAGGGAATGGCTCTCCATTTCGGGACATATCTAAAACCAGAGTAAGTTGGATAAAGTATAAAAAGTATGTTCCCACTGCACGGAAAATGTAGTGTTGAGAACTACCGAGGATATTGATGGGTTGATTGGCAAGTTTACTGAGGACATACGAAGAGCTGTACATCACGCCTCCACATATGACGTTGAGTGCAGAAGTGGGACAAACAGAACTTATTTCGCAGAACTCGATCATCTCCTGTCAGAAAAAAGAAGAGTTAGAAGAGAGTGGCAAATTCACAGGTCTCCTCAACTGAAAGCTAGGCTACGAGAATGTGGAGATATACTAAGAAATTTCTTAGAAATCCAAAGAACGGCCTCACTTAGATCTTACTTGGAGGGTCTTGATAGTACCCCACAATCAGACTATTCGTTATGGAAGGCGGCACGAGGTTTAAGAAGACCAATTAGAGGAAAGCCTTCTCTGCGAAATCCAACTGGTGACTGGGCTAGAAATGATTCCGAGAAGGGGGCTTTATTTGTTAACCATTTGAGAAATGTGTTTACTATAAACAACTCAAATAATGCATCTGATTTGCCTCCACTCGTTATAAGACCTCCTGTACCTCTAAGACTTAGCTTTAATGATGTTCAAAACGCTATTGGATTAAATCAGCAACAAAATGCTTGTGGAGTTACCTCGTGTAGCTAGAAGAATTATCCTCTTTATCTTCAATGCTATTTTACGACTAGAATACTATCCTGCAGATTGGAAGGTATCTATGATTACCATGATTCCTAAGCCAGGGAAGGACCCCACTAAAGTAGAGTCATATAGGCCAATTAGTCTACTGCCGACAATTTCAAAACTGTTTGAAAAATTGTTAATCGCCAAGTTGATTCCAATTCTGAACGACACTCAATGTATCCCAAATCACCAATTTGGTTTCAGAGCTAAACACAGTACCATCGAACAAACACACAGATTGGTAAATGTGATAAGACGGTCGTTTGAAGAGAAAAAATTCTGTTCCGCGCTTTTCATTGATGTTTCCCAAGCGTTGGACAAAGTCTGGCATGAAGGTTTAATGCATAAAATAAAATTAGCTCTGCCTGCTAACACCCACAAACTTATGAAAAGTTATTTATATGATCGCAAATTTACAATCAAAGAAGGCGATTTTTTAAGCCCCGCTCAGCCAATTGAAGCAGGAGTACCCCAGGGTAGCATACTGGGTCCAACATTATATTTGATTTATGCATCCGACATGCCGTCAGACCCCAAAATCCACACGTCAACTTTTGCAGACGATACAGCCTTTATCAGCGTCCATAAGGACCACCAAGTTGCATCACAGAATTTCCAGAATTATGTTTATAAACTAGAGAATTGGCTAGAGCTTTGGAAAATCAGGGTAAATGAACAAAAATGTATTCATATCACTTTCACATTGCGAAAAGATACCTGCTCGTCCATCAGAATAAATAATCAAATTATTCCTCAACATAATGAAGTCAAATACCTCGACATTCACCTCGTCCGCCGTTTAACTTGGAAGTCTCATATTGAAGCGAAAATTACACAAATGAGATTAAAAGCAGTGCAACTTAATTGGTTAATCGACAGAAACTCTACATTGAAATTGGAGTGCAAACTTTTGTTGTACAATGCAATTCTAAAGCCAATCTGGTGTTATGGAATTCAATTATGGGGTACTGCCTCAGCATCAAACATTGAAAAAATTCAAAGGGGTCAAAATAAAATTCTACGTATAATTACTGCAGCTCCATGGTATGTTAAAAATTCTCGAATCCACAAAGATCTAGGCGTGCCATTAGTAAAAGCCGAATTTACAAAATATGCGTCAAAGTATGTCAGCAAACTTGAACACCATCCAAACCCACTTGCACGAGACATCCTTAACTTTAGTGGCCACAATCGGTTGAGAAGGAGGGATACCCTTGCTTTAACTCAAGCGCAAAACAGATGACTGGACCAGTGGATGTAAATTTTTTTGTAGTATCATAATATTTTCTCTAGCACTGGCTGTACTTATTATTTGCTTTTAGTATTAAGATTCGAAAACTTATTGTCATTTCATTTCTGAAGATTCAATAAATAAATTAAATGTATTAAAAAAAAAAACAAATTATCGGACACCCAGTAGTTCCCGAGATATAGGCCTATATATTTTCAACTTTAAGGACCCGCCCCCTCGAAAATAGGCGTGACCGCCAACAAATTTTTTTTTGCTGGTATCTCCTGTAAAAGCCCTATTTGATTTTTTTTTTTTTTTTTTTTTGAGCAAAATAACTAAAACCGAATTGTACCCCTTTTTTATACTCTGTTTGTTAAGTTACACTCAAGATTATTATGAACATCAGACAAACTCTATAAATTATGGTAAGAATTGGTAATTAAATCGATTAAAAATAGTGAAAATTAGACAAGATTTCAAAATATTTAACATAAATTATGTTGGTCGTAAAATTGTGTTTTTAACAATACATCAAATACTAATAAAATTTACACTAATGGGTCGATTACGAATGGCAACCGAACCTCAGTTCACACATATTACAGATGGCAACTGGCAACTTTAGTTGCCGAACATGGCAACCGAGAATTTGTGAGTACTTTGATTTTATTTAATTTGGTTAAATGTTATTAATTTTGTTGCTAAATTATTTATATTTGTACATATGTATGTATATGTACATACTATATATAATTTTCTACCCGAAAATTCGACAAAAATGTTAAAAACGAAAGTTGTCTTACATAATAACAACTTGCACGTCAGTTACGTTGCCTATTGGCAACCCAACTCCAGTTTGATTGCTATACATAATCGACCCATAAGACTGAATAGAAAACACAGAATAAGGATATGCTAGTCCTATAACCAGTGTAGTTTTTGTATTTCTTAGTACGGTTAGGTGGAGGGTATTTAAGATTCGGCACAGCCGAATATAGCACTCTTACTTGTTTTACTTATAGCTATGCTTTTATTTAAATAAAAGTTGCACCATATTTTAATTGAAACCATTGTGCCATTTATTGATAATATAGGGCAAAACGAAAATAATATGGCAAATAATATATACAATAAGTATTGAATAATGGATGGGGCGCTTAACAGTTTGCATAATATGCAACATCGATATTTGTCAAAACCACTGGTAGGTTTTACATGAAAAATAGGGAAAAATATATAAAAAGAGTTTAAGGCAATTTTTAATTTTAAATAATTTTTTGCTTCTCCTGTAAAATTTTGAAAATGTTAGATTGGGCCTTTTACCCTATATATATATATATTAGGGTTCGGCTTATTTGTATGAAGGTAAAAAAAAGTGTTGTAACTATGGGTCTCAGGGTTTTAAAGTGTTCCTTTTGGTATAAAACAATGAAGTGTAAAGTTTTAGCCGGATCGAATAATATTTAGAGGTGGCGACTTGAGCTTATACTTTTATTTATGTATTTTTTGGCGAAAATAGGCTTTCTTGCAAGAGATTAGGGTTTTACACATAATAAAGGAAGTTATGTTTTACAATAATTATATAACTTTTATTGAAAATAAACAAATAAGATAAACATATATAAAATATGTAAAGCATAACATATAAAATCAATTAGTTAAGGACTTTTTAGTATTAAACGGAAATTTGCTGGTATATTCTTTTACTACTTGCAACAAATTTTGAAATTCACTTTATTTTGTCGTTAGGTTTTTATTATAATCTTGCATGAGCTTCACACCATGCTCTGCTTGTCATTAACTATTTTAAGTTTATTTTATAAATTTTTTTTAGCATTCAAAAAATCTTCATCACCATGCCATTTAGACGGATCTTTAGTCAAAAACGCTCTTGAAATTTTAAAACGATCGAAAAACTGAACAGTTTTAGCCGTGATGATCAAGTCTAGCCGTTTAATAGAAATGTCGTTCTCGTCATCAATGTGAAGTGCCAATAATTGTTCCGCCATTTGTTGTTTTTCAAGGTAGGAAACATTATCGTCGATACCACTTTAATAAAAATTTAATTGTAAATATCGCGTATAAATGTTAAATCTTGATTTGGAGCTTCAACAGCAACAGTTGCACGAAACCAAAATTGTACATAAAAGCGTACAATGATAATAGATATATCGCGTAAATATTTCTCCTCTCCTGTTGATAATTTAAATTCTTTAACGTATAAATCGCCTTGCTCATCCAGCGTGCATGATGCATCGGACCAAGCAATCGAAAATGATGTCCTTCAGCAATTGACCCCAAAAAAGTAGAGTTAACTCTAATAATTCTACATAATCAGTATACGCATGGTCTCTTGACAATTCAGTTTGGCAGAAATCGATTATTTCTTCCTTATTGTCATTTACCTGTTTACCTACATAACTATTTGTCACACCAAACTTAAACTTATGGTGCTGAATATTGTTCCAAGAAAATGTAAACCTTACAAAAAGGGGAACATTTGTGCCTAATGTAGGTCTAGCAACCGATTCAAATGCAGCACGTAAAAATATTTCACTAATGTGAATGCATGGAAGGTATAATAGGCTGCGATTTAATAACTGCTCTAACAAAACTGCAGCTCTATTTAATCTTCTGGAGTTAGAAGCAGTTGTATCAAAACAGGCTGCCACCAGCGATGCCAACGTAGCCCTTTTCGCGCTAGATTTAGCCCGATTTTAGTTATTCAAACGCGAAAAAAGAAAATTGGCCCTAAACTAAAAAACGCGTAAATCCAGCACGTTTACAATTATCTTTTAGCCCTTTTAGCCCGTTATTACTTTTTGCTTGATATGGCTACATTTTAGTTTTTTCGTACTCTTTCTTCCTTTAATCCAATAATATAAAAATAATGCTATGTTGTTCAAACAAAAAAATACCTGACGAAGTGTGCTCAAAAATTAATTCGAATGAAACATATAAAAAAAAATCTAAATATTTTATTGATAGTGTCTTATGGACTGAAAATGATGATGAACAAGAAATCGAAATTTTGTTCAGTAACGACTAATTTTAAATGTATTTAATACTATGTATTTAATCTGCGTATGTACCTTATTTAAATAAATATTTATTTATTTAAATTAATTATTAAAATGTAATTGAAATATGTATCTCATGGTAGTAATTTTTTTCTAATAAATTATTTTATAAAAATGTGTTTGTTGTTTTGATTTTTAAAAGAAAAATTTCATAATTTAGCCCCTTTTCGCACTTTATCGAAAATTTTGACAGGATGTGGCTTTAAACGGACTTTTTTTCAATTTAGCCCTTTTTTCAAAAATGTTTACGCGTTTTGATTCTCAAAAGTTGAAATCACTGGCTGCCACAATTTGATCATCGATCTTCCATTCAGTCATCTTGTTGCTTGAACGTAAATTGGCCATATTCGTGACACTTACAGAATGAATTAATTGTAGAGAAAGGAACACGTCTGTCTTGTTGCTCGATCAGAATTATATGCATATCAAGCGACATTACCTTGCCGGATTGTTTAAATTTTGCTGACTGCTTTGAATGATGACAGCAGTTGCTTATTTATAAGCGGACTTATATACTATACTACTCAATAGCTTACTACAATAGCTTACTACACGTTTTTTTTTTTACCGATTTTAACACATTATAGAGTTTTTGCTGAAAAATACCTGAAATTAGAATTTCATCTCAGGTCGCCACCTCTAAAGATAGTCAGATCAAGCTGAAATTTTACATTTTTTTCTTTTAAACCAAAACAAACATTTTTGGAACCTGAGACTTTTGGCAACGTCACTTTTATAAATAAGCCGAACCCTAATATATATATATATATATATATATTATATATATATATATATATATATATATTTTCGAGTCTCCCACTTTTCAAAAAATGATTTTTTTCCCTATAACATCATTTTGATTCGAAATTCGATTTTTTATTCATCGTTATATTATCTTTTTTATGTGTATATGGGGGGTTTTTGGGGTCGAGAAAATCATTTTTGATCTTTATTTTTACCTATAAACACCACCAGAGGGCGTTTCATGCATATTTGTAATATTTTTCGTCTATTTTCCGAGAAAAATTTTTCGGTAATTTCAGTTATTTTTTAATTCTTTTAGTAAAAGTGTACAATGGATCCAAATGCATTGCCGTCTACATCGCAAACATCAACAACATCAACGAGTACCGAAAGTCATTTGAAGCATTTGTCTTCGCACGATGTTGCATTTTTTGAAAAGTGGGAGACTCGAAAATTGAAACCCATGGTTCCTTCACCAAAATTGCTTAGAATTGTCCATTGACCCTCTTTTCTGAAGGTTTTCGGAGCAATTATGATTGATCAGAAAAGAGGGTCATTACATTCGAAAATGGTCCGTCAGAAAGAGCTCTTAGATAATGTCAGAAAAGAGTCTTTTATGAGGGGTTTTTGGGCTCTTAAAGAGCTCTTAGATAATGCCAGAAAAAAGTCTTTTATGAGGTTTTTCTTGGGCTCTGTGTAATCTTGTTTTTATCATTCTCGTGTGGTACAGCTATGTTTTTTTTTTGTTCAAATCACAAATAACAGGACAGCAACACTTTGGTACACACATAATTAAGTGGAATTTCTGAGTCATGCTGCGTGCCGACTCAGGACAGTAACAAGCAAATTTTTTCTTTCGCTCCGAAAATGCTCTTTTGTTAGACTCTTTTCTGACTCCTTTTTCAGAGCGCTCCTAAAATGGTATGCTAAGACTTTTTTAAACGGTATCATACGTTAAACAAAAACAAAATCTACATTGACGATCGCAGTCACCAATGCTTACCAGTAGAGCATACGAAAGTGTTGTTGCTTTGCGCTTGCGCCCTTAAAATATTTTTATTTATATTTGACGTTTGATGTTTATTGAATATGTGTATTCAGTAATGACGTTTATGAAAATAAATAATATGCTACAGGCCGTTCACAACAGTGCTATTTGGCCTTAGATAGTATTTTATGACTTAGGACTTTAGAACACATTCGGAATTGGCTAATTGTATACAGAAATACACCTGTCCCTCGATTTACACGATAGATGCGTTCCTGAAAAAATCGTATAAATCGAAATAGAAAATTTTTGTATGAAAAATCGTGTAAATCGAGAAAAGACCCAAATACATACGAATAAATTTAAAATTTTGTTTAGAAAATTCATTTATTTTAAAGTAAATTAAATTATGTATATAAAAAATAATTAAAATCAATACATACATTGTACATACATATTTCCATTGCATTAATAAAACAAAATAAATGGAACTCATAAAAAATATTACATGTCAGTATGTACACTAAAAAAACAATTAGAAATATATTAGATATACATATTTATATGTACATAGTATGTATAATATATACATTGTATATGTATCAGTCATCACTTTAAAATAATTCTTCATCACTGTCTTCCACTACTAATCGTATCATTTTGGTAGGCGACATATCACTTTCGTCGCTAGATAAGATTTCATGCGAGTCTGATTCGATAGTTGATAAATTAGAGATAACACCAGTTCGTAGAGATTTGGAAGTATAATTTGTAATTAAAACTTGTGTTGAATTATTGTTTAAGTCCTTATAGACCTCCCGATATTGGGCTAAGCCCTGTGAAATGTATCGCTGGAATACAAGGGCTCTTTCAATATTTGGGTCGTTTTTTAAAAAATGATTTCCCAATTTTCGGTCTAATTCAAGCCCTTCACGAATATTTTTTGTTGTCAGTGCTACTGATTCCGGAACTCCTTCATCGGAATCGTCGTCGTTTGTTTCGACCACCATATTTACTAAATCTTCAATTTCAATATCTTCAATAGAAGCACTTTAAATGGCAATCCCTTTTTGTTTAAATACCGCTTTGCGTCTGGGACAAATATATTATGAAACCAGTCACTAAAAACAGCAGCCGTAACCCATGCCTTCTTATTGGACATCCAATAAACGGGCAAGTTGTCTTTATTTAATCCTTTAAATGCACGTGGCGCTTGTGATTTGTTAATAACCAATGGCTTCATAATGTAATCGCCGGAAGCATTGGAACAAAAAAGAATCGTTATCCGATCTTTAGCAGCTTTGTATCCACTTGCACATTTATTAACTTGTGATAGAAAAGTCCGCTGTGGCATTTTTTTCCAAAACAGTCCCGATTCGTCTGCATTGAAGACTTGATCAGGAGTGTATGAATTGGCAGCAATGATTTCAGCAAATTTTTTGGGATATTCTTTAGCCGCATCTATATCAGCAGAAGCTTGTTCACCTTTTAATTTTAGATTATGTAAGGAATGCCTTTTCTTAAATTTTTCGAACCAGCCATGACTTGCCGAAAACGATGATTTTTTTACAGCTGATGATGTAGATGTAGATGGTAGCTGATTATTAAGTTGCTGATCATTAAGCTTTTCATAAATCCTCAAAGCTTTATTTGTAATAGCATTGGTATCAATTGGAACTCGCTTTTGAGTTTGATCTTCTATCCAGATCATTAGTGCCTTTTCCATATTTTCAATTGTAATGTCCCGAACATATGAAGTTGTACTCAGACTCGTTTTAGTTCCAGCTGCTACACTTTTCCTGATTATGTCTTCATTTTTTTTATAGATCTTATTGTCGCTTCGTGAATAGAAAAAAAAATTAGAAACTGTTGTTACTCTGTCTCCTTTACATAGTCTATCTAAAATCTGAATTTTAGTTTCTAAAGATATCACTTTTCTTTTCGCTTGGTTTTTATTAATATTTTTCGGTGGCATGGTGAAAAATGTTAACTAAATTATACCATACAAATTTTGCAAAAACTAAATTCACAAATATTTTTATATTTCTGTATTAAAATCTACCACCTCTCTGTTTCTAAACACTAATTGTACTGTTGATTTTTTAATATATTTTTATGCTTCTTGTGTGTGTGAATATACAAACGGGAAACTCCCTTCTTATATTTAATGCTATTATGTACATAGTATTACCATACGAAAATACACATTTGGAAATATTCGTTAATTTGAAATAATGTGTAAAAGCTTCATAATTCTTAAACGTATATCTTATCGTTACGAAACAACTATAAAAAAAATATTTTTTGCTAAAATTATTAAAAATAAAAATCGTGTAAATGGAGGTAATTTCCACATCCCTCGTTATAAATGAAAACCAAAAAAATCGTGTAAAAGTGAAATCGTGCAAAAAAAGTATCGTATAAATCGAGGGATAGGTGTATACAAAAATAAATGTAGTGTTTACAATTTATTTTCAAATAAATTGTATATTTAACTTGAAGTGAACTTCGATTAAAATGTTTTATAAAAAAGTTACATCACTAACAAAGGTGACTTCTATAGTCAACAAAAAAAAAATAACAAACAAAATTAAATTTGAATTTTACAAATCATCATCATCTTTCTCCAGTATACATTCTATTAATAACCTTATACAACGCAATAATATCTGGGTTTGCTCTTTCAAACGAATAATCAATCCTATTATTAAATCCTTTTCAAAAATCATTTTACTTTTTAAAAGCGGCGTGGTTTTTGTTTATTTTGTCTACTTAACTGATGGTAGATGTTAGATCAGTGATGGAAAATGGGTTTTTGTTTTTCGTACCAACTATATAAATAAGTACTTTTTAGACCTCCATGGTACCATTTTTAATATTTGTTAAATAATCATAAAACTTTACCACAAATTTACTTTATCAAATATATATATTTCCAAAATAACTAGAATTATTATTGTAAGAATAAAAGAAATAGAAGAGTTAACTTCTAACGATTTTGAAATCCTGATTAACTACATTTTAAGCTTTACCCCCTGTTTCACGATGTCGAAAGATAAGACTTAAGACACACACTTGATTGTGGAATAAACAAACTTGATTGAGTAAAAAATAGATACGATAAAAAGTTTGTGTCTTAAGTTTTATCTAAGCGAACGTTATCTTTCGACATCGTGAAATAGGCCCTTAGTTTTTGAATTTAGCCTTAAAACCATAGTCCAATTAGTCTACTGCCGACAATTTCAAAACTGTTTGAAAAATTGTTATTGGCTAAGTTGATTCCAATTCTGAACGACACTCAATGTATCCCAAATCACCAATTCGGGTTCAGAGCTAAACACAGTACCATCGAACAAACACACAGATTGGTAAATGTGATAAGACAGTCGTTTGAAGAGAAAAAATACTGCTCCGCCCTTTTCATTGATGTGTCGCAAGCGTTCGACAAAGTCTGGCATGAAGGTTTAATGCATAAAATTAAATTAACTCTGCCTGCTAACACCCACAAACTTATGAAAAGTTATTTATATGATCGCAAATTTACAATCAAAGAAGGCGATTTTTTAAGCCCCGCTCAGCCAATTGAAGCAGGAGTACCCCAGGGTAGCATACTGGGTCCAACTTTATATTTGATTTATGCATCCGATATGCCGTTAGACCCCAAAATACATACTTCAACTTTTGCAGACGATACAGCCTTTATTAGCGTTCATAAGGACCATCAAATAGCATCACAGAACTTGCAGAAATATGTTTATAAACTAGAGAATTGGCTTGAGCTTTGGAAAATCAGGGTTAACGAACAGAAATGTATTCATATAACTTTCACATTGCGAAAAGATACATGCTCGTTCATCAGAATAAATAATCAAATTATCCCGCAACACAATGAAGTCAAATACCTCGGAATCCACCTCGATCGTCGTTTAACTTGGAAGTCTCATATCGACGCAAAACTTACCCAGATGAGATTAAAAGCAGTGCAAATTAATTGGCTAATCGGCAGAAATTCTACATTAAAGTTGGATTGCAAACTTTTGTTGTACAATGCAATTCTAAAGCCAATCTGGTGTTATGGAATTCAATTATGGGGTACTGCCTCAGCATCCAACATTGAAAAAATTCAAAGGGGTCAAAATAAGATTCTACGTACAATTACTGCAGCTCCATGGTATGTTAAAAATTCTCGAATCCACAAAGATCTAGGCATTCCTTTGGTGAAAGTCGAATTTACAAAACACGCCTCAAAATATGTCAGCAAACTTGAACAACATCCAAACCCACTTGCACGAGACATCCTTAACTTTACTGGCCATGTTCGGTTGAGAAGGAGGGATACCCTTGCTTTAACTCAAGCGCAAAACAGATGACTGGATCAGTGGATATAAATTTTTTGTAGTATCATTATATTTTGTCTAGCACTGGCTGGACTTATTATTTTCTTTTAGTATTAAGATTCGAAAACTTATTGTCATTTCATTTCTGAAGATTCAATAAATAAATTAAATGTATATAAAAAAAAAAAAAAAAAAAAAATAAAAAAAAAAAAAAAAAAAAAAACCATTTAATGTAAATGAATATGTCAAAGACTCATATTGTTCGATAATTCAACCAAAAATTTATTGTAATAATCATCTTATAGATGCATATTTAAAGATCAAATTGATATCAGTTCCAAAATGTTCATGAAATTTAATATAGAAAAAGGAAAACGAAAAATTTGTTCGGAATGAAATCAATTGTTCGTTTTACTTTTTCTTTAGAAGCAAAATACGGAAATAATTCCACTTCCGAACGGAATTAAATTCTGTGACATGGCTGATATTTATCTGTTTCATCTGAAATACCAAATTTTGATGCAGCAGTATTTTGAAATTGTACCATAGGACTCGTGGTAGTACCACGGTACCAACTGTTTTTAAAATGTATCAAAAAAGTACATGTTTGCCATCAGTGTGTTAGATGTTGCAAGCGTGAATGCATGTTTCACATTTTCAACATCTTCCATGCGTTCCTCTTAAATGTATGCAAGTGTGAAAAGGCTATGAGTGTGAATAATGAAATAAAGAAATGAAGTAATAACGCGTGCGTTTTTAATTTCAACAAGATATAACATTCTTTAATAATTGTTTTCTTATATTTTATAGTCAATGAATAATATGACGAAAGACTATGATTACTTGCTTAAAGTATTACTAGTAGGAGATAGTGATGTTGGAAAACATGAAATTTTGTCGGGGTTGGAAGATGCATCATCAGAAAGTCCGTTTTGCAGTGGAAATGGTAACAGTTAAAACAATATTTTAATTACATGTATCGATTTTATTTTTCTTTTAATATTTGTTATTAGCCTACAAAACAACAACGATTCTTCTGGAAGGCAAAAGAGTAAAACTACAGTTGTGGGACACATCTGGTCAGGGGCGATTTTGTACAATAATACGATCTTACTCGAGAGGCGCACAGGGAATAATACTAGTTTACGACATAACTAACAAGTGGAGTTTTGATGGAATTGATAGATGGCTGAAGGAAGTAGAAGAGGTAAATTTAATGAAAATAAAAAATTTAAAATTTTAATTTAATACATTAATTTAGAATTTGGTTGACATATCTTTTACAATTGAACAACAAAGTCTTTGTATGTACGTGAAGATAAATTTGAAATTTAACTCCCTAGACACAGCCCATTTAAAGATTACAGAGTCATGTTAACTATGTTAACAAAAACAATGTTAAAGCTTTAAAATTCGATATACGAGTATAACATTATTAATGATATTTGAATACAAAAAGCAATCCGAAAAAATTCAAAATAATCAGCATCTATGAAAAATGGATCAGAAAATTTAAATAAGTAAAAATATTACACTAAAAACATTTTTTATAACTATATCTCATAGCTCCCATATAAGGCCCACTTCCAAAAAAATCACTTTAACGACCATAAATCTCTTAAAACTGTTGGTATCCAAATAAAATTTAACACAAATATGTTTCATATACATATATAGAAATCAGAATACGTAATTTTTTAACGGTCGGTTTATAATTTGTCTAAACTTCCATATCTATCTATATATACAAAAGTGATTGTGTGTTTGTATGTACATATGTTTATAAGTATTAGTTTGGGATCTATAGACGGCTGAACCGATTTGCTTGAAATTTTCACAGTATATTTCTGTATGTCTGGAAGGAGCTATAGGCTACTTTTTTTTTTTTGAAATTTTATGTGGGCGTGGTACCTCATATATAAAGTAATTTTAAAAATCAAATACTTGGGAAACTATAATAGCTATAGTACTCAAATTTTGCATGAGCAATTCCATTGTTTGTTTAAATATTTGCGGAAAAAATGGGAGTAGTAGCGACAGGGGCGTGGCACCTCCCATATGATGATAATTAAAAAAAAATATATCAAATATATGGTATACAATAAAATATATGGTACGGTTATTCTACCATCAATATTAATATTTAGGACAAGAATGGGCGGACTATCAATAGTGGGCGTGGCACCTCCCATAGATATGATGACAAATTATATATAAGGAAAGCTATATCAACTATCAATATTAATATTTAGGACACCAATGCGCTGACTAGCAACAATATTAAGTTAATGTTAAAATTTGTATACATTTGAAACCCTTATCTATCTATCTATCTACAATGTGGCGCAAAAGTACTCCTCCTATCAGAAAATGCTATAAATTTTGCGATTGACCCCTAATGTCAGTTCTGTTTTGACATTTGTGTAGTAAACACATGCGAAATACACGTTAATAAACAATGTGACGCTACACTGCTCCAGAACGCGGAATATTGCTGACTATTTTTTTTTTTTTTTTTTGACAATAATTTTTCGAATCTTAATACTACAAGAAAATAAAAGGTCCAGCCAGTGCTAGACAAAATATTATAATACTACAAAAAATTAATATCCACTGATCCAGTCATCTGTTTTGCGCTTGAGTTAAAGCAAGGGTATCCCTCCTTCTCAACCGAACATGGCCACTAAAGTTAAGGATGTCTCGTGCAAGTGGGTTTGGATGGTGTTCAAGTTTGCTGACATATTTTGAGGCGTATTTTGTAAGTTCGACTTTCACCAAAGGAATGCCTAGATCTTTGTGAATTCTAGAATTTTTAACGTACCATGGAGCTGCAGTAATTGTACGTAGAATCTTATTTTGACCCCTTTGAATTTTTTCAATGTTGGATGCTGAGGCAGAACCCCATAATTGAATTCCATAACACCAGATTGGCTTTAGAATTACATTGTACAACAAAAGTTTGCAATCCAACTTTAATGTAGAATTTCTGCCGATTAGCCAATTAATTTGCACTGCTTTTAATCTCATCCGGGGAAGTTTTGCGTCGATATGAGACTTCCAATTTAAACGACGATCGAGGTGGATTCCGAGGTATTTCACTTCATTGTGTTGCGGGATAATTTGATTATTTATTCTGATGAACGAGCAGGTATCTTTTCGCAATGTGAAAGTTATATGAATACATTTCTGTTCGTTAACCTTGATTTTCCAAAGCTCAAGCCAATTCTCTAGCTTATAAACATATTTCTGCAAGTTATTTGATGGTCCTTATGAACGCTAATAAAGGCTGTATCGTTTGCAAAAGTTGAAGTATGTATTATGGGGTCTGACGGCATATCGGATGCATAAATCAAATATAAAGTTGGACCCAGTATGCTACCCTGGGGTACTCCTGCTTCAATTGGCTGAGCGGGGCTTAAAAAATCGCCTTCTTTGATTGTAAATTTGCGACCATATAAATAACTTTTCATAAGTTTGTGGGTGTTAGCAGGCAGAGTTTGTCGAACGCTTGGGAAACATCAATGAAAAGCGCGGAACAGTATTTTTTCTCTTCAAACGACCGTCTTATCACATTTACCAATCTGTGTGTTTGTTCGATGGTACTGTGTTTAGCTCTGAACCCGAATTGGTGATTTGGGATACATTGAGTGTCGTTCAGAATTGGAATCAACTTAGCCAATAACAATTTTTCAAACAGTTTTGAAATTGTCGGCAGTAGACTAATTGGCCTATATGACTCTACTTTAGTGGGGTCCTTCCCTGGCTTAGGAATCATGGTAATCATAGATACCTTCCAATCTGCAGGATAGTATTCTAGGCGTAAAATAGCATTGAAAATAAATATGATAATTTTTCTAGCTACACGAGGTAACTCCACAAGCATTTTGTTGCTGATTTTATCCATACCTGGAGCTTTTTTAAGATTCAGAGTACCAATAGCGTTTTGGACATCACGAAAGTTTAGTCTTAGAGGTACAGGAGGTCTAATAACGAGTGGAGGCAAATCAGATGCATTATTTGAGTTGTTTATAGTAAACACTTTTCTCAAATGATTAACAAATAAAGTCCCCTTCTCGGAATCATTTCTAGCCCAGTCACCAGTCGGATTTCGCAGAGCAGGCTTTCCTCTAACTGGTCTTTTTAAACGTCGTGCCGCCTTCCATAACGAATAGTCAGATTGTGGGGTACTATCAAGACCCTCCAAGTATGATTTAAGTGAATCCATTCTTTGGGTTTCTAAGAAATTTCTTCGTATATCTCTGCATACCCGTAGCCTAGCTTTC
The DNA here is from genome assembly GCA_916048285.2 of Bellardia pandia. Lineage (NCBI taxonomy): Eukaryota > Metazoa > Arthropoda > Insecta > Diptera > Calliphoridae > Bellardia > Bellardia pandia. The sequence continues at coordinate 88,033,081 of OU696532.1, read as the reverse complement.
AGTTCAGGAGACCTGTGAATTTGCCACTCTCTTCTAACTCTTCTTTTTTCTGACGGGAGATGATCGAGTTCAGCGAAATAAGTTCTAGTTGTCCCACTTCTGCACTCAACGTCGTATGTGGAGGCGTGAGGTACAGCTCTTCGTATGTCCTCAGTAAACTTTCCAATCGACCCATCAATATCCGCGGTAGTTCTTAACACTACATTTTCAGTGCAGTGGGAACTTAAATACTTTTTATACTTTATCCAACTTGCTCTGGTTTTAGACATGTCCCGAAATGGAGAGCCATTCCCTTGAAGGAAACGCATTGAAATAATAGAAGGAGAGTGATCTGAAGACAAGTCTAATGAAGGCTCCACTTGTATCGATTCTACAGGAATATTTTTCACTACTCCGAATTCAATAACATCGGGAATCTTCCGTCGGTCCGTCGGCCAGTAGGTGGGATGCCCGCTTGAGAGTACATCTAATCCCATTTTGGCAATGGTGTTGAAGAGTTCACGACCCTTCGGGGTCACCAGACGTGAACCCCAAAAAGTGTGTTTGGCGTTAAAGTCACCAGCAACTAAAAATCTAGCTCCAAGGGAATTGAAGAAGCTGTAGTATTGGTGTTCTTTTATTGAAAATCGAGTCGGCGAATAAATTGATGATAAAACAAAATTGTATTGACAGAATTCAATACAAATGTTTGTTGCTTGTAGGTAATCCTCACATATGTTGTTCATTAAATAATGTTTTATTCTGTTCTTTATAAGAATTGCCGATCCTCCACATGCTCTTCTGCGTGGATCTTTAGTATCATATAACACGTAGCCATTAATTTTGAAGTACGCTGTCGCCGTCAAGTGAGTTTCAGCAATCATCATGACATCAATCTGCTCATCCATCAGGAAATGTTCCAGTTCGTTTTTATGTTGGCGGAGGCCGTTCGCATTCCAAAAACAAATTTTTAAACAAATCATTTCTTTAAAATGGCTTGTAAGATAGTGGATTGCATTTTCAGCATTTCCTGCATCATGAATGTCATAGTGGTCGTAAAAGTGTTCATGGTTTGGACATGTGTCTGCAATGTAGTCTCTAGAGTGCTAATATTAGGCTCGTAATATTGTGATTTAGGTGCCTGCTCCAAACCTGGCATATTAGATTTAACCACGTTAGCGTAAGAAACTTCTCTAGAACTAGGCGCGTTTACATGACTAGTGGACCGTAACTTATGCCTTTCAAATGAGTGTAAATTGGACAACCTCTATAATTTGCGGTATGATTACCTCCGCAGTAACTGCATTTTTTGAATCAGTTTTCGACTTATCACATTGAGCAGTTGCATGTAGCTCCCCACACGCAACACAAACTGACGGCAACTTACAATACGCCTTGGTGTGACCAAATTCTTGACTGTTGAGACACTGGACGGGTCCCTGACGCTTATGTGGTTCTTCCACGGTGATTCTACGATGCAGAAGGTACATCAGATTGTAGATGGGTTGGGACTTGTTTTTCTTTAAGACAACATCTCCAGGTTCCAATTCTACCCTGAACATGGGCTGAGGGATCTTTTCACGGTTTCTAATATTCACTACGCTCTTGATTTTGAACCCTTTGTCCATTAAACCGGTCTTTATCTCCGTAGGATCAACACATGGGTCTATACCCTTTAGAACGACTTGGAGTCCTTTTGCGCTTATCAGCTGGTAAGTATAGAGAACCCTAGTCTCCCTCTACAACTGGTTGGATAATTTTCGAAAATCATCTTCCCTACTCACTTGAATTTTGGTTTCGCTGATATTTCCATGTTTAATTGATGTTACGCTAAACATATTTTCACCTATTACCGAAACAATTCTTTGTACCAATTTACTGGAAGTGGGCTCTCTCAGATAAATTGGTGGGGGCTTAAACGTCTTCTTAGGAAGTTCTGGCTCATCCGTCTGGAGGAGAGCAAACCTATTTTGATCATTACTCACGGTCTTAGGAGCTTTTGAATTTGATGACACTTGAGCAGACGTCGGGCTCCTCTGTCGCTTGAGAACGGTGATGTACTTATCCATACCTACTTGTTTTTTGGGTTTCACTGCACTATTTGATGAAGATGATGTTTTCTCATCTGTTGAAATCACTATATTGGGCGAACAGGAGGGACGCCGTTTTACGGCTCTTGTAGTGAGAAAATTCTCCAAAGATTTTTTTATGGATTATTCCTCAGAGATCCATCTAGTTTTTCTAGTCGAGCTAAGCTCTTTCTCAGAATTACATCTGAGAGGAACACTCATACAGTTTTTATGTGATGTTTAATGTTTATTTTTTTTTATATTTTTACCTATTACGATTTTTTTTTTACTTTTTGTTTAATTTCAACTTTTTACACTTTTTCACCTATTACGATTTTTTCACCGAAAATTCAGCCGCACTAAAAAAACACGTCCGAACAGTTCGATGAGACGAGACTGAAAAATTTATTTGACCAATAATCGGTCGGTGACTTTGGCACAACGTGCAACACTGCGACGTTTAGCCGCTCGCCTCGAAGAGGCTAGCACAACACGAGATGCTGCTAGGCGTGGCAGACCCCGGAGTAGCCGTTCTGCAGAGAATATTGCTGCTGTAGCCGAGGATGTCATGGAAGCGCCGTTGACATCGACCAGACGACGTGCCACGCAAATGGGTATCAGTCGACGGTCTTTACAGCGAATTTTGGTACAAGATTTGAAGATGTTTCCGTACAAAGTCCAGACGGTGCATCAGCTGTTAGCTGCTGACCGCCAATCGCGTCTAACATACGCTCAAGCCCTCAAAAATAATCATGAGTGATGTGGCCCATTTCCATCTTAGCGGAAGCAAAATTTACGCTTCTGGGGCACTGAAAATCCGCTTGTAACCCAAGCCATTACACCCGCTCAAAGTCACTGTATGGTGTGCTGTTTTCGCTGGAGGAGTCATCAGACCTTTTTTCTTCGAAGACGTCGCGGGCCAAACGGTTACTGTGAATGGTGAGCGCTACAGAGCAATGATCACCGAGTTCTTTTTGCCGCAACTTGATGAATTGGGATTGGAAAACATGTGGTTCCAACAGGACGGTGCAACGGCACACACTGCAAGTGCTACAACCGATATGCTGAAGGATGCATTTCCCGGGCGCTTAATCTCCCGTTTTGGTGATTTGCACTGGCCAGCAAGATCGCCTGCTTTGACCGCTCCAGACTTCTTTTTGTGGGGCTTTTTGAAGTCGCGGGTTTATGTCAACAAGCCTCAGACTCTTGCAGCTCTTAAAGACAATATCCGTCAAGAATGTGAGGACCTATCGCCGGAAGTTTTGGCCAAAGTGATGGAAAATGTCATAAAAAGGGCTCAAATGACAATCAACTGTGGCGTCGGCCATTTACATGACATCATATTCTCGACTTGATGTAAAAAAAATTAAAAGACCAAATAAAAATAATCCACAAGAAGAATGAAAGTTTTTAATTTTTTTTTAATTACAGCCAAAAACCATCGGAAGTTTACTTTTGCAACACCTTGTATATACAGACATAGTCATATATATTTACACAAATTAAAAATTTTAGTATGCTTAGAAATAAAACAAAATTTTGCTGCTTTATGAATAAATTTGCAACAAGAAAACTTCCGTATTGTAATCTTCAAAATGTATAGATTAAGCTAGTTTAAACATTTTAACAATAATCTGGACAATTGTTGATTTAAATTACAAAAGAAGTCTGTGCCTCATATTTCAAAAGTATTTACACAAATTTATTTACATTCAAAAGTATTTACACAATAGAAAAAGGATTATAAAACACGAAAAATAAACAAAAATAATTAGTAGCAAGATAAATTTCCTTCAGCATCTATGACAGATTGTAGTCTAACTGGAATAGATGCAATCAAATTGCGTACAAACTCCTTTTCTAAGCTGTTCCAGATATTTATTATTTCATCAATAGTTTCCTCTCGTTTTCGGCCCATTTGGATAGATCTCTGCCTTTTTATGAATGCCCATACATTCTCTATTATGTTTAGATCTGGACTCTGGGGTGGCCATGGAAGAACATCTTGTCCAACTCAATTTAAAAACGTTTTTGGTAACCATGCTTTGTGACATGGAGCATTATCATGCTGCAAAATCCAATTTTCATCAGGAAATAATCTCTGAGCCGAAGGAAAAACATGGCCATTCAAAATATCTAGATATACTGCCTGGTTTAGAGTGTTTTGTATTGGTACTAGATCTCCAAATCCATGGTATGAGACACATCCCCAAAACATTACTGAACCCCCGCCGAAACGATTAAGAGGTTGTACTGCTTTATGCTTGGATCCTTTGGAAAGGTGCATATAAGGTTTTCCAAATGACCCTTCAAATTGAAAAGTGGACTCATCCGTCCATAATACATTATGCCAGAACTCCACTGGCTTATGGATATACTCCATGGCAAACTCTAGACGTTTTTCTTTTGTTTTTTTCAGATATGTCTATTACTTTTCTCACGACATAGGTCTTTATATCATACGTCCTTAATCTTCTCCGAATTGTGGATTCACTTACAGGTTTTCCAATGATGTTTTCTGCCTCTGCAGCAACTTTAACCGGACTTGCGACTGGATTTTCTGCGAATATTTTAAGATTAGAACGATCTTCTATTTTGTTTGTCACATATTTCCGAGCAGTTCTGACCCTATTTTGTAGGCTTCCATAGGTTTCTTTTTTCTTTACTAAATTGTAGACTGTTTTCCGACATATTCCGTACTCTTTTCCCAAGTCTGATGCCGAGGAACCCATTCCAAACTTCGTTGCGATCTCAACTCGCGTTTCGATGGGAATTTCCTTTATTTTCACCATTTTAAAAGAATTTTTTAGCGACTTTTCTATAAATATTATTTTTTGTGCAATAGAAATTTGCAAACTATCAAAACAAATGAGTTTTTTTTTAAAGATTGAGTTTTTAACTTAATTTCACGAATGTGTGAATACTTTTGACAGACAAAATAAGTGTGTAAATACTTTTGAAAGATAAGGCGTAGTCTTCTTTTGTAATTTAAATCAACAACTGTCCAGTTTATTGTTAAAATTTTTAAACTAGCTTAATCTATACATTTTAAAGATTACAATACGGAAGTTTTCTTGTAGCAAATTTATTCATAAAGCAGCAAAATTTTGTTTTATTTCTAAGCATACTAAAATTTTTAATTTTTTTAATTTGTGTAAATATATATGACTATGTCTGTATATAAAAGTAATTGTGTGTTTGTATGTACATATGTTTATAATTATTAGTTTGGGATCTATAGACGGCTGAACCGACTTGCTTTAAATTTTCACAGTATATTTCTGTATGTCTGGAAGGAGCTATAGGCTACTTTTTTTTTGAAATTTTATGTGGGCGTGGTACCTCATATATAAAGTAATTTTAAAAATCAAATACTTGGGAAACTATAATAGCTATAGTACTCAAATTTTGCATGAGCAATTCCATTGTTTGTTTAAATATTTGCGGAAAAAATGGGAGTAGTAGCGACAGAGGCGTGGCACCTCCCATATGATGATAATTAAAAAAAATATATCAAATATATGGTATACAATAAGATATATGGTACGGTTATTCTACCATCAATATTAATATTTAGGACAAAAATGGGCGGACTATCAATAGTGGGCGTGGCACCTCCCACAGATATGATGAAAGCTATATCAGCTATCAATATTAATATTTAGGACACCAATGCGCTGACTAGCAACAATATTAAGTAAATGTTAAAATTTGTATACATTTGAAACCCTTATCTTCTATATATAAAAGTGAATGTGTGTTTGTTTGTTTGGATATTGTAAACCATAATAAGATAATATAATAAGAATTAATTTAAAATGAAAACTGTAGATTTTAATAACTTAATAATTATATTTATTTAACTCTATACTTTTTATTTCATTACGATACGGGTAGCGAAGCACACCGGGTTTTAGCTAGTAAGACTATAAATATAAACGCTTTTTACACATATACTGGGTGTAATATGATCAGACTTGGCCGACTATTTATTCTTGCTTGATTATTTTTAAATTAGTAATAATTTAGTACTTATTTTGAGCAGTGTGTTAAAAAAATCAAGGTGAAAATAATTTAACATATCCAAGAGATTTGTATATCCAAACAATTTTTGTATACCTTTACAATTGCTTTGAGAAAATGTAGAGAGTGTTTTGAATTGCACGAAAGCTACATTTTGAAAATATTTATTTTAAAACTATGCCAAACGGTAGCAAACTGTCATTTTATAATTTAGCTAGTAAAATTTTATTCACCTCATATTTGTCAAAAATATATCTTTCCGCTAACTATGCTACCGTTTGGCATACACTCTTAAATTTAAAATAATAAAAAAAGAAAAATGTTGTAAAAACAAAAAATCCTATAAAATACATAAAATAGGGGATAAGAAAAAATTAAAATGACCAAAAATCAAACTTATAACCCAAATAAAGCCTTTTGTGTTTGTTTTTTTTAATTTTTATGTGATTCATTTAATTTTAACGTTGAATATACAATTCAACAAAAAAAAAAAAACAAATATACAGCCATGTCACAGAATTTAATTCCGTTCGGAAGTGGAATTAATTCAAACACACTTCTATAGAAAGAGCAAAATGAAAATTTTTTCTGAATGAAACCACTTTTAATTTTCTATGTGGAATTGTAATTTTAAGCCTTTCTAGGTTTCATACCGAAAAAATTAATTTCACTTCCGATCGGAATTAAATTCTGTGACATGGCTGATAGAATTCCTTGTAATTGTTACCGAAAAAAATTTCTACACAATTCTCAAAATTTATCAGATTTCAAAAATATTTAATATGACGCTGTAAAACTATAAATTTTTCTCACCATTAAAAATTTTAATTTAACATAGTATGTTGGCTCCGTTTGATTATACATATGTAGGTACAGAAACCATTTTTTTAACTCTAAAAAAGATTTCGGAATCAGAAAAGGATATTTAATTATGTGAAATAAAGATATTGAAAATCATATAACATGATAAGTCGAAAACTGACTCAAAAATCAAAAAATGCAGTAACTGCGGAGGTAATCATACCGCAAATTATAGAGGTTGTCCAATTTACACTCATTTGAAAGGCATAAGAACCAACAAGACGTCAGTATTGCCTAATCATCCTCAACAGCCAAATTTTGCATCGAGTGACAATTTCCCTCAATTGTTACGGTCCACTAGTCATGTAAACGCGCTTAGTTCTAGACAAGTTTCTTACGCAAACGTGGTTAAATCTAATATGCCAGGTTTGGAGCAGGAACCTAAATCACAATATTTCGACCCTAATATTAACACTCTAGATACTACATTGCAGTCACTTGTCCAAACTATGAACACTTTTACGACCACAATGACATCCATGATGCAGGAAATGCTGGAAATGCAATCCACTATCTTACAAGCCATTTTAAAGAAATTATTTGTTTAAACATTTGTTTTTGGAACGCGAACGGCCTCCGCCAACATAAAAACGAACTGGAACACTTCCTGATTGATAAGCAGATTGATGTCATGATGATTGCTGAAACTCACTTGACGGCGACAGCGTACTTCAAAATTAATGGCTACGTGTTGTTTGATACTAAAGATCCCCGCGGAAGAGCATGTGTAGGATCGGCAATTCTTATAAAGAACAGAATAAAACATTATTTAATGAACAACATATGTGAGGATTACCTACAAGCAACAAACATTTGTATTGAATTCTGTCAATACAATTTTGTTTTATCATCAATTTATTCGCCGCCTCGATTTTCAATAAAAGAACACCAATACTACAGCTTCTTCAATTCCCTTGGAGCTAGATTTTTAGTTGCTGGTGACTTTAACGCCAAACACACTTTTTGGGGTTCACGTCTGGTGGCCCCGAAGGGTCGTGAACTCTTCAACACCATTGCCAAAATGGGATTAGATGTACTCTCAAGCGGGCATCCCACCTACTGGCCGACGGACCGACGGAAGATTCCCGATGTTATTGACTTCGGAGTAGTGAAAAATATCCCTGTAGAATCGATACAAGTGGAGCCTTCATTAGACTTGTCTTCAGATCATTCTTCTTCTATTATTTCAATGCGTTTCCTTCAAGGGAATGGCTCTCCATTTCGGGACATATCTAAAACCAGAGTAAGTTGGATAAAGTATAAAAAGTATTTAAGTTCCCACTGCACGGAAAATGTAGTGTTGAGAACTACCGAGGATATTGATGGGTCGGTTGGCAAGTTTACTGAGGACATACGAAGAGCTGTACATCAGGCCTCCACATATGACGTTGAGTGCAGAAGTGGGACAAACAGAACTTATTTCGCTGAACTCGATCATCTCCTGTCAGAAAAAAGAAGAGTTAGAAGAGAGTGGCAAATTCACAATTCTCCTTAACTGAAAGCTAGGCTACGGGAATGCAGAGATATACTAAGAAATTTCTTAGAAATCCAAAGAACGGCCTCATTTAGATCTTACTTGGAGGGTCTTGATAGTACCTCACAATCAGACTATTCGTTATGGAAGGCGGCACGAGGTTTAAGAAGACCAATTAGAGGAAAGCCTCCTCTGCGAAATCCGACTGGTGACTGGGCTAGAAATGATTCCGAGAAGGGGACTTTATTTGTTAATCATTTGAGAAAAGTGTTTACTATAAACAACTCAAATAATGCATCTGATTTGCCTCCACTCGTTATTAGACCTCCTGTACCTCTAAGACTAAACTTTCGTGATGTCCAAAACGCTATTGGTACTCTGAACCTTAGAAAGGCTCCAGTACTGCGATTCACTAACTTTTAACGATCCGACAATCGTAACATTTGTCGACATAAATAGTCGTTTGCAGTAACGATTGTGTGATTCTGTAACTTTTTTTTAACGATAGTATACAGCTGTTTTTTTGTACTCATTTAATTTAATAAAATGTGGCACCTCTGTGTACAAAGTGTCAAAATAAGCGAAAAGCACAAAAGAGAATGGAAAAAAAACAAATAGAATTGTGCATAATTTGGGAGTTTTGTTTATTTTTGTAAATTTTGACTTAAGTAAGGTAAGTAAAAAAATGTATGATTTAATTATCTTTTTATTTTATTATTTTATTTACATTTATATACATACATTTTAAGTGCATTTAACAGAATGGCGACCAATTCAAATTCTAAAAGGAGCCGCTGATAGCATCCAGTTGCATAAAAACGTAAAGACGAAAGCACCTAGCAAAATAAAATACTTAAAATTTCATTTTAACTTGAAGCTGGCATGTATTACCTGCTTTTCTGTCGATATAGATGTTATTCTAGATCCTCTTAGTTGATCATCTAACTCAAAAATTAAATTTTCAGCCAAGTCCGGATTGAATCGGTATAACTTTTGAAATTCCTTCGCTGTCAACTCAAAATGATTGTCCAAATCCCGAAGTATGCGACGATTAACTGCTGGAACGTCATAGATTTGGTCATCCCTTGCTAATTCGTATGCCAAATACTCAAAAGCCATTTTAAACACAAAATATACTTTATACACACTTTATATAATAAATACACTTTATCGATAAAATAAACACAACTAAAATTTTTGTCGCTAATATAACGAGAGAAAAACTTGTTAAGAGTAACAGCTGACTTTAGCCGATAGCAAATATCGTTAAAAATGTTACTGAATTGCAAATTCGATAAATTTTCGTTATATTTATTTTAACGATACGATTATCGTTAAAAAAGTTAGTGAATCGCAGTACAGGTATGGATAAAATCAGCAATAAAATGCTTGTGGAGTTACCTCGTGTAGCAAGAAGAATTATCCTCTTTATCTTCAACGCTATTTTACGCCTAGAATACTATCCTGCAGATTGGAAGGTGTCTATGATCACTATGATTCCTAAGCCAGGGAAGGACCACACCAAAGTGGAGTCATATAGGCCAATTAGTCTACTGCCGACAATTTCAAAACTGTTTGAAAAATTCTTATTGGCTAAGTTGATTCCAATTCTGAACGACACTCAATATATCCCAAATCACCAATTCGGGTTCAGAGCTAAACACAGTACCATCGAACAAACACACAGATTGGTAAGTGTGATAAGATGGTCGTTTGAAGAGAAGGTTTAATGCATAAAATAAAATTAGCTCTGCCTGCTAACACCCACAAACTTATGAAAAGTTATTTATATGATCGCAAATTTACAATCAAAGAAGGCGATTTTTTAAGCCCCGCTCAGCCAATTGAAGCAGGAGTACCCCAGGGTAGCATACTGGGTCCTACATTATATTTGATTTATGCATCCGACATGCCGTCAGACCCCAAAATCCACACGTCAACTTTTGCAGACGATACAGCCTTTATCAGCGTCCATAAGGACCACCAAGTTGCATCACAGAATTTGCAGAATTATGTTTATAAACTAGAGAATTGGCTAGAGCTTTGGAAAATCAGGGTAAATGAACAAAAATGTATTCATATCACTTTCACATTGCGAAAAGATACCTGCTCGTCCATCAAAATAAAGAATCAAATTATCCCGCAACATAATGAAGTCAAATACCTCGACCGCCGTTTAACTTGGAAGTCTCATATTGAAGCGAAACTTACTCAGATGAGATTAAAAGCAGTGCAACTTAATTGGCTAATTGGCAGAAATTCTTCACTAAAGTTGGATTGCAAACTATTGTTGTACAATGCAATACTAAAGCCAATCTGGTATTATGGAATCCAATTATGGGGTACTGCCTCAGCATCCAACATTGAAAAAATTCAAAGGGGTCAAAATAAAATTCTACGTATAATTACTGCAGCACCATGGTATGTTAAAAATTCTCGAATCCACAAAGATCTTGGCGTGCCATTAGTAAAAGTCGTATTTACAAAATATGCGTCAAAGTACGTTAGTAAACTTGAACACCATCCAAACCCACTTGCACGAGACATCCTTAACTTTAGTGGCCACAATCGGTTGAGAAGGAGGGATACCCTTGCTTTAACTCAAGCGCAAAACAGATGACTGGATCAGTGGATATAAATTTTTTTGTAGTATCATAATATTTTCTCTAGCACTGGCTGGACTTATTATTTGCTTTTAGTATTAAGATTCGAAAACTTATTGTCATTTCATTTCTGAAGATTCAATAAATAAATTAAATGTATTAAAAAAAAAACAAATTATCGGACACCCAGTAGTTCCCGAGATATAGGCCTATATATTTTCAACTTTAAGGACCCGCCCCCTCGAAAATAGGCGTGACCGCCAACATTCGAAAACTTATTGTCATTTCAGCATTTGAAGATTCAATAAATAAATAAATGGTATTAAAAAAAAAAAATATAACATGATTTTAAAATACAATCTTTATGTAAAATAAATTGTAAATTGTTATAAGATTTAATTTTCTAATTTTTTTTTAATGTATCAGAAATCAAATGATAATTTTGTGATTTTTTTTGCAGCATGCTCCTGGTATTCCAAAAGTTCTTGTGGGAAATAGACTTCACTTGGCATTCAAAAGGCAAGTTGCAGCGAAGCAAGCTGAACTTTATGCATCTCGAAATAATATGTCTTGCTTTGAAATATCTCCTCTCTGCGATTTTAACATAAGAGAATCATTTTGTGAATTGGCACGAATGGCTCTACATAGAAATGGCATGGAAAGAATATGGAGGAATAATAAGGGTAAGATATACAGTGCCGCAAAGCTTATTTAATGCAGTGCATTGTTTTCATAGCTTCATAAAAAGAAAACCAACAGGACTAAATGTTATAGTCTAACAGACAAAAATAATTTATTGCACAAATGTACATTTTCATATATTTATATTTTAAGAAACCTTAAAAATATTCATATTAGATATTTTGATGCGTAATAATGATTTTTTTTTCCTTTTATTAACATTTTGGCAGTTATTAAAGAGCAGGGGAATTTAGTCATGATAGAGTTGTTTGTTTATAAAAAAAGCATTGCTAAGATGATTGGATTTTTTTTTTTTTGGTTGAGACTGTCTATGTTCAATTAGAATGATGAAGTTTTAACCGCTTTAGCGCTTATTTATTATATTTTATACGAAGTATTTCATTTTGTTAATTATTCCCTCGAGGCCCTATAGTGTCTCCTATGGACAGACGAATTCTTAGAATTTCATAAAATACCAGAATATATATACTTTTTTAACCCACCACAAAAAGTATATTAAGTTTGCCATTCCGTTTGTAACACATCTACATATTGGTCGTAGAACTAAACAGTATATGTATATATTCAGGGTCCTTATAAGATTCTAAGAAGATGTAGCCATGTCCGACCGTCTGTTTTCTGTTAAAAGGCAACATAGAACAATGAAATTTTTACCAAACATTCATGGAAGTGTTTAGTATTGAAAATGGATAAAATCGGTCCCGTAGGATGCAAGTTAAAAACGAAAATAACCTCGATATATTCCAGACATTTTTTGCTATTTTCTTAAAATATAATGCAGATAATATCGAGCCATTACCGCCAAAATAATGTATCCCACACCATAATCGATTGTTGTTTTTTTTATCGAAATCGATAGTTTGTGGGATACATTTTTTCGGCGGTTATGGCTCGATATCATGACATTTCGAACACTTTTTTCATTATATAACAACCATTGTTGAAAATGGTAAGAATCGCTCCACGATTTCTGATAGTCCTCATAGAAATATCTTTTTTGAATATGGCTTTAAATGTACATAAACGCTTACGAAAAAGAAGTATTCATACAAAACTCAGTAAAAATACATTTCATGCTAAGTAGGGGGTTTTTCCCAGACTTTTTCAATTCCCGGGACAGCGGAATTTTTGTTTTCAATTTCACGGGATCCCGGGATATTCCGTTCAATATTAGAAAATAAATTAATCCATGAGATCATGCTTTTAAAAGCATAGACATAACAAAAACGTATATAATACGTTTATATTAACACAAAGGTACATAAGAAATAATAATAATTCAGTTCTTTCTTATCTATAAATTAAATGTAATGATAAGCAAAATATCTTATAAAAAATAATACAGAAAAATTAGATTAACAATTGGTTTTGAAAATAAGTTTTTAAAACTGAAAAAGCGTCTATAGACTCGTCGGAAAGTCTGTTTAGAATTTTATTTACAAAAAGTAATGAGAGCGAAAAAATCCACTTACTTTCAACAGAAGTTGGGCGTATTGTAAGAAGCGCATCAAATAAATTTTGTGTTTTCGGTTTTTTTACCACAGCCTTCAAAGTATTTCAAGTACTTTTTAATGGAATATGTTGAACATTGTTTAAATGTTGCCCTTACAGTATCATTAACGCTACTTATTGCATTATTTAAAACTTCTTCAAATGTTTTTTCGACTATATCACACTCATCATCACTGCCTTCAATTTCTTCATCTAAGACGATTTTAAAGACATTCTGCATAACAAATTATTGAACTTTTGGAAGCGTACGAAAATAAATCTAACTCATCAACATTGTTAAAAATATCGGGATTACTTAAGAATTTTATCAGTGTATAAAGCCTTTTGTCTTTATTCTTTATTCAATTCTATTTAAAGGCCTTCAAACATTTGTTGGCCAAGAGAAGTCCCTATTGATTAAACATAAAGTGTTGAAACTTGAACACATTTACCATAAGCTTCGGTGAGGAATCGAATATTTTGTTTTTGCAAAACTCGCATATGACGCCTTTGTGGTACAAAATCTACACTATGACAGACATATACCCTTCGAAATGACATATAAGTTTCAAAAGACCAAAACAGTCTTCTAAAGTTATACCATTTGTTGTAAATCTCTTTTTTATTAAGTTATACACCCAATTTTTTATACCATTGATCGGCAGAGAGAGATGACACCGAATTTATTAATGAGTGTGTGAATTGTTAAAATAATGCATGTAATGTATAATATGCTGTGATGTTTTCTCTCTCCTGAGAGCTAACAAGCTTTTAATTTTCAATTTTATTATTATAATATGTTTGTTTTTCATAAAGTCTTTTCTTTAATACAAACACAATAGTGCAATATTATAAATAATTTTTATTACGCTCATATTGCCAGTATTTCATTTGAACTCATAAATAAAAAGCTTAGTTGAAATGTTGCTTCTTAGAATTTGATGTACTGCTGCACTCACGCACTCAGTGCTAAATAAGCGTAATATTTTTGCTCTGACATTTGATCTATACGTTCAGTAGAAACGTATCTATAAAACTATCAAAACAATTTGTAAACAATTGGCAAACTATTTGTATTTCGAACAGAAAAGCAATAAAAAAAAATGAAAGAAATTTGTAAAAAAAAAAATAGAAATGAAAAAAATAGAATGATACTTCTACAATAACTAAATTGGTGAATATGTATAGAAATGTTCAATAACATTGTATGTATGTTGAATATGTGCTTGATATAGTTGCCACAGTAACTTCTTGTACTTGTACACACATCTGCATACCAATACATCACACAATTGTTGTGTACTACTCTTCCTTTTACACTTATATAATGCGGAAATAGCATATTTTTTAGCGGATATTCATGTTAGTCACACAAGCAAACACACGCTTACATGTGCAACAATACATACGCACGTAGATGTAAGCAATATTCAAACAATATACGAGGGATGTATTAATTTAGGTTATATTAAATATATAATACTTTTCTTTTATTTTTATATATATATAAAATAATTAAATGAGAACTATTCCTCTTGCGAGTATAAATTGTAAAATCTAAAAAAAAAAATTTTAAAATTTTTAATCGAAGTTGAGCTTTGGAAAATCAGGGTAAATGAACAAAAATGTATTCATATCACTTTCACATTGCGAAAAGATACCTGCTCGTCCATCAGAATAAATAATCAAATTATTCCTCAACATAATGAAGTCAAATACAGAAATATTCAAAAATAAATGTAGTGTATACAATTTATTTTCAAATAATTTGTATATTTAACTTGAAGGCAACTTCGATTAAAAATTTTTAAATATATAAAATAATATTTTTTTTTTTTTTTGCATTTAATTATTTATTGAATCTTCATATTTGAAATGACAATAAGTATTCAAATCTTAATACTAAAAAGAAAATAATAAGCCCAGCCAGTGCTAGACAAAAATTTTTATGATACTAAAAAAATTTCACATCAACTGATCCAGTCATCTGTTTTGCGCTTGAGTTAAAGCAAGGGTATCCCTCCTTCTCAACCGATTGTGGCCACTAAAGTTACGGATGTCTCGTGCAAGTGGGTTTGGATGGTGTTCAAGTTTGCTGACATACTTTGACGCATATTTTGTAAATTCGGCTTTTACTAATGGCACGCCTAGATCTTTGTGGATTCGAGAATTTTTAACATACCATGGAGCTGCAGTAATTATACGTAGAATTTTATTTTGACCCCTTTGAATTTTTTCAATGTTTGATGCTGAGGCAGTACCCCATAATTGAATTCCATAACACCAGATTGGCTTTAGAATTGCATTGTACAACAAAAGTTTGCACTCCAATTTCAATGTAGAGTTTCTGCCGATTAACCAATTAAGTTGCACTGCTTTTAATCTCATTTGTGTAATTTTCGCTTCAATATGAGACTTCCAAGTTAAACGGCGGACGAGGTGAATGTCGAGGTATTTGACTTCATTATGTTGAGGAATAATTTGATTATTTATTCTGATGGACGAGCAGGTATCTTTTCGCAATGTGAAAGTGATATGAATACATTTTTGTTCATTTACCCTGATTTTCCAAAGCTCTAGCCAATTCTCTAGTTTATAAACATAATTCTGCAAATTCTGTGATGCAACTTGGCGGTCCTTATGGACGCTGACAAAGGCTGTATCGTCTGCAAAAGTTGACGTGTGGATTTTGGGGTCTGACGGCATGTCGGATGCATAAATCAAATATAAAGTAGGGCCCAGTATGCTACCCTGTGGCACACCTGATTCAATTGGCTGAGCGGTACTTAAAAAATTGGCTTCTTTGATTTTAAATTTGCGACCGTATAAATAACTTTCCATGAGTTTATGGGTGTTAGCAGGCAGAGTTAATTTAATTTTGTGCATTAAACCGTCATGGCAAACTTTGTCGAACGCTTTGGATACATCAATGAAAAGGGCGGAGCAGTATTTTTTATCTTCAAACGACCCTCTTATCACATTTACCAATCTGTGAGTTTGTTCGATGGTACTGTGTTTAGCTCTGAATCCGAATTGATGATTTGGAATACATTGAGTGTCATTCAGAATTGGAGTCAACTTAGTCATTAACAATTTTTCGAACAGTTTAGAAATTGTCGGCAGTAGGCTAATTGGCCTATATGACTCCACTTTGGTGTGGTCCTTCCCTGACTTAGGAATCATAGTGGTCATAGACACCTTCCAATCTGCAGGATAGTATTCTAGGCGTAAAATATCATTGAAAATAAATAGGATAATTTTTCTAGCTACACGAGGTAACTCCACAAGCATTTTGTTGCTGATTTTATCCATACCTGGAGCTTTTTTAAGATTCAGAGTACCAATAGCGTTTTGGACATCACGAAAGTTTAGTCTTAGAGGTACAGGAGGTCTAATAACGAGTGGAGGCAAATCAGATGAGTTGTTTATAGTAAACACTTTTCTCAAATGATTAACAAATAAAGTGCCCTTCTCGGAATCATTTCTAGCCCAGTCACCAGTCGGATTTCGCAGAGGAGGCTTTCCTCTAACTGGTCTTTTTAAACCTCGTGCCGCCTTCCATAACGAATAGTCAGATTGTGGGGTACTATCAAGACCCTCCAAGTAAGGTTTAAGTGAAGCCATTCTTTGGGTTTGTAAGAAATTTCTTAGTATATGTCTGCATACCCGTAGCCTAGCTTTCAGTTCAGGAGACCTGTGAATTTGCCACTCTCTTCTAACTCTTCTTTTTTCTGACAGGAGATGATCGAGTTCAGCGAAATAAGTTCTAATTGTCCCACTTTTGCACTCAACGTCGTATGTGGAGGCGTGATGTACAGCTCTTCGTATGTCCTCAGTAAACTTGCCAATCGACCCATCAATATCCTCGGTAGTTCTCAACACTACATTTTCCGTGCAGTGGGAACTTAAATACTTTTTATACTTTATCCAACTTACTCTGGTTTTAGATATGTCCCGAAATGGAGAGCCATTCCCTTGAAGGAAACGCATTGAAATAATAGAAGGAGAGTGATCTGAAGACAAGTCTAATGAAGGCTCCACTTGTATCGATTCTACAGGGATATTTTTCACTACTCCGAAGTCAATAACATCGGGAATCTTCCGTCGGTCCGTCGGCCAGTAGGTGGGATGCCCGCTTGAGAATACATCTAATCCCATTTTGGCAATGGTGTTGAAGAGTTCACGACCCTTCGGGGTCACCAGACGTGAACCCCAAAAAGTGTGTTTGGCGTTAAAGTCACCAGCAACTAAAAATCTAGCTCCAAGGGAATTGAAGAAGCTGTAGTATTGGTGTTCTTTTATTGAAAATCGAGGCGGCGAATAAATTGATGATAAAACAAAATTGTATTGACAGAATTCAATACAAATGTTTGTTGCTTGTAGGTAATCCTCACATATGTTGTTCATTAAATAATGTTTTATTCTGTTCTTTATAAGAATTGCCGATCCTCCACATGCTCTTCCGCGGGGATCTTTAGTATTATACAACACGTAGCCATTAATTTTGAAGTACGCTGTCGCCGTCAAGTGAGTTTCAGCAATCATCATGACATCAATCTGCTCATCCATCAGGAAATGTTCCAGTTCGTTTTTATGCGGAGGCCGTTCGCATTCCAAAAACAAATTTTTAAACAAATCATTTCTTTAAAATGGCTTGTAAGATAGTGGATTGCATTTTCAGCATTTCCTGCATCATGGATGTCATAGTGGTCATAAAAGTGTTCATGGTTTGGACAAGTGTCTGCAATGTAGTCTCTAGAGTGTTAATATTAGGCTCGTAATATTGAGATTTAGGTGCCTGCTCCAAACCTGGCATATTAGATTCAACCACGTTAGCGTAAGAAACTTGTCTAGAACTAGGCGCGTTTACATGACTAGTGGACCGTAACAATTGAGGGAAATTGTCACTCGATGCAAAAATAGGCTGTTGAGGATGATCAGGTAATACTGACATCTTGTTGGTTCTTATGCCTTTCAAATGAGTTTAAATTGGACAACCTCTATAATTTGCGGTATGATTACCTCCGCAGTTACTGCATTTTTTGATTTTTGAATAAGTTTTCGACTTATCACATTGAGCAGTTGCATGTAGCTCCCCACACGCAACACAAACTAACGGCAATTAACAGTACGCCTTGGTGTGACCAAATTCTTGACAGTTGAGACACTGGACGGGTCCCTGACGCTTATGTGGTTCTTTCACGGTGATTCTACGATGCAGAAGGTACAGGGTGGGCCAACTTGGACTGACTGATTTGAAATGCTTATAACTTTTGCATTTTTAATTTAATACTCAATTGAACATCTCCAGAACATCGCTACGACGTATTCTAAAAGTTGATCTGAAGATGTTTCCATATAAAATTCAATTGGCCCAAGAATTATTGCCGAGGGATGCACCACAACGGCTACAATATGCCAATAGAGTTCAAATCATTCAGTCAAACTTGGCCCACCCTGTACATCAGATTGTAGATGGGATGGGACTCGTTTTTCTTTAAGACAACATCTCCAGGTTCCAATTCTACCCTGAACATGGGCTGAGGGATCTTTTCACGGTTTCTAATATTCACTACGCTCTTGATTTTGAACCCTTTGTCCATTAAACCGGTCTTTATCTCCGTAGGATCAACACATGGGTCTATACCCTTTAGAACGACTTGGAGTCCTTTTGCGCTCTTCAGCTGGTAGGTATAGAAAACCCTAGTCTCCCTCTCCAACTGGTTGGACAATTTTCGAAAATCATCTTCCCTATTCACTTGAATTTTGGTTTCGCTGATATTTCCATGTTTAATTGATGTTACGCTAAACATATTTTCACCTATTACCGAAACAATTCTTTGTACCAATTTATTGGAAGTGGGCTCTCTCAGAATTACATCTGAGAGGAACACTCATACAATTTTTATGCGATTTATAGTGTTTTTTTAATTACCGATATTACCGTAGATTTTTTAACCTATTACGATTTTTTCACTTTTTTGTTTTATTTCAACCTATTACACTTTTTCACCTATTACGATTTTTTCACCGAAAATTCAGCCGCACTAAAAAATAACACGTCAAGAACAGTTCGATGAGACGAGACAGAATGATATAATATATAATATAATATAATATAATAATAATATAATATATATAATATAATATAATAATATAATATAAATATAATATATAATATAATATATAATATAATATAATATAATATAATATAATATAATATAATATAATATAATATAAATATAATATAATATAATATATTAATATAATATAATATAATATAATATAATATAATATAATATAATATAATATAATATAATAATATAATATAATATATATAATATATATAATATATATAATATAATATAATATAATATAATATAATATAATATAATATAATATAATATAATATAATATAATATAATATAATATAATATAATATAATATAATATAATATAATATAATATAATATAATATAATATAATATAATATAATATAATATAATATAATATAATATAATATAATA